>CM068867.1:37206412-37638912 GCA_035149815.1 Branchiostoma lanceolatum | reverse complement strand
AAGGGCGCTGTTAGTTCAATCGCAAATAGTCCTCAATAAAGATTATAGATTATCTTAGCATCTGCTCAAAATAAATTCAATTCTGTCTAAGTAGTTTTTAGAATCTGTATTTCATTATGTACATAGAACACCACACTGGGAAGACAAGAGGTGCTTTGGGTTGACGTCACAGAAAGAATGGAAGCTCGACTTTCTGATGCACGCAGACACAGCACTGTTGATCACATTGAGAAGACATGAGGTCCTTTGGGTCAAGGTAACAGAAAAGGGGCAAAAGTAACGTTACAGACAGATATATAATGAAAAGATTGGATACGCCATTTCCGTACACAAAGTAAAGCGATAACCAAAAAGATTACGACCAGTCCTATGATCCTTCTCAATTTGGTAAGCTCATTACTTTGTGTAAGAAAATAGCGTATGAATGTTTTATAACGTCGTCACAGATGAAATTTCATTCGAAGAAAGAGATATCCCATGTAAACGTGACCCCATCTAAACGTGGAACAAACGTGTTATTTTCTCTGAGGGCAAGTACTTTATTTTGCTACAAGTACAAGTCCAGTAATCCAACCCTCGGTGTCTGTGTAGTAACCGGGCATCTAGCCAAGTCTAATCCCATATCCGGAGAAGATACACAGGAAAGAGGCTTTTCTATCACGGCACAGAACAATTATCTCTTAGTCATAGGGAGGGAAACGCTAAACATGATACATAAAATGGATCAAAACAGTTTTAAAGATAATTCCTCTTGTCATTTAACATGGTCTTAGAGAAGCATTAAGTCATTAAAACTCACTTGACTCGATGTATTTTGTGCAACCATTTTAAATGTTTAGATATCAATTGTACCACACAGATACTGCAATGTTCGGGAAAAGTGCTCGATAGAACCACAGAAGTGTCCAAATTACAACTACGTGTAAAATAACGTTGAATGTAAAATAGTGGTCAGATTCCTAGGACTAGAGCTCAGCGGCGCATACCTCTCTGGCTTAACATCTGTACAGCCTACTTGGGTTAATAAGTCTCTACCAAACTAACTATACTGGCTGTAGAGAGATAATTTGCCAGGGGAGTTTGGCCATAATAGGGTGAAATTTGCCCTCCAAGAGGGAAATGATACCCTTTCCGCGGACTGATCATGCCTCTCCTGGCCAACTATTCGCCCTTTTATATTTGCCGAATTCTACTATCCATAGAAAGGCCTAGCTGAGGCCATCTCTTGGGTCTAAATTTCTATTAGTAGGATAGGACTGTCTAGACAGGAATATGGACACGGTTGTTACTTCATATCCTATAGAGTATTCTTGTTACGATGAAGTTGATTCTTAAGAGAATAGGGTTTACAACCTTTTCTGAAATGTCCTGCAAACTGTCCCTGCGACAGGGAATGTAGTTGCCCTCTCCTTGCTACATAGCTTATAATGACGTCATTGGGCAACGTAGAAATACATTGTATGCCCTGTATACAAGTTTGGTAGGCCACTGCCGTGCCCCTTCTACACCTTCCACCATTTTGTTTCTTTAACGCTAACCTTACACCCATGTGACAATGATATTTTTCCTACCTCCTATGTTGTCTCTTGTACAGTCTTCCTCGCAAACACGAGCAAGATAGTGGTTACAAAGTGTGATTCCTTGAACGCCTCTGAAGTGGTGATAATCTTGGGCTTTCTGGCCACCAAATCACCTGTCGCACAGTTTACAAATGAACGTTTACAGAAGCAGGATAAGTAAGCGGACCGTTTACAAAAGTTATCCAGGTGCTTGAGTAACTTCTGTATTGTGTAAACTAAAGGGCGTGGTGTCTCATTTCACGGGTAATTTGTCGAAGAATGTCTGTCTTTAGATCGTCATTAACCCGATAAGCCCAGCTACTGTTTGCCCCTTTCATCACGCCTGTCTGTCTCTGTGATTTATATGTTGTGATTTGCCTCAACTTAGAACTTTGTAACAATAGAAGGAATCTTGTATCAGTGAGCAGACGCCTCTCGTATTCCTCAAGCTTCTGTATTTGGGAACACACTAACAAAAGGAGATGCCTTTTCAGGAGCTTCAAATAGGCACCTTTATTAACACATTTCAAGTTCTTTTTTTCATAAACATTGCGTTGAAGTAGCCAAAATTCAGCCATGAACCTTCTAACCTTGACGCAGAAAATCTCCACTCACAATAGATGTGCTTGCACTGCCGTTTGGGGGGGGGGGGGGGGGCTTTTGAGGAACATCTCTTCGGACCTCTGTAACTCCTAAACTACTTATCGCATAAGCAGCAAATTTTCAGAGGATGGTGTATACGTGTAAAATGACAACGTGGTGTCATGATGACGTATTGTGACGTAATAATGACGTCATTCCTGTGACTTTATTGGCTGGCCCCGTATAAATTTGATATTCCCATAAAACTAAAAGGTATGCAACGAACGGAAATGGTGACACTGAATATTAATTAATGTCTGCTAAGACATTTGTTGTCAATAGCAACAGCAGTGACGTCTAAATGACGCCATAAAATGACGTCATATATCTTTTGGCTATCCGCTAAATTGTGATGGGTATAACTGGATGAACCAAGAAGGATATTAACGGAGCGGACTCATCAAATTTGAATAAGGAATATTACAGAGCTGCAACTGTCTCAAACAAAAGAATCAAGGAAATCTCAGATCAAATGGTTTTTTTTTTTTCATGTATACATCAATTATCACAGAAATACAATTACTGAATACTTTAAAATATGTATCTACGGCATAAAACGAATCTAATAATTTAGATTTTACAATACTGAAAGGCGGTGTTTATTTATTCATGCATCGTTACGGTAGTAGCGAACGACAAGGATAAATCCCTTGGTAGCAAGTTCCACTCAATGATAGTTCCTTCAGCTACTCGACAGTTGCCGACTCGCTCCCGTACAGAATGCCAAAATCCTCTGGAGAATCCTGACGTGACGTCATTGTGACATCACGTGCCATGTCGGTGTGGTCGGTTTGCTGCCCGTACAAGTCAGCGGTGACGGTTTGCGTTCGGGTCGCCTCTGTCCCACAGTAATTTGCAGCGGCGCCACTTGCATGCTGATTTGTACGGTTTCTTCGGTTTGGAACTGTATCTAGTGGATACAGTATGTTTGCATCTGCTATGGCATAAGGCCTTTCTTCCATTTGGTTCGCTTCTGCCGCGGATTCATATGCATTGCTTGTCGAGTTGCTTGTATGCTCATTATGATTCAGAGCCTTATTCAGAGCCGTATCTCGACGGTACAGTGAATTTGCCGCGGCTACTCCGTAAGGCATTTCTGTCTCATCGGACTCTGCATTCCCGATTTGAAAAGCAGGTTCTTCAAGCATTTCGTCTTTTTGGCAATGGACGGCTGTGTTTACAGCGTCAGTTGCATCTCCCTCGTAGACCGGTAGAGGGGGCGGCGCGGCAGAGGCGTATTGGTGACATTGGCCCTCCTCATCTGAATCTGCTGCGTCATCGTTTTCGTAGTGATGAACCTGAGCTTCTGTAGTACCGAGCGTGTCCGCTGGGAGCGCTTCTGCCACACAGATATATTGCGTAGCTCCCATCTTCTTCGCAGACCAAAGGATTTCTGGCGATCGCAGACGTCGAAGAGGAAAGGCGTTCGGGCTCGCTTCCCCATCTGTTGAATATCCTGTCGACCCGGGAAGGGTGTTGAGAGGGATGCAGACGGCCATGGCTTGTACTCCCATGCGCAACGTTACACCGGAGGTGCGATTATTTTTTTCTCCACTGTTCCGTCGTTTTCTCCAACAGAATATAGCGGTAGAAAAGAGTATGACAAGAATGGCGACTACAATGGCAATGATGAATAAGAAGGCGGGATTTTCTTGAGGGTTGGTGTTTCCTGCAACACAAAACTTCTCATGAAATGATGGCTTGAAAATTAACCAGTAGGAGCAGCAGGAGTCGTTCGTAGAACCCGCACAAGTGTCCGTGTTGTTTTCACCTCGCGGTAAAAAGTCGTCTGGTTGGGGAGACATAGTCGTGTTTTGTTCTTGTTTCTCCTCTGGTCGCCAGTCGGCAAGGCACAGCAGTATATCGCAATAGTAGGTTCTCGTGCTCCCCCGCCAGCCCATTTCACTTGTGTACATGCCCGAGTCTTCCGCGGAGAAGTCTTTAACCACGAGCGCTTCGCTGACAGGCTCGACCGCGTGGCGCCCTGTCGGGGTGTTCCAGACGAGGGAGTCAAGACTGACAAACCAATGATGTTTTAAAGCCAATGGTAGACTAAAAGAATGGTGCTCATGTACGTAGAAAGTGAATGGACGAACGCCAAAGTATCTATGCCGACTCTTTGTGAACAAATATTTTTCGACGTAAGAGCGGTTATGTTCAGTGCTGATGATGTAAGGGATTATTATGGGCCACACATCAACGTTCTCAACATTAAACACGTCATCACGACTGACGTGTACGTCGGGACAGCGCAAAGGGTTCCCCTGCAGCTGGTAAGAAGCGGACGGGTGCGTCGACTCTATACCTCCGGGTATTTCACTGATGTTGTTGACCGTGAGCGACACTAATAATAGCTGTTCACTCGGAATCAGCCCGAAGGCCTGCATGGGAACCGCAGACAGTCTATTCCCGGAAAGTTCCAGGAACTCCAGACTTGCCAGACCGTGGAAGGCGCGGACTGATATGGCGGAAATCAGGTTGTTGGAAAGATAAAGAGTCCAAAGAGAGACGAGGTCTGAAAAGACGAAGTCGCGGAGGGAAACGATGTAGTTTCTGTTCAGATCCAGAAGACGAAGTTCATCTAGGCGCTGGAAGTTTTGCGGAGATAAGTTGTTTACCCTGTTGTTGTCGATATACAGATGCCGTATGTACGGGGTTGTGTTGAAGGAGCCAAGGTGGGATATTTTGTTGTCTGACAGCCTGACAGTGTAAGTGTATTGAGTGATGGAGTCTATCGGGACGTGCGTTAAGTTGCGGCCGGTATAATGAAAGCTCTTCCCAACAGTAGTGGTCAGCAAAGTCAAAATAAGACAGAAAGACGCTGATTCCATGTGGTACCGAGCTGGTACAGTGCTCGGCAGATACATGCTTCTTATGTAATACAAAATATGCAAATAGTGAAATACAAACGATACATCAACAAACATTACAGACAATGGAATACTCGTAAGTAATAGACTAGATATAAAGACGTTTGCAAATGTGGATTCAGACCACTGACTTTATAATAGAGAAATCATGCAAAACGTACAAGCATGACAAAAAGGCCACAAAACACACAAAGCTTAAGAATATTCTTTTTTATGTTTAGCCATAAGTATGGCTAAACATATTGTTTTCTCTCATGTTTCTTCTTCTTCTTCTTCTTCTTCTCCTGTCAAATCTTCAAATCGATTCATCTCTGTCATTTTTTGACCAAATGACCTGAAATTTGGTACAGAGGTAATGTAGGCAAAAACCAATGTGCGTTCTTTTCCTTGTTTTGATATTGACCTTGAAAGTGATTTTATCGAGGTTTTTAAGCTATTTTTAGCATATCTTGGCCTCCTGCGCCCTGGTATTTCAACCGAATGACCTGAAATTTGCTGTATATGTGGCTTGAACAAATATTTAAAGGACTACATTCCCATTTTTGGCATACATATATTCAAAACGATTTATTTTGGGCTTTCTTGACAATATTTGCCACTTCTGTCACTTTCAATACTACATATGACCTACAGGTCGTTGACCCCGAGTGCCTTGCACCTGGCCAAGCTAGAAGTTTGCTTACGAGGAGGAAAGACCGGACATAAACATTTAACGTGATTATCGGGAAAACACCATGTTCCCTTAAACTCAGTGGTTAAATTGCAGTTTAGGAAATTTTATAACAGAAAACAAGTTAAATCAATGATTTTGTGAATGTTTATTCTAGCATTAGTTATTCTAGATATTTTCAAACTCCAAATTCTTCAACACAACACGGGAGATCGTTTCTCCTCAGACTGGCGCGACACTCCTGTCAAAATTGATTGATGATCTCTCTCTGCCGCCGACTTCATACATTTGGTCCGGCACGTTGTCGCAGTGGTGCGTCGCCGCTACGCGATCGAAAGCACGCCGCTGTCTGTCTCGGACCAACACGCGTCTCCCGTGATGTGTAGCGTCCACCACCAGGCCTTCCTACATGTCCTACGTACGGGCGTATGGATCGTAGAATTCGGCAAAAAAGGAATGATTAGGCCAGTAGAGTCAGTCCCCGGTAAGGTCAATGATTCGCCCCTTTGCGCTAGCTTGTAACGTTAAATGAATGTACCCTCTGGTGGCCAAACTTCACTGACAAACTTTCTCCCTATTATCATCATGAGCTTGCGTTAGTCTGGTAATAGTGACTATTATGTGCCGGGAATGTTTATCTATCGCACGCCTTGGAAGGAAGTTCAGCCATGATAAATGGTCGGCCGTTGCGAAAATTTGGAATCCCATGCTGTTGATTTTCGTGATTGAATCTGTAAGAAAATATATTTTCATGTCGTTCATGTTTTTGGGACGGACGCCGGGACGGGGTGAATTTCTTCTATCATTTTCGTCCCGTTAGTAATGCAAATCGAATCGTGTTGCACAAGAGGCAAAACACTAAAACGTGGGTCTTGTGGAGTGTTTTGGAGCGGGAAAATGCCGGATATTAGCGGTGCCGAACAGTGTACATCGTCGCGCGCGGGTGACGCTCCGTCAAAACAAATCCGCTGGTGGTCTAGCGCGGCCACCGAAAATAGGCAGAAACACACAGGAGGACTTAGCACCTTCGTTTATGAGGGCAATTGTGAAAATCTCTTGTTACAAATTGTTCGAACATTGATACATTTGGATAGATGGTTTGAAACTGTTCTAAATAAAGAGATTTTTGTGTAGTTACGTTCGAAATGTTTCCAACGTATGTGAAATAAGTTCAAACATGTTATAAGTTTCAATGCTAATTGTTTGAACACTTTAGAACTATTGTGACTTAGACATTCTTTTAATCAAAATAGTTCAAACATATTACAAATATTATACTAAAACCCTCTCGGTGACTTTGAATTGACTCAAATATGTTGTTTTTGGTCATTTCCTTCGTCTCCTGTCAAATCTTCATATGTATACTATGGAAAACTTCATTCTTCCCTGGGGTTGATCTTTTTTAATTCAATTTTGAACTGGGTTGATTATGCGCAAGAGTGTAATTTCAGCGGATATTTTTCGACTGGTTTACATGGAAATGGCACGGAATATCCCATTCTTGCAAGGGGGGGATTCTTTAATTATTTTTCAATTTTGAGCTGGAATGATTATGAAAAAGTCCATTTTTTAGCAGAAGTGTATTTGTTAATCAATTAGTGGATATTGTTGTGGACTGGTCCATATTGTGTTGAGGTGCTACTGGAAGACTCAATTTTGGACTGGGGTGATTCATTTTTTTAGTGCAAGTATTTTAGAATGGTCCATTGTTATTTTGGGAGAGTCCATTTTTTGCATGGCGAGGAGTATGGCTAAACATGCTGTATTTGCTCGCAAATGTTGCCTTTCTAGTTTATCGATGAATTCGTTGAGCGCTCCGTCAAATCGCTCGCCGGTTGCAGCGAGGTCGGCAACCAGGTCAACACGTCCAGTAGAAGAATACTCGCTTTAGACTTCCACTTTACGATGGAGATATTTGATTATACCTTATCGCTATATCCAATATGACACAGGATCTTCACTTGAAAGTTCATCTGTGTTGGTAGAAGTCATTCTGAATGGAGTTTAAACTGTAAACGCCAACACAATAAATTTTCGACTGATCGGCTACAGTCTTTGTTCACTCCTTGACAAAGACTGTAGCTGATCAGTCGAAAATTTAGGTAAGTCCAATATATTGTGTTGGCATTTAAAGTTTAAGCTCCATTCAGAATGATACAGGATATCTTACTCATCTACAAGTAACTTACCGATTGTGCAAGATCGGGCAGAATTAGGTCCCGGCTCTATCCCAAACAGCTTGCCAGTGTACCGAACCGTTACGGTCTGCAGTTCCAATTGATATACTATAATGAATGTGCAGACAGCAAGGCCTCACCCACGACTGTCATTGGTCAGAAAAAATCGCATGTTGTTTTTACTGATAATATTTACTATGAAACAGTTCCTTGTAAATTGTCGGTTGGTTTTGATTAATTAGGCTGCATGAAATGACAAACGTGTCAGCCAGTGGTGCCCAACCAGCCGCAGGCTAGCTATTAATAGTAAAGGGCTAGCCTTGGTAGCTGGACAATATACAATATACAGTAGAAACGGTTACAATGCTCATTCCAAAGCGTTAACAGAGGTAGCTTTTTATGTGGGTTGTACAAATAAAACGAAGCAGGGAGTTGCTTCAAATAGTAGACGGTCTGTGAGACTGTGTCACTTACCTAACCTAAACTCAGGTTAGTAACCTAACAAGCATAAGATCTGTGATAAAGAGAGAACATCGCAAAGTCTATCTGGAAGGTTTCTGGCCAGATCACACCATGGGTATGTTCTATTTATGTTTAGCCATACCTAGTATGGCTCAACATATTGTTTTTGTTATATTTAGCCATACCTAGTATGGCTCAACATATTGTTTTTGTTCACGTTCTTCTTCTTCTCCTTCTTCTTCTGCCAAATCTTCAAATGGATTCAACTCTGCCATTTTTGAATCAACCGACCTGAAATTTGGCATGGAGGTAAAGAAGGCAAATACCCTCCTGCGATTTTTTCATTTTTTTGGAGCAGGCCTGAAAATCATTTTTATGGAGGTTTTTTGGGGCATTTTTAGACAAAATTTAAATTTTGGGCTCCTGTTGCCTGGTTTTACAAGCAAATGACCTGACATTCGGTATAAGGGTGCCTTGAACATGTCCCTACAGGATTTCAATCACAATTCTGGTATAAATTACTTCAAAATGCTTCATTTGGGGGACTTTTGGACCCATTTTCAGACCAAAAACAGGCCAAAAGTGGTATCCCCGTTCCATGTTCTATTTGCTGCTGGCCAAGGAATCCATGTTCTATCTAAGGATCCCTGCATTCCATTTGCTACTGGCCAAAGAACGCGTGTTCTATTAAGGTCACCTGAGGTCATATTGCAGGAACATACGCAAGCCTTTGCAGTAAGAAGCTCTTGGGGTCTCGAAGAACTTGTAGAGAGATTTTTTTTTGCACGGGTGATTTTGGAACAGTCAATTTATGCATCGGGAGGGAGATTGGCGAAGTATGATGCTCTCGCAAATGTTGCCTTTCTACATGCAGTTAATATTTCGATTTGCCCAGGTATTATTTTGGGACAGCCCACTTCTTGCATGGGGAGGAGTATGGCTAAACATGCTGTATTTGCTCAGGGGCAAATGACGGCCTTTCTAGTTATATTTCACTTCCCATACCTAGAGGTATGGGTAGAGTGAAATATATTGTATTTGTCTGGTTCTTCTTCTCCTCCTCCTCCTGACAAATCTTCAAATGGTTTCTTCTCCGCCATTTCTTAACCAACCGACCTGAAATTTGGTGTGGAGGTTGAGATGGCAAATACCCCCAGGCCCTTTTTTAATCGTTTTGAAACAGGCCTTAAAATCATTTTTATGGAGTTTTTTTGGGCCATTTTTTGACAATTTTTATATTTTGGGCTCCTGTGCCCTGGTATTACAAGCAAATGACCTGGAATTCGGCACAAGGGTGCCTTGAACATGTCCCTACAGGATTTCAATCACATTTCTGGTGTACATCACTTCAAAATGCTTCGTTTTGGGGACTTTTGGACCCATTTTCAGACCAAAAACAGGTCAAAAGTGCTGTCCCCGTTCCATGTTCTATCTAAGAATCCATGTTCTATCTAAGGTTCCGGGCGTTCCATTTGCTGCTGGCCAAAGAACATGCGTTCTTTTCAGGTTACTTGAGGTCATGTTGCAGGTAAACACGCAAGCCTTTGCACTAAGAAGCCTTTGGCGTCTCGCAGAACTTGAATAGAGAATTTATTTTGCACGGGTGATTTTGAAACAGTCAATTTATGCATCGGGAGGGACTCCGAGGGAGATTGGCAAATTAAAGTATGATGCTCTCGCAAATGTTGCCAAATAAACATGGTTTTTGGTAGCCTCCGTTGCAGTCCTTTTCCCCGCAGCGTTTTTTTTTTCAATTTTTTTTTTTGGGGGGGGGGGGGAGGGGGCGCCGCGTATCTGCTTGGGATCCCGTATCCGCCGTGCCCCTGTGTCCGCCATAGACCCTGTGTCTGCTGCCGGGGAAGGACTGCGCTTTTTCGGCTCCAGCAAAGGCAATTAATGTATCCGCGAGAAGTAATTCACACTACCGGCAGCAGACACAGGGTCTATAGCGGACACAGGGGCACGGCGGATACGGGATCCCAAGCAGATACGCGGCGCCCCCCCCCCCAAAAAAAAAAATTGAAAAAAAAACGCTGCAGGGAAAAGGACTGCAACGGAGGCTAGTTTTTGGGGCATGGTCAAATTTAATTATGGCGGCTTCAACCACTAATAAATCACGACTTGACGACGAGAAAAATGCAATCCGTCTCTGAATTGGTTGTGTCGCACTTATATACAACTTATAATCAAACCCATACCAACGATGATGATATACCACTAGGCCGAGGTAGGCCGATCCGATCGATTGCGAGCAGGTTTGCATGCAGTTTCACTTTCCGCACCAACAACCTTTGACCCAGGAAGTGATACTTCACAAACGCCTCTCAAAGCGCGATCGTTTACACATGATGTGAATGAATATCGGCAAACTTTTGAATTGTTGAAATAATTTTACTGTAAAAAAAGACAGGCATTGTTGGCTTTTTATGCGGTAGTTGTTTAAAGTTTAAGTTATCTAGCACGTTTTTAATAGTTCATTTTGCGTGTAGGGGTTCAACACAACTTAAATTGTTAATACTTTTTGAATAGCAAGGTTAAGAATAGACTAGAAATTTCATATGCTATTTATCTCATAGTGGTTTACATATGAAATTGTTTTATATAAAACAAACCAATGTCGGGTAGGCCTTTGTATGTGTTTTTACGAAGCCCCCCCCCCCTCCTAATAGTCATAGGTTGTTCCGAACAAAGTTCAAAGATCACGTCGTAGCCGAGGACGCATCGTTCGATTTCATCCAACTCGGCGTCCTCTATACGTACAAGGACGTTTTCTTTGCTGTATACGACTACAACAACCCACAGAACGTAAGAAAAGAACGACCCTGTTGTGTTGGGAAACATGGCCACAGCAGCTGAACGTCCAGTTGTGCTTCTTTTCTCAGACTCGATATGTAAGTATATCGCGAACCATGTACCGTCATCGCATTTTAAGCTTTATGTACATGCAAACCGTGGTGCGAAAGTTGTTGATGTTGCTGCAGACATTTACCATCACCACAATGCTGACTTTGGTATACCTACTGTAGTTTGTGTACACGTTGGCACCAATAATCTCTCGAACGGTCTACAGGAAGTCATGGGAGACTTTGACAAACTGATTGCCATTGCAAAAGACCGCTTCCCCACATCTACTATTGTTATGTCTAGTATTTTGCCAAGACTTGACAAAAGATGCCTAGATGATAGACGTGTTACTGTGAACACAGAGTTGGCTGCGCTGTGTAATTCTCGAGGTGTTCGGTACTGCAACAATGGTGAAAGTATTGACCCGTCAATGCTAGCAGTTGACTGTTTGCATTTGAATCAACGTGATCAAATACTTATTATTTTATTTTATTCTATATATTTTTGTCACATTCGTTATCATTTTCCCATTATTTTCAAAGCATTTTCCATAACATCTAAGGCACTCTTGACAGTGATATTAGTGTACATAAAAATGAATAAAGTGTCTCTATTTCTTAAATTCTCAGATAATAATAGGTGAACCAGTTAGAAGATCACCTTCATGGCATACAAGAGGTAAGGCCTGTTTTCTTCTAACACTATCCTTACATATAGGTGATATGTGTGAAGGCACTGGTCCAACATGGGCATCTCCAATACCAAAACTGTTTTCTTCTGAGACATTTGACTCAATATGTGTGGCTTCAAAATTGATCAATAATGTCTTTGTTCAACAATTCTACTCGGCTTGGACATACCAAATCTCATTCTCCTGTTTCTGTCCTACAGATAGGACCCCCCCCCCCCCCCGATGGAAACAGAACTTGGTCCATGAGAAGCTGGATGGGGCAGACAGACCTGGATTGCAACTAATTCTTGAAATATGTATATTTGGACACAGATGTACAGTTTTCTTTTGTACATATTATTGTCATTTACATGAAGTAACTCTTGAAATATGTATATTTGGACACAGATGTACAGTTTCCTTTTGTACATATTATTGTCATTTACATACATACATGCAACATGATTGTGATATGAGGTTCAATTTCTATAAGTAAAGCTGTCTGGATTTGTAGTGTTTAATATACGTGTATCTTTCCATATGACCAATTATACAAAAAATTATATAGATTTTGGGACACTCTTTTTATTATTTCTTAATTCCATTTAAATACATGCGATAGAGTTGTGAGAAAAGTATAGATTTACAATTTTGTAAGTAAAGCTCTCTAGTAGAGTTGTATAGTTTTGTATATTTGCAAAGTGTATGTTTGCGCTTTTTTCCAGGGTGATGTATAGTATTGTACTTTTATATATAGTGTATAGTATTGTTGTGTATATATCTCTGCATATGTTCAAGAATGTTAATGAATGTAGATGAAGAATAAATAGATCTTGGGACAGTCTAGTTGTGTTTAGATGGAATTTTTGGATGGTCCATTTCGTCAAAAGATCAATTATTGCATGGGGGGGAAGTGAAATATGCTGAATTTGCTCTTAAAGCAAATGACGGCCAGTCTAGTTCATGTTCTTCTCCTTCTTCTGCCAAATGTTGAAATCGATTCAACTCCGCCATTTTTTAATCAACCGACCTGAAATTTGGCATGGAGGTAAAGATGGCAAATACCCTCATGCGATTTTTTCATTGTTTTGAAACAGACCTGAAAATCATTTTTATGGAGGTTTTTTTGGGCATTTTTAGACAAAAATTGAATTTTGGGCTCCTGTGGCCTGGTTTTACAAGCAACTGACCTGACATTCGGTATAAGGGTGCCTTGAACATGTCCCTACAGGATTTCAATCACAATTCTGGTATAAATTCCTTCAAAATGCTTCATTTTGGAGACTTTTGGACCCATTTTCAGACCAAAAACAGGCCAAAAGTGGTATCCCCGTTCCATGTTCTATTTGCTGCTGGCTAAGGAATCCATGTTCTATCTAAGGATCCCCGCGTTCCATTTGCTACTGGCCAAAGAACACGTGTTCTATTTAGGTTATCTGAGGTCATATTGCTGGAACACACGCAAGCCTATGCAGTAAGAAGCTCTTGGGGTCTCGAAGAACTTGTAGAGAGATTTTTTTGCACGGGCGATTTTGGAACAGTCAATTTATGCATCGGGAGGGAGATTGGCGAGGTATGATGCTCTCGCAAATGTTGATATTTGCAGTTAATATTTCGATTTGCCCAGGTGTTATTTTGGGACAGCCCACTTCTTGCATGGGGAGGAGTATGGCTAAACATGCTGTATTTGCTCAGGGGCAAATGACGGCCTTTCTAGTTTCAAACAGAATCGTTCAATACGTTATGGGTGCTTGTTACCAAGTGTTTATAGAGTATTTCTTATTAATCAGCTGAAGAATACACAGGACACAGAGGTGTGCACAGGCTGAATCCACTCTAGGAAGTAACTAATATCAAACGTCACCTCTGAAGATGAAAATTACAACTGACATAGACAAATACAATAACAATAAGTAACAGCATTTTGGCAGTCCAATGCAAACAAGCAATATAAACAATAAACAATCAATATACAAACAAGGTCATTCTTAGTTTTGAAACGTTTGCTAACTACAACATAAGCTTGGGTCAAGCCCAAAATTTCACTATTACATTCAGGAGAAACAAAGGATGAACTCCTTAATAGCAAAGGAATGAGAGTTTCATCAGATAGACTGTTAAGATCAAGGATGGGGGTCAATAGGTTCTGTAGGTTGCCGAGGAGGTTTAGTCTTTGCTGATTGTAAATAGGGCGGTATAAAAGGTAATGAACAACGATGACAATAGAGTTTTTTTCGCCGAGCGATGTTCGGGGTTTGTTTCTGACGGTGCAGGCTGTACGGATAGTCCTAGGGAGGGAGTTCCAGGGGGAGATTTATCTGTTTACAAAATTTACTCTGAGATCCAGCGATCGTCATCGGTCAGAAGAGATAGTATGTTGTTTTTAGTGATAATAATTACTATGAAACAGTTCCTCGTAAATTGCCAGATGATATACAGCTAGCTAGGAGTGCCTACTAGCCGGAGGCTATTAATTAGACTCCGAGTTGACTAAAAAAAAAAACGCGTGTGTAAACCCAGCCAGTGTCGGAAGCTGTTTTAGTCCTATCTTGCAACTGGCTCAGGGTCATTTGCACGTTTGTCAGCCATTATACCGTGCGCAGTGTTTTGGAAGACGTTTTGTAGAAGCCATAATCAAAAACAAGATTTTTTCGTCTCTGATGTGAAAAAGAAAGCTTGATTTTCAATTACACGTAAAGGCAGATAATCAAGTTGACAGAGGAAGTTTAGCAGATACTTAGATGAAGAGTTACATGACATGTTGTTTTGCATCACATAATGTCCACATTTCTGGTGCAGGGACAAGGACATCACTCAGACGTCCTGAACACGTGGACAACACGCCCACAACACGTGCACAATACGCCCATAACACGAGAGAGAGAGAGAGAGAGAGAGAGAGAGAGAGAGAGAGAGAGGGAGAGGGAGAGAGAGAGAGTGTGTGTGTGTGTATGTGTGTGTGTGTGTGTGTGTGTGTGTGTGTGTGTGTGTGTGTGTGTGTGTGTGTGTGTGTGTGTGTGTGTGTGTGTGTGTGTGTGCGTGCGTGCGTGCGTGCGTGTGTGTGTATCAAATCATTTCGGCCTAAAATTGGGCAGCCTTCGTAACCCCTGCTTCTCCTACTGAGTGAGTTTAGTTAGTCGAGCTTACCTAAGCTTAATATTTCTGACCTGGGGAGAAGAGAGGCTGCTTCAGTGAGTGTTAGTTCAGTGCCCAGAAGTGGTCCATGGTCATGTGGCCTTGCACCGAGCAAACTCGTTTAAAGAAAGGAAAACATCTACCTTATAGTTTTAAACATTTAATTGAAACTTATCCGATGGAGAATCATATTTTTGGACTATGTAGAAAGACTTTATACTAGTTTCCACTTGATTGGCAATATTTGACTTCAACTGTCTTTGATTACCCAAGCTGCCATTGTCTCAACCAAACGAACCAAGGAAATCTTAGATCAATTGCAAATGGTACAATTCCATAAATTATTTCCATGCATGGATTAATTATCAAACACAAAAAAAATACTGAATAACTTTCAAGTACACACTATCCTCAGAAAAAGAGTCTAATAAATTCTACAATTTTCCATTACTAAATTGTAGAACCGTAACGGGAACGACCCAGGAAAATCACAACTACTTGATAAATATTTCTGCTTGTACAATGTATGGCTGTATAATCCCAATATAATGTTGAAATAAAAGTGCCTAAAGCATTTCAGTTTAACGTCACAACTTGCTGAACGGTATTCATCGAATAACTTTTGGGCCGAAATCTAACACCAACAAAAAGATAATCCAAACTTACCGATCCTACGTTTTTCAGGCCCGTAACAGGAAACACAACATTGTTTTTTACTAGCCCTTTACCCATAATAAGTTTCACTCTATGATAGTTCCTTCAGCTAGTCAACAGTTGCCGGCTCACTCCCGTACAGAATGCCAAAATCCCCTGTCATTGTGACGTCACGTGCCATGTCAGTGTGGTCTGTTTGCTGTCCGTACAAGTCAGTGGTGACGGTTTGCGTTAGGTTCGCTTCTGTTCCACAGTAATTTGCAGCATGTTGATTTGTACAGTTTCCTCGGTTTGGAACGGTATCTCGTGTAAACAGTGTGTTTGCATCTGCTATGGCATAAGGTCTTCCTTCCATTTGGTTCGCCTCTACCGCGGAGTCATTGCTTGTCGAGTTGCTTGTATGCTCACTTGTGATGAGTGCACTATGATTCAGAGCACTATTTAGAGCCGTATCTCGACGGTACAGTGAATTTGCCGCGGCTACTCCGTAGGGCATTTCTGTCTCATCAGTTTCTTCATTCCCGATTTGAAAAGTAGGTTGCTCAAGCCCTTCGTCTTGGCAATGGATGGCTGTGTTTACAGCGTCAGTTGCATCCCCCTCGTAGACCGGTAGAGGGGGCGGCGCAGCGGAGGCGTATTGGTGAGATTGGACCTCCTCATCTGAATCTGCTGCGTCGTCGTTTTCGTAGTGATGAACCTGAGCCTCTGTAGTACCGAGCGTGTCCGCTGGGAGCGCTTCTGCCACACAGTGGAAACTATATTGCGTGGCTCCCATTTTCATAGCAGACCAATGGGTTTCTGGCGATCGCAGACGTCGAAGAGGAAAGGCGTTCGGGCTCGCTTTCCCTTCTGCTGAGTTTCCTGTCAACTCGGGAAGGGTGTGGAGAGGGATGCAGACGGCCATGGCTTGTACTCCCATGCGCAACGTTACACCGGAGGTGCGATTATTTTTTTCTCGACTGTTCCGTCGTTTTCTCCAACAGAATATAGCGGTAGAAAAGAGTATGACAAGAATGGCGACTACAATGGCAATGATGAATAAGACGGTGGGGTTTTCTTGAGGGTTGGTGTTTTCTGCAACACAGAACTTCTGATGAAATGATGGCTTGTAAATTAACCTGTAGGAGCAGCAGGAGTCGTTTGCAGAACCCGCACAAGTGTCTGTGTTGTTTTCACCTCGCGGTAAAAAGTCGTCGGGTGGGGGGGTCGACGTAGTCGTGTTTTGTTCTTGTTTCTCCTCTGGTCGCCAGTCGGCAAGGCACAGCAGCAGATCACAATAGTAGGTTTTCGTTTTCCCCCGCACTGACATTGTATACATGCCCGAGTCTCCAGCAGAGAAGTCTTCAATTACGAACGCTTCGCTGACAGACTCGACCGCGTGGCGCCCTGTCGGGGTGTTCCAGACTAAGGAATCAACAACACCCATCAGCGAATCATATTTTAAAGCCACGGGTAGGGGTAGACTAGTAGAATGATGCTCACCTGCGTAGAAAGTGTATGGAAGAACGCCAAAGTATCTATGCCGACTCTTTATGAAGATATATTTTTCGACGAAAGAGCGGTTATGTTCAGTGTTGATGATGTAGGGGATTATTATGGGCCACACATCAAAGTTCTCAAGATTAAATGCGTCATCACGGCTAACCTGCTCATCAGGACAGCGCAAAGGGTTTCCCTGCAACTCGTAAGAAGCGGACGGATGTGCTGATTGTATATCTCCGGGTATTTCACTGATATTGTTGACCGTGAGCGATACTAACAACAGTTGTTTACTCGGAATCAGCCTGATGGCCTGCATGGGAACTGCAGACAGACTATTCCCGGAAAGTTCCAGGAACTCCAGACTGGCCAGACCGTAGAAGGCGCGGTCCGATATGGCGGAAATCAGGTTGTTGGAAAGATAAAGAGTCCAAAGCGAGACGAGGTCGGAAAAGACGAAGTCGCGAAGGGAAACGATGTAGTTTCTGTTCAGATCCAGAATACGTAGTTCATTCAGGCGTCGGAAGTTTTGCGGAGATAAGTTGTTTACCCTGTTGTTGTCGATATACAAATGCCGTACGTAAGGAATTGTGTTGAAGGATCCGAGATGGGATATTTCGTTGTCTGACAGCCTGACAGTATACGTGTCTGGTGCGATGGAGTCTATCGGGACGTGCGTTAAATTACGGCCGGTGTAATGAAAGTTCTTCCCAACAGTAGCGGTAAGCAAAGTCAAAACGAAAAAGAAAGTCGCGGATTCCATGTGGTGCCGAGTTGGTAGAGTGCTCGGCAGATAGATTCCTCCTATGAAATACAAACAATAAAATACAAACAATACAACAAACACTACAACTAACGAAGTACTCGTAAGTACTAGAAAATGCTAGATACAAAAACGTTTACAAACGTGGATTCAGATACTTGATTTTATAGTGAAAATAACATAGAATATGTACATGTATGACTAAAAAGACAACAAAACACACAAAGCGTAAAAACTAGTATTCGTTTTTTTATCGATGAAATTCGTCGAGCGCTCTGTCAAATTGCTCGGTTACAGTGAGGTCGCCAACCAGGTCAACACGTCTAGTGGGATACTCGCTTTAGACTGCCGCTTTACGATGGAGACATTTGATTATACTATTTCGCTGTATGCAATATGACAAAGAATATCTAACTCATCTACAAGTAACTTCTGACCGTTTCCGAAATGATATACATTTCCTTGAGTAACTGTAAGTTGGCGTGTCTAAATCAGTGAAGTGCTGATTTAGACACGCCAAATTACAGTTACTCAAGCAAATGGATATCATTTCGGAAACGGGCAGACGTTTCAAGTAGCCTCCACAACTTTTCGATTGTCGAACAGCAGGTTTTAACCACGAACTATGAATTGAAACAAATTAGACAAAGTCAAGACAAGGTTGATGTAAGAGAGACAATAGCTTCTATTGTTTTGATATAGGAGCTAAAACTGGTTTCCCGGGCAAGGCTGTGTCCAAAGTGCCAGACAGTTCGATCCGCAGCACTTCTTTCCTGTTAAGAGTTGGATTGTATATCCTCTCATACATTGCCTCCCTCACTCCATGTTCGAACCAGCGAGGCCCACGACCTAGGGTGTCCGCTTTAGACTTCCATTTTACGATGGAGACATTTGATTATCCTTTTTCGCTACATCCAATATGACACAGAATGTCTAACTCATCTACAAGTAACTTACCGATTGTGCAGGATTGTGAGTTCGGTCCAGGCTATCTCTCGAACCGCTTGCCACTGTGCTGAACCGTTACGGTCTGCCGAGAGAATTGTCGTTCCAATTGATACACTATGATGAATGTGCAGGAAGCAAGATCTTATCCACGAATGTCATTGGTCAGAAAAGATCGTATGTTGTTTTTACTATGCAGCAGTTCCTCGTCGGTCATCAAGTGAAAAAAAGATCACTATTTTTAACCCTATCTTGCAACTGGATCTGGGTCATTTTTCACGTGTCTCAGCCACTATGCCGTGCACAGCAACACGTGTGTTTGAAGATGGTCTGTAATAACCATCATCAAAAACACGATTATTTTTCTTCTCTGTGATGTGAAAAAAGTAGTAAGCTTTCTTTTAGATTACTCGTAAAAGAAACGAGGACAGAATTCAAGTTAACAAAGTTGCAGGTTACAAGGTCTCACCCGCGATTGTCATTGGTCAGAAAAGATCGTATGTTGTCTTTGCTATGCAATTGTTCGTCGTAATTTGTCTGTCAGCAAGATTAAGAAAAAGGAAAGGTATTTTTAATCCTATCTTACAACTGGATCAGGGTCATTTGTACGTATTCCGGCCACTATACCGTGCACAGCAACACGTGTTTTGGAAGATGACCTGTAGAAACCTCAGATCAAAAACACGATTTGTTTTTCTCGTCTCTGCTCTGCTTTTGAAGTAAAAATGTAAGCTTTCTTTTTGATAAATCGTAAAAGAAATGAGGACAGACATTCAAATCAATGGAGTTGCAGGTAGCAAGGTCTTACCAGCGATCCTCATTGGTCAGAAAAGATCGTATGTTGGTTTTACTATGAAGCAGTTCCTCGTCAGCAAGATTTAAAAAAAGGAAAGGTACTTTTGATACTATCTTACAGCTGGATCTGGGTCATTTACACGTGCCTCAGCCACTATCCCGAACACAGCAACACATGTTTTGGAAGATGGTCTGCAGAAACCATCATCAAAAACACGATGGTTCTTCTTCTCTCTGATGTGAAAATGTACGCTTTCCTTTCGATTACCCGTAACAGAACCGAGGACAGACATCTGAGTTAACAGAAGGAATCTAGCAGATACAGAGTTGTAGATTTACATAAAATGTTGTTTTGCATCACATAATGTCCATATTCCTGGTGCAGGGACAAGGACATCACACAAGCATCCCACATATTATTATGGCATAACTTGAGTCAAAATATCTTTAATACATCACAATGTCTAAACCACGCAATGGAAGAGGTATTGCAGGCGAATACAACTGTTTACATTTGCTACGTATACATCATCCCAGCTATGGGCACCACAAGGTCACAAATGTTGGCATACTTTTTTTGTTTTTCTTTCCCGCAAGTAGTCCAAATCCAGTCGTAAGATGGGATTTTAAAAAATTCCTTTTTCTTAATCATGTTGACCGACAATTTACCAGGAACTGCTTCATAGTAAATATCATCAGTAAAAACAACACACGATCGTTTCTGACCAATGACGATCAAGGGTGAGACCCTACCAGTAACCGAAAATTAAGCTTAATTAGTTTTCACATCAGAGCCGAGAAAAAAGTGGTGTTTTTGAAGACGATTTCTACAGACAGTCTTCCAAAACACGTGTTGCTGTGCTCGGTATAGTGGCTGAGACACGTGCAAATGACCCAGATTCAGTTGTAAGATAGGATTAGAAATACCTTTCCTTTTTCTTGATCTTGCTGACCGACAGTTTACGACGAACAATTGCATAGTAAAGACAACATACGATCTTTTATGACCAATGACGATCGCGGATAAAACCTTGCTGCCTACACATTTATCATGCTATATCAATTGGAACGGCTTTTCTCTCGGCAGACCGTAACGGTTCAGCACAGTGGCTAGCTGATAGGGAGAGAGCCGGGACCCAACTCACAATCGGTAAGTTACTTGTAGATGAGTTGGACATTCTGTGTCATATTGGATGTAGCGAAAAAGGATAATGAAATGTCTCCATCGTAAAATGGAAGTCTAAAGCGGACATCCTAGGTCGTGAGCCTCGCTGGTTCGAACGTGGAGTGAGGGAGGCAATGTATGAGAGGATACACAATCCAACCATCAACAAGAAAGAACTGTTGCGGATCGAATTGTCTGGCACTTGGGACCCAGCCTTGCCCGGGAAACCAGTTTTAGCTCCTATATCAAAACAATAGAAGCTATTGTCTCTCTTACATCAACCTTGTGTTGACTTTCTCTAGTTTGTTTCAATTCATAGTTCGTGGTTAAAACCTGCTGTTCGACAATCGAAAAGTTGTGGATGCTACTTGAAACGTCTGACCGTTTCCGAAATCATATCCATTTGCGTGAGTAACTGTAATTTGGCGAGTCTAAATCAGCATTTCGCTGGACGTGTTGACCTGGTTGCTGACCTCGCTGCAACCGAGCGATTGGACAGAGCGCTCAACGAATTTCATCGATAGAATATGAAAATTTTTACGTTTTGTGTGTTTTGTTGTCTTTTTAGTCATACACGCTTTGTGCGTTTTGTTGTCTTTTTAGTCATACAAGTACGTTTTGCATGATATTTCCGTTATAAAGTGAAGAGACTAAATCTACATTTGTAAACGTTTTTATATCTAGTATTTTCTATCGCTTACGAGTTTTCATTGTTTGTAATGTTTGTTAATGTAATGTTTGTATTTCATTGTTTATATTCTATAGGACTATTAGGAGGCATCTATCCGCCGAGCACTCTAGCAACACGATACAGAATGGAATCCGCGACTTTCTTTCTCATTTTGCCTTTGCTGACCACTACTGTGGGGAAGACCGTTCATTATACCGGCCGTAACTTAACGCACGTCCCGATAGACTCCGTCACTCAATACACTTATACTGTCAGGCTGTCAGACAACAAAATATCCCATCTCGGATCCTTCAACACAATTCCGTACATACGGAATCTGTATATCGACAACAACAGGGTAAACAACTTATCTCCGCAAACCTTCCGACGCCTGAATGAACTTCGTCTTCTGGATCTGAACAGAAACTACATCGTTACCCTTCGCGACTTCGTCTTTTCCGACCTCGTCGCTCTTTGGACTCTTTATCTTTCTAACAACCTGATTTCCGCCATATCAGAACGCGCCTTTCACGGTCTGGCAAGTCTGGAGTTCCTGGAACTTTCCGGGAATAGTCTGTCTGCGGTTCCCATGCAGGCCATCAGGCTGATTCCGAGTAAACAACTGTTGTTAGTATCGCTGACGGTCAACAACATCAGTCAAATACCCGGAGATATACAGTCGACGCACCCGTCAGCTTCTTACCAGCTGCAGGGTAACCCTTTGAGCTGTCCTGACGTACACGTCAGTCGTAATGACGTGTTTAACCTTGAGAACGTTGATGTGTGGCCCATAATAATCCCTTACATCATCAGCACTGAACATAACCGCTTTTCCGTCGAAAAATATATCTTCATAAAGAGTCGGCATATATACTTTGGTGTTCGTCCATTCACTTTTTACGTACGTGAGCATCATTCCTTAAGTCTACCATTGGCTTTAAAACATCATTGGTTTGGCAGTCTTGACTGCCTCGTCTGGACCACCCCGACAGGGCGCCACGCGGTCGAGTCTGTCACCGATGCGCTCGTAGTTAAAGACTTCTCCGCGGAAGACTCGGGTATGTACACAAGTGAAATGGGCCGGCAGGGGAGCACGAGAACCTACTATCGTGATCTGCTGCTGTGCGTTGCAAACTGGCAACCAGAGGAAAAACAAGAACAAAACACGACTACGTCCCCCCCACCCGACGACTTTTTACCGCGAGGTGAAAACAACACAGACACTTGTGCGGGTTCTACGAACGACTCCTGGTGCTCCTACTGGTTAATTTACAAGCCGTCATTTCATCAGAAGTTCTGTGTTGCAGAAAACACCAACTCTCGAGAAAAACCCGTCGCCTTATTCATCATTGCCATTGTAGTCGCCATTCTTGTCACACTCTTTCCTACCGCTATATTCTGTTGGAGAAAACGACGAAGCAGTCGAGAAAATAATCGCACCTCCGGTGTAACGTTGCGCATGGGAGTACAAGCGATTGCCGTCTGCGTCCGTCTCCATACCCTTCCTGAGTTGACAGCCGGGTACTCAGCAGAAGGGGAATCGAGCCCGAACGCCTTTCCTCTTCGACGTTTGCGACCGCCAGAAACTCATTGGTCTGCGAAGAAGATGGGAGCTACGCAATTTAGTTTCCACTGTGTGGCAGAAGCGCTCCCAGCGGACAATGTTGGTACTACAGAAGCTCAGGTTCATCACTACGAAAACGATGACGCAGCAGATGCAGATGAGGAGGTCCAATGTCACCAATACGCCTCTGCCGCGCCGCCCCCTCTACCGGTCTACGAGGGAGATGCAACTGACGCTGTCAACACAGCCGTCCATTGCCAAGACGACGAAGTGCTTGGACAACCTGCTTTTCAAATCGGGAATGTAGAGTCTGATGAGACAGAAATGCCTTACGGAGTAGCCGCGGCAAATTCACTGTACGGTCGAGATACGGCTCTGAATAGGGCTCTGAATCATAGTGCGCTCATCATAAGTGAGCATACAAGCAACTCGACAAGTAAAGCATATGACTCCGCGGTAGAGGCGAACCAAATGGAAGAATGGCCTTATGCCATAGCAGGTGCAAACGCACTGTATCCACGAGATACCGTTCCAAACCGAAGAAACCTCAGCATGCAAGTAGCGCCGCTGCAAATTACTGTGGTACAGAAGCGACCCGAACGCAAACCGTCACCATTGACTTGTACGGACAGCAAAACGACCACATTGACATGGCACGTGACGTCACAATGACGTTAAATCACGATTTTGTGGAGGATTTTGGCATCTGTACGAAAAAGGTCCGGCAACTGTTGAGTAGCTGAAGGAACTGTTATAGAGTGAAACTTTTTTACTATCAAAGGCCTAGGAAAAAAGATGTTGTGTTTCGGTCATGAAAAACGTAGGGTCGGTAAGTAGGGATTCTCTCTTTGTTAATGTTAGATTTTGGCCCAGACGTGACCCGATGAATACAGTTTAGCAACGTAAAACTGAAATGCATCAGGCACTTTTGTTTCAACATCATATTGGGATTATACAGCTACGCATTATACAAGCACAGATATTTATCAATAAACTGAAGAAAGAATTGCAATATTCACTACACATTCTTACATCAACTGTTCAAATCACTAATCTGTTCTCAGAGTGCGTTTTGAGTTTCTTCACTCAGATGTCAGATTGAAAACTTTATGTCCCTTGCAAGTGGCGGACAAAAAAAGCTAGGGTCGGCAGGTTTTTGCAGGGGTTGGTCGGGTAATAGTCATGAAATGGGACAACCCTGGTGTAGATGTGATTTTCCTGTGTCGTTCGTTATTATGGTTACACCATTCAATATTGTTAATTAAAGTGAATTTATTAGATTCTTTTTCTGGGGTAAATGTGTATTTCAAAGTATTTAGCAATTTTTTTTATGTTTAGTAATTGATATATACATTGAAATAAATTGTATGAATTGATATGATGCTTCATTGGTTCTTTTTATTAAGCTGAGACAAATGCATCTTTATAATGTTAATCATTGAAATTTGTTTAGTCCGCCTCTAAATATACATGTAGGTCTTGATCCATCCAGTTATGAGCTTCCCTGTATAGCGGAATACCCTTGGCATACTTTTCACTCTATTTGCCGATTTCTACTATTTTCCCAGCGATCTGCGGAGCCTGGTAGAGGCTAGAGTTGCAGGTAGTAAGGTCTCACCCGCGATCGTCATTGGTCAGAAAAGATCGCATGTTGTATTTACTATGCAGTAATTCCTCGTAAATTGTCGGTCAGCAAAATTAAGAAAAAGGAAAGGTCTTTTTAATCCTATCGTACAACTGGATAAGGGTCTTTTGCACGTGTCTCAGCAACAAGTGTTTTGGAAGATGGTCTATAGGAACCATCATCAAAAACACGACCTATTCCCAGTCTCTGGTGTGAATAAAGTAAGCTTGTTTTCGGAGTAGTCCTAAACAAAACCTGAGGACAGATAATCAAGCTAACGCAGAAAAATTTAGCAGATACAGAGCTGTATATTTACATGGCATGTTGTTTTGCATCACATAATGTTCATATATCTGGTGCAGGGACAAGGACATCACACAGGCTTCCCGAACACGTGAACAAGGGACACAGCTGGTACCAAGAGTTTGTTTGTTTGTTTGTTTGTATTGCATATCCAGTAAACTGCCTCATGGCGTAACACACCAGGTTTTTACTGAACAGTACAAGATGCATATCCATACAGATATATTTGATCCACTCACAACGGAAAAGACTCCATGTCTACTCTTTTCGATAAGCGTGATGGGTTCCTTAACGTGGACGTCCCTAACCGAAGCTATGTACTAATTTTTATCTGAGCCAAGTGGGGAAAATCTTGTCAAGTCCCTCGAGGGCACAACGTCAACGAAACAAATTGTGGGACTCCAATTTTGAACCCAGCACCTCTGGGTTCTGGGTAAAGCACCCTGCCACTGCGCCACCGCGACGCCGCAAGTTGGTCAGTTTTTGCCATAGGCACCCCAAGAATGTCTTGATCAAGTGAAAAAAAATCACCTCAGTCTCTTCTGCTTCATGTAAATCCAAAGATCTGCCAAAATGTTCAAAGATATTGCGACAGATATGATGCTGTGGCAAAAGGCATGAAACTTGAATGTGACACTTCAATGGATATTTAGCTCTCATACTGTATGTGTTTGAGTTTTCTTGTTGCACGAGACAAGTATTTTAAACGATCTCGAATGCACAGTGAACAAAAAGACAAGACAAACCCCAAGCATTCTTACAACACTTTCCCATTTTTATTAGGTAAATCACAATTCAGAAAATACGAATAACAAAATTTCGTCCTTAATTCACCCTCCAAACTCGAGTCAGTTTTACCAATTAATGTGTGAATTTGTCACTGACTAAACAACTCAAGTCAGTGCAACTTTTAAGCCTCTGCCACACAGTCGACAAGCTTCGGCAGTATTCGTTGATCACCAGATGGTCGCTGAATTTGAAACTCGACAGAGACTCGAGCGTATTTTTCACCTAAAAAACTACATCATCACATTTAATAGGGCTCTGGACCCTGCCGATCTCTCCAAGCAGAGGAGTGGTTCCGGCTGGTTTTTGACGTGTTTTTATGCATTTTTGTCGGGCTTTCGACTTTGTCATTTTATTCCTCTCTAAACTAAACGATCATTGGCCGATCTCTATGAAAAATCGCGAAAATATCGAGAGAACACCGGGCGTATTACGTAATGCCAAAAATGCCATTTACAGCTCTCAGACTCGTCGGCCCATCGATTTTTCTGCTGTGTGACAGGGCTTATATATCACTGGTTTTATCTGATCAAAACACATAGGCTGAAATGTAGTTCGAACATTACATCGAGTTAAAATCGTGATACAAAGTACAATGTAATTTTAGCACGTATACAGCGTAACATAAAACATATATGAATGTAAAGTCATCAACATTAAAATCATTGTAAATTCAAAGTAAGCATTGACTTGCATTTCGGGTACAGTATAGTGTAAATTCTAGCACAGGCGACAATTACATGTTCAGCAGGCAGATTATGAAAGGTAGGGCACTGCTACTACGAGCAATGTTGATTTTGTTAGCATGATTCCGGACAAACATTGATAACAGGTAGAGCCCACCGCAACACCGGACATAGTTGGGGGTTCAGAACACACTGCTTCATTCGGTGCGTCAAACACGGCTATATCTAAATATTTCTGTCCACCCTGTTACATTTGTACTCCAAAAGACCGCTGGTCCATAATCTGTGTATTGTCTATCTCACTACACGATGACTGACACCTGTCACAAATCCTCTGTGCCGGGTGTGTCCAGGAACGTCTTCATTTACCTGTGGTTGATACTCACTTGGGCTGCTGTGTTCGTAAGCTCCCAGGTGCCGTATGCTAGTAATTGTAACTCTGATGAGGTCCTCCCGCGGTGTGGCTTGGTTAAACAACCTGTTGGTGATGACTTCGACTGGGAAGTCGGCTCTGATCCAGTTGAGGCTCTTGGGCTGAGTGGTGACCAAAATGGCCGGGGTAAGTACGAATTACGTACCACACTTGGCTTTTACTTTCTAGAAGGTATGTCATGAAAGGTTGGGCGTATCCAACATCACTAACACAGCTAAATAGCCACTCACCAGAAAAAAAAAACGTGCATAAGATAGTAGAATCACATGACCTTGATTTACTAAATGTATGCTTCCGACCGCTTATTATACAAAGTTCTAGCGATCAGATATTCAATAACGTAACGATCACTGAAGTGAAGAGAGTCAACGTCGGAAGATCTTCCGTTTGAAAGAAGAAAAAACATGCTTCGTATAGACCATATGCATATATATAAACAAATCATTCATACTCTCCTTCATTTATTTCGTTTTGATTATTTTTGATCGCTGTTTCCCCATACGCTGGGAATGCTTGGTTTGTAATAAATTGTAGTGAAGCGTTGGTACATCTGTTTAGCAAATGCGCTCATTTTTTGACTCTATGATTGTTTATGCGTAGCCCTTTACTTTAGAGTTATGGGTGGGTGATTACCACAATGTGTTTTACACGATAGTATTTTATCCAAGCCAGATACGTCATAACAGCCTTGAAATTCACACGAAGCTACAGAATTGCATGAGTCGAGTCTAGTTACATGGGAATCAGGGTCAATACCTTGACTGTTTGGATACGGCGTGGGAAACTATCATGTGGTGTTATCGGTCTAGTTGAAAATAGTTTAGTCAAGGTAAGGTAACGCTTTGTGATTAGATTCAGAGTAAATTTTTCTCCCGCAAACGTTCCCTCCCACTTTTAGCTGTTCAGTGCCCGGCTCTGAGTTCCCTAGACAACGGAGCTATGAGTTCTACCGGTCCGAACTACTACCAGGACGTGGTGACGTTCACCTGTGACCAGGGGTACGAGCTGAGCGGAGCCTCCAATGTGACGTGCCAGGCTGACCAAACATGGAGTCAACCTGTTCCAACATGCGAACGTAAGACAGTTCGAAGTGGCAAAACATCTGTTTTGAGCAAAGGATGACCAAAAATATGAATTCGAAAAAATGAAAATGGGTGCAACAGAGCACAGACAGAATAGCCTGAGTACCAACCTCCGTAGTGACCGCTGGCTCAAAAGAATTCGCTTGCTAACCACGGATGCCCTTTGGCCTTTGTGGAACAGCCAATACTTTCCAGGGGTTAAATGCAACGTTTTCCTGCAAGCCAAAATCTCGAAACTCTGATTATCCGTTTGAATGATATAATTGTGTTCTCTAAGGTCTTTGACATATATCTGGACAGACAAGGCATACATCTCGATAGACTAGACCTAGTGTTACCCGCTTGAGGTTACAGCACCCTGTCCATTTTCTGTTGCAGTGCTCCTGTCCCCGGCAGCCACGTACAGTTGTGACTTTGACACGGACCTCTGCAGCTGGGAACAGGATCAGGAAACGGACCAGACAGACTTCGAGTGGAACAACGGGAAGTGTGGAACATGGGGACCGAGCGAAGCCCATGTAACAGGTATATATATACGTACATACATGTTCATACTTTTGACAAGTTGGAGCGTACACATAGTTTAGCCTCCAGTGTTCTCTGTTACACACCATTTCTGTCAAGTCTCTTCCATTCAAGTTTCTGACTTGATAATGCTGTATTGGGTATATGAGCATTTAAATAGATCGTTGAATTCGAAGATAAACAGTGACACTGGAGAACAAATTCAATATTTTTGTACACAACCAGAGGTAAAACTAGCCATCGTGTATATATGAATAAAAATGACCGAAGGTCGTCAACTTTGACATATCAGGTTTCATCCTTAATCCTGAACCCGTTTGAAACCTTTAGGTGGCCATTTCCTGTGTATGGACGGGGGAGGTGACAGATGATCACCAAAACGTCGGCTGTTGATCATATATAGAACCTGGATGTGAATAAAGAACCTTGTTTTCCAATGATTTTCCTTCCTTAATGCATCACACTGCACATGCGCACTTCAAACCGCGACCTACCTTATTAGCCTTAAACCTTAAGCCTGAACCCGTTTGAAACCTTTAGGTGGTCATTTCCCGTGTATGAACGTGGACGGTGACAGACGGTCACCGAAACGTCGGCTGTTGATTGCATTTAGAACCTGGTTGTGACTTAAGAACCTTGTTAAGCCTGAACTCGTTTGGAATCTCTAGGTGGCCATTTCCTGTGCATGGGCACCACGGGGGCGCCCCAGAACGCCGTGGCGAGGCTGATCAGTCCCGTGTTCGTCCCCCAAGTCCACATCAACAAGGTCCTGAGGTTCTGGTACTTCAAGAACGTGATCGGAAACTCCGGATTCCGGGTTTACCTGATGTTAAACGGGAGTCTCGACCCGAACCCGGTCTGGGAGGAAACGGGGAGAGCTAGTGAATGGCAGATGGCTGAAATCAACATCGACGGAAAAAGTCAATTCCAGGTTAGTTGTGCATAATTTGACCGACATGTGTCAGTCTATAGATTACATGTTTATGAATGTTAAACATCCAGGTAAGCAAATAGAGTAGTACAATTTAAACTTTACATCTGGATAAATTTCGATAAAAATCGGACGTTTCGGGCGTCCATCCGACTGCCCTTTTTCAACGAGAAGTTTACTTACGGATGCGTAAAGAATGTTGATTCCTAAGTTCTAAATAAACAGAAGGTAACGACTAAAGCGTTCTAAAAAATAAAATAAAAACTCGTTGAAAAAGGGCAGTCGGATGGACGCCCGAAACGTCCGATTTTTATCGAAATTTATCCAGATGTAAAGTTTAAATTGTACTACTCTATAGATTACATGCTTCGATACCGTAGAAGCAGTGACGTTTTTGAATCTTTCGAGACAGCTGATTTTACCTGCTACTGATATGATCCTGTGACTTAACTGGTGTGCTATCGTTCGAAGAAATTTGACACACACTTACTTAAAATGTACTCAAAGATTTCAAGAGTTCAAAGATTGTACAACAACCTGAAGACAAAGTGTTGTGAATTTTTATGCAAAAGCATGCACATATAAAATAATGTTTAAATAATTCAACTGATGTATTTTGTGTTTGTTAAGGTCGTCCTGGAGGGATTTAGAAGTGGAGGTAATCTGCTGGATCTTGCTATTAATGACGTCACCATCCTTGATCCAGGTATTCAAATGACGTTTCAACTTAACATTTTTAGCTATGTTTTTTTTCACTGCCAGAGACCAACGACATCTTTGCTAATTGTAACAATTTATGTATTAGAAACTTATATATAAGCTGACTTTATATAAGCTGACTTTGATGGAGAATGATAGTTGTGTCGTAACAAAGCCCATAATGTTTTCGTCTGCGACCATGGGCGGCGCCATGTTTGATTTTGACATCACGCAGGCGACATTTTAGCCGGTTGGAGTTTAACTAGCCTGAGTACCAACCTCCGTAGTGACCGCTGGCTCAAAAGAATTCGCTTGCTAACCACGGAGTCTGACCCTGCGCGTATCCGTCACGGCTGTCTCATTATCACGTAATGAGGGGAATTCGAGCTGCGTTCGGTGCCATTTTTCGTTCCAAGGTGTCTCTATTGCCCTGTTCGGGTCCAGTTTTGAAAGAATCGCCATGGCAACAGTTCTAAGAACCTACCCGTTACGAAGAACAGTGTGGCATGGGGGGAGCTTAGACGAATGGGGCCAATCAGCGAGCTCGTTCAAAATCGGAACGAATATCTGACTAACAGCCGTTATACCCCCATTCCACTTGGACGGCGCTCTCACCGCGCTCTCACGGCGACCTCATTTTGGCCAGATCGCCATGAGAGCGCCGACAGCGCGGCGAGAGCGCCATTGAGAGCGCCGACAGCGCGGCGAGAGCGCCGACAGCGCGGCGAGAGCGCCATGCGCGCCGTCACCTCGGCGATGGTTTTGAACATGCTCAAAACCTTCGCCGTGAGAGCGCCGAGGATGGCGATCAAAAAACGAGCGCCGAGAGAGCGCGGAGCGAGCGCGGTGAGCGCCGTGAGAGCGCGGTGAGAGCGCGTTGAGCGCCGTGAGAGCGCCCAAGGTGGGATCAAAGGGCTGCAGCGAGCGCTCAAGGATCGCAGCGAGCGCTCTATGGGGACTGAATGGTCTTAACTGTAGTTCAAACAAATTTCATTCTTGAAGTGGTGTATCTTGAATTTCTGGGAATTTTGTGGTCAAATCATAGTTTTGCTCGTGGGTAATACAAATTGACCAATACCTACAAGTACTTGCTTCCATTCAAAGTAAATTCCCTCCAAGTTTTATTGTCAGTGGTTCAAAATGTGTTTCAAAATTCTGTGATTTACGTTTCTATTATAACGTAGAATGATAAAATATATCTATTGCAAACAGTTTACATGACAGACAACACAGAAAAAAAAGTTGAACATACATATATTACTTAAGGATCCTTAAGACACACACTGAGCGACCGTGCAGCGACTAAAATTGAATCTGTTTTCCCCTTGATTTTATCATTCAAATAAGATGCAAGAGGTAAAGGTATGACTGAGAAGACAACAAAGCACACAAAACGTAACAAAAATTCGTTTTTTATCTCTGGAATTCGTTGAGTGATCTGTGAAATCTTAAAAAAGTTGCTGACATTTGACATTTTGGTCGCACTGAGAGCGCGCAAGGGTCGCCGTAGAGATTCCACTTGAGCACGTTTTCCAGGAGTTCGGCGCTCTCACGGCGCTCTGGACCATTTTAGGTCGCCGTGAGAGCGCGGTGAGAGCGCCGTCCAAGTGGAATGGGGGTCTAACGGATACGCGCAGGGTCAGACTCCGTGGTTAGCAAGCGAATTCTTTTGAGCCAGCGGTCACTACGGAGGTTGGTACTCAGGCTACAGACAGAAGCCATTGACATGGTAACAAAAGCTGGATTCGGAAGTTGTTTTTGTGTGTGTGTGGAGGGAGGAGGTGCATATATATATATGCACCTTTTTTTTCAACTTAGGATTTCATATTTGTTACTCCTAAATGAAAATGTCTTTGATCATCTATTTGTGCATCAGTTACAGCTTGTCTCCATGGCGAGAACTTGGTCCTCACAAACTCAGTAACAGAAGGGTTCATCACGTCACCAAACTACCCTGGCGACTACCCAAATAGCGCCGACTGTTCTTGGACAATCACGGCGCCTTCAACCTTGAGCCTCCAGCTGGACTTTCTGGAGACGTTTGACATTGAACCTGGTCCCAAGTATGTGAATCGCACAAACTAAACCAATCACATTCAAATCCTATCAATCCATATTCTTTACCTACGATCGGAAAGGGAAATATCATGTTTTATTGATTATCCGATTTTCCTTGATTTTCGTGTACCTAATGATAATAGGCTAATTATAATGATAAACGATTGTGCGTGCTATGAATTCCATAGTAACAATTGCAACTCAATTAAAACCAGTCTTCATCCATATACAACTATGCATGCTTTCTAATGAAGTAACTGATTGTACCTTGTGTCTACAATATTTAGTTGCCCGTACGATTCTGTACAAGTGCTGGAGGGACAAATCAGCTCTTCGTCCGTGTTGGGAAGATTCTGTGGAACCGACCTTCCTCCGCCCGTGCGGACTGTCGGCAACGTCATGACAGTTAAACTCCACACGGACTACAGTGCGCAACGTGCAGGGTTCCGGGCCAAGTATAGCATTGGTAAGTAATGCACTAATTTCGGTTCGTGGATATTTTGGGATGAAATGTAAGCTTTGCATTTGCATTTGCATTTGTGTGGCGTCATGTGGCGTTATGTTGCGCAAGTGGTAGAGCGCGCGCGTGGCAGTCAAACAATGGGACCTAGCCTCCATAGCAGGCTCTGAACCGGCCTTTTTGGGGGCTAAATAATACACCTTTTGCAGCCAGCCCGTAACCATCAGCCACCCCCGTAACCATTTTGCCGGCAAACATTGTTTACTTGTTTCAGCTTTACGATGTCCTCCTCTGACGGCCCCAGTGAATGGAGTGCTAAGATCTAATGGAACGGACTACTACCTAGACGTTGTTACGTTCACCTGTAACCCGGGGTACGAACTGATCGGAGCCTCCAGTGTGACGTGTCAAGCTAACCAAACATGGAGTGACGATGTTCCAACTTGCACGCGTAAGACAATCAAACGTACACCTGTTTTGAACTTGCATTTAGTGGACTTGCGAAATTATGAAATCAAGTGCCTTTACAACATGTTGGTATGCCATCAAACACCCAAGAAGTCGTATGAAACCATTGATCCTTATCGCCTCTTGTGAAAAGGTCATGGAATGACTCCATTAGCTGGTTCGAGGTTTGAAGTACGCATCAGCAGTATGGTGCATTGTGGGTAGTACGCCAACGTTGACGGTCGCCCTGGTCATTCTTTATGTATTGCCAAGAGCCTTCAACTTTGAAATATTATCCCGAATGAATCACCCTGCACATGCGCACGTCAAACCGTGAGCTAGCTTATTGACTGCTGATTATAACAAAAACCGGGTTTGAGGGGGGGGGGGGGCAGGAGTATGTGGGCTGTTAACTGTTCGATGGTCCAATGTGAGGTAGTCGAGAGTCGTTTTTGTTGTTTCTATTTGAAGAAGTTTGTTATAAGTATGCAAGGTAGCCAGTGGATAACTGTGTCCATGTGGAGTTAAGTCTTCAACTGGCAGGATTTCATATTTGTGGTTCCAAAATAAAGTGCTGTACGTTTCTGTTTGTGTATCAGTTACAGCCTGTGTTCAAGGTGAGAAGTTGGTTCTCACAGACTCAATAACAGAAGGGTACATCATGTCACCGAACTACCCTGGCAACTACCCAGATAACATTGACTGTTCTTGGACGATCACTGCACCATCGGCCATCCAGCTGGACTTTGTGGAGACGTTTGACATCGAGTACTATCCTGGTTTCAGGTTTGTATGTCATGTGAGATTTGTATCACCCACAGCATGATGATCATCACCCACAGCAGTCTCACTCAAATCCTGATATACCTCTCTTATATTTCGACAGAAAAGAAACTGCTTTATTTGACGTTCTATAATCTTAGAACATAATTTGTGTTTTTTTTGTGCTCTATTCGAGTTCAAATGCAACACATTAACCAATGCTATTATTTGAGATATTCTATCTAACGTTATGCCTTGTATCTGCATTCTCAGTTGCATCTACGATTATGTACAAGTTTTTGATGGACGGATGAGTCTTTCCTCCGTCTTGGGCACATTCTGTGGGAACACCCTTCCTCCGACCGTGTGGACGGTCGGCAACGTCATGACGGTTCAGTTCCACACAGACAGCAGTGAGCAACACGCCGGGTTCAAGGCCAAGTACAGCATTGGTAAGTATTGCACACTTTGTTTGACGTGAAGTCTACCGGCCTTAGCCGATCAGCAATTATTGCATCTACGATGAAAAAACAATTATGGTAGTGTCTGATGACGTTGTCACTTTGTTACAGCTTCTCCACATGGTGAAACCACTGCTGTTGACGCAATAAGTGAAGCTGCGGCCCTTGTCAACGTGACGAACACAGAAGTGACGAACACAGAAGTGACGAACACAGAAGTGATGACCACAACTGCACAGGCTGTGACAGTCCCAAATGTCACAACAGCCGTACCAGAAACAACCTCCAAGACAAACACCACTGTGCCTGATGAAGTACATACGGGGAAACCGACTTTTACCACGTCGTCACTACCATCGGTTGTGGAAGGAGGAGGCGAAGGTAACAACAAGAGTTTCATATCCCTGAAGTTTTATCGGACATTTCTTAGCCGTACATTGTATCAGATATCACGTCTCTGACTGCATGACGCGTTTTATTTATTAGGCAGAACAAACAAATAAGCAGACAAATAAACATTCATAAACACTTTAAATGGGCGTGCCCGATATATTTGGCACGATTGCTTTCATTGTTTAGATCATTGTGCTACGACTGAACGGTCCTAGGTACATTAATCTACATTACAAACAACGATTATGATAAAGAGAGCCAATTATACGATACATTGTTTGTTATATCATGACAAGCTCTCTTATATCAGCAAATTTCAAGAGAATTACTGATAAACATGTCTTCTCTCCCCAAGCCTTTGCTACTTTGGAGTGTACCGGAGAGTACATGCAGATTGTGTTCCGCCGGTCGCACATTCCAGACTTCGAAACGGACCACCTGTATCTCATAGACCCATCATGCAAAGCGACCGGAAACGCCACACACGTCATCCTGACTGCTCCTTTTGACGGGTGTGGAACTGTCAAGACGGTGAGTACTGACCCAAGCAGATGTTAGGGTCGAAGTCTACCAATTGTATAAGTTTTTGTTATTTACATTTCATTTGATTTGCTGTGTAAGTGGACTCCAGGTAGAATAGTGTTTCTTTATGTGACACTAGTGGTGATCTTAATAAAGCAAACAAACAAACAAACAAACAAACAATTGCAAGTTTGTAAGATTTCTGATTGCCTGGCTTCTCTGACAGCTACTCACCCATGCAAATACAGTTTGATGGTTGTTGATAGCATTGATACATGCCGACTGACTACATATGTCGGGTTGGATACTAGTAGCTATGTGGGTCTACATGGGGGTCCGACAACGCTAACGCTGAATTCAAAAGAACCCCTACGTATTAGGCTAAAATCAAGGAAGGCAATTACTCAAAATGAGGTCGCCTCGCTACGAATTACGTGCACAATACAAAATGTTGTGATGAAACGTATGCTTTACTAAATGTTCAACTTATTTGGGGGGAAAGAACGTTAACAGATTAAAATAGGTTTTCACTATTAGTGGTTTATAGTTCCTATAATTCCTCAATATTATTCCCGTAGGACACGGAATCAGAAATTATCTACTTCAACAAGGTCCTCAGCAGCGACAACGATGGCATCGCCTTCATCACTCGCATCCGGGAACTGGAGGTGCCGTTCGAATGCCGCATGGACTCACGGGATACCGTGAGCGCCATGTTTAGTCCACAGATTGAGAAGATCTACTTTTTCAGATCGGCTCATGGGAAGTACGACTTCGACATGCAACTGTTCCAGTCAGTCGCCTTTCAGCAGGAAATAGGTACGTAGTTGCTATCTTGAACACTGTGTTAGATGTGTGGGTAGACATCATTCTGAAGTAAAGTTGAACTGTAATTTTCAAAACAAAAATTGGTCATACCCAAATTTTCGACTGCCTTTAACCTCATAATGATGGAGATAGTGGATTCCTGATTCTTTAACTAAAACTGACGAAAATTTGATGACGTCAAATTTCGTGTTGGAAATTACAGTTCAGTTTTACTTGAGGTAGTGTTACGTTTTCCCAACTCAAGGACACTTCTCGTATACTTTGCAAACTACTTTGCACTGACAAAGATATGAGTCAAAGGCCAACGATACGTTTCAAGCCGTGCAATACCATTATGAAAATTTACCATTAAACCTTCAACTGAGTACAAACCGAAAAAAAAAATGTTAGTAATAACACTTGTTTGTATGCAGCTTTCTGTACATGTTTTCAAACTCTAAGACACCCCCCTCCCCCCAGACACTTTCCCGTACGTGGTGCAGTTGAACCAGCCGCTGTACGTGCAAGTCGAGGTCCTGACTCCCGACCACGATCTGCAGCTGTTCGCAGAAGACTGCATGGCGACTCCGTCAGCGAACATTCTAGACCCGATGTCTTACACATTCATCAGTGATGGGTACGTTGGCATTGCACCAAATATATCATTCAAACCAATGCAATGATTTTATTCAACTTCTGATATTTTAGATTGTAGAAAAAATTTGGAAATTTCGTTAGTTAAACATATTACTCTTATGGATGTCATCCACGACCACTTGTTAAATGTTTCTTGTTAAGCTTGTTCGTAATTCCAAAATAGAAACGACTTACGGTATGACTTCACTTCTATTCTCCTTGAGTACTTACGTAAGCGTTATTCAAATTAACCTCGTGCTTTGTTCTTGACTTTTTGACTGTTTTTCCCTCTAGATGCCCAGTGGACAGCACCTTTCTGACACTGTTCTCAAGCAGCCTGAAACAGGAGCGTTTCAGTATCAACTCATTCGCTTTCGTCAAGGACTATCCCGAGGTAAAAGCTATCCTTTGTCTCTATTTATGACCTACCTTGTTTATCCGTTACAAAAGCAACATATCGGCATGCTAAAATATTCCTTTGATTCTTTCTGCAGTACACAGTGCTGGAAAACAAATTCCATTGCACAGAACCAAAAACGAGATGTTACCTAGTGACGTTTTGGTGACCGTCTGTCACCTTCTTCGGGGCAATGCATGGTTATGTACAAGGAACTTCATTATCCAGTGATTTTCCAACCTGATGAAATTATTCTCGGAAGTACAAAGAATATTTCAATAAGAAAAATATGAAAACCTCTAACATCTATAAAGCATCATAGCATTATCATTGTACGTTTCCTACAGGTGTACTTGCACTGCACAGTGATGGTGTGTAACGCCACAAACCCGACTTCTCGGTGCGCCCGGGGCTGCCTGCCTCCTTCACCCCGACAGAAGAGAACTGCTCCCGGGGTCGAGCCGCGCTACAACGTGTACAAGGGCCCCATTCTGATCCCAGGGCACAAGCGGCCAAGTGACATAGGTATGTAATTGTTATATCAACGGTGTTCAAATGCAATGTAGAGTCAACTTACTGTTAAGAATATTAGTCCAAGGGCCGGAGACAATATCGGCAACCCCTGCATGAGTGGGCGAATTCTCCTTGTGATTTGTATAATGTGGAGGGTCCGTAGTATATATTTTGACATAATAGCCATCCTGGTGTGGTAGCGTTATACCTGCTATCAGCCTTAAAACGTATCATCTTCTAAATGAACTCGGTGGTTTCGTCCTGCAAACAAGGTAAGAGTACATCAACGTTTAACAAGTACTGAAAGATCCGACTTTAAATCTTTATCACAATATATTGAAGCATGATATAAAAAATAAACTAACTTTTATGTGATCCTCTTAAAAGGTTCTAACAGCCAGTAAATTCTCATTTAAAAATATTGATGACTGCTTGAGGTTTGAATGACCAATCAGTTAGTGACGCCAGCGATTGGTCAAAAGTACAAGGAACTTCATAAGCAATTTGAAATAATTAGTCATTGCACAATTTAATGTACGAGGAATTAAATCTGACGTTTTCCCTCCAGATCTTGAATATGGGTTTTCATTTAATTATTGCTGCCCCTTAGAACAACGCAAAATTCAACTTTATATTTTTTCACCTCAGATCTTGCAGAGGAAGTTGAGGAGAATCGTGGAGCCCGCGTTCCTCCCAGCATCATGACGTCACTGGTCATTGCTGTCGGGCTGTTGCTGTGCGCTGTCGTCACCTTGGTGGGCGTCATCGCCTACATGCGCAAGCGCACAGCCCGCAAGCAGCTCTACATGGCTCTGCCAACTGATGACCTGGAATGACCTTGTCTTGTGTTAACATTTTTCGCTGTTATGGCTTTATTTGCATGCATAGCTTTATTTGCAACTAGAGTTCCACGACCCCATACATTCGCCAACTGATGTTAGCCTATTCGAATGACATATCATAAATGTTTCTCATTTATTATGTGAAGAATCCTTTTTTCGACGTGAATAACTCAAGTAGTACAAAAATCATATCTTAGCAAAGAAGGCCATTGAGACCCTCTTTAACATGATTTATGTCCAATGATGTTTACATTTACTTAACTTCCAAATGTCGCAAGAATCTTCCCTACAGCATCTATAATGGCAGCATACGCACTTTGACCAGTTTTTCAGCACTAAGGACATTTACATATTGTGGTGATTTTGATAAGTTAATTGCAAATTCAAGTACAATATCTCTGGTCTATAGATATATCTGGTATAGAAGATTATTTTTGTCACAACCAATAATCCTCACCTGCTGACGTGTCTGTCAGACACCTTCTCCAGAGCTTCTGACTGGAGTACTGCGTATCACCGCTTTAAGTAGCCGATGTAGGAGGATTACTGGTTGTGAAAAAAAAAGAATCTCCAATATCCTATTTTCTAACAACCTGATGATATATCTGATGTTTTTACGTACATTACTTCGTTGGAGACAGTGGCCAGATATAAGAAATTGCCCGCAGAGTCTATGTATATTCTAGGGGCTGATTGTTCATATATTATTTATCATCATAATGATTATGCAACGTTCCGTTAGTATTGTCTTCTTTAAAATGTTCAATCCATTGAATATATAAATAAATTAAAACTGCTAGCACCTCACCAAAAACGCCATTGTGCTGACAAGGTCCTACCGTAACTTAAGAATTTTGAAAATTTTTCAATCCATCTATAACCATTTCAAAGACACAAACCATTCAGGTAAGCAGTTTCTTAAAACAGCTATTGTAGGCTCAAAAAAGCTTTTTGTCAATTTTGGAAATTTACTAATTTAAAAGCAGTTAATCTTTTAACGTTTGCCGCACTTCATTACAAAGTGCAAAACAAATTTAGCAAAACTTTTTAGTGTCAAATATCTGTTAATTTAAAGGGGTCACAGTGGACAAATCGCGGCAAGACTAACTATAGCCTTCACAAGGAGAAAATCCGCCTTTTTGACATATGTCTGTTGGCATGGCAACTGCTGACTCCTAACCCCAAACTTACCCAATTTTTTCAAGTCTGGACCAAGGCTCTAAGAACACAGAATTCGATTTTATCATCGTTTTTACTTTAGTCTCTGTATGTTTGCAGTCCGCTGCAATGGCCGAGTGGGTAGAGTGTTGGCCTTGCATACGGTAGGTCTTGAGTTCGAACCCCGGCCGGGTCATACCAAAGACTCTAAAAATGGTACATACTGCTTTCTCTGCTTAGCACTCAGCATTTGGGAAAGAGTATGGCAGTCAAACACACACCACTACCAGTGGACTAGCCCCCTGCTGTAGTGACTTGCACAAAGTTGTGTGGCCCAAGGGCTTTGGAACAGGAGATGGGCGCCGCCTTATGCACCTTTCGGTGGGGGACTTCAACTTATTTTAACACTGTATGTTTAGTGCATCGCTTCTAAGCTAGTAAATAGACAAAGTAGAAAAAGCCTCTTAAGCAAACAAAGCGCCCACAATCCTCTCTCCGTCAGGTTTGAAATTCATCTTGGAGGGTCTTCATGTTTTTTTGCTGTGATGCGTAGCGGGCTATTTTAATCGTGGCCGGTCTACTCTAATATTCTTGATATTTTCAACATTCAACATTGTTTGAATACTATTTATGAATCGTAATTGGTCGTCTGAATTTACCGCTAAGCGTTGATTGCCTCCCAAGTTTACCGTGAAGCGCTGCCAGTATCCCCCCATGCAGACCCTCGCCTAGCAGACTCATTACATTCGGAAGGAATAAATCCATCCAATAGCGCACGATCAACGTCAAATTGACGTAAATTAGGAATTTCCTTTCCATGACAACAGCACCAAAATAGCATATTGTCTCGTGATTTGGTGATTTTCATCAACAACAGACGTTAATATAATATCTTCTGTGAGAGAAAAACTGCGAGGGAAGCAACGGCACAGACGACGACACAGACAACTCAACCCAAACAGAAAGGACGACATGGCCGAAAACGTCAATATGGAGGTTTCGAGGGCAAAAGCGATCGGTGATTTAGGAGTTAAAGACGGGAAAACCGTCAAAACTCCTGAGGCAAAACTGGAGAAGAACCCGCTATTACTACAGAAGGAGGGCGTGAAGAGAAAAAGGGCGTCGGGACAGACGTCGACGTGTCCATCCTGGGAAAACGACGAATTAGAGAGACTTTATGAAAGCAAGAAGACTGCAGGTACGGTGACTTTTTAATTACCAACACTTGATTGTTGTAAAATAGGTAATTAAGTCTGACTGTTTCAAAATTTAATCCAGTTGCTTGAGTAACTATATTTTGGCTTAGGTAATTAAGTATTTGTCTTCTCTTTGTAAAAAAAAACAACAACAATGAAATAAGACAAGGATTTCCCCTTCATTCTAATGTCCTTATTTGTGCTGAGAGCAATTTGGGAAGGTATCTTATTCTAAATGGTCCAAATATTTAACATTTGCACAAACGTCAAATTCGGGTTTCTGTACATTAATAGGAAGTTAACTACACTCTATCCCATTATATAGAAAACTAGTAGACTAATAAAGTGACGTCAGTGTGTCGTGCGACCATGTTCAAATTCCGCACATTTTCACCGCCGCCGCCGCTGCTGTCGGCATTTCCTTCGTTTCCCGACCGCAAACGATGATACCCGATCCCAGTCCGAACATTAGTCCGAGTAGAAACGGCGCCGAATATGTCGGACATCCCCGACGGAAAACCCCAACGAAAAATCCCGACGAAAAATCCCGACGGTAAACCCTGACCGAAAACCTCGACGGAAAACCCCGACGGAAATCACCGACGAAAAACCCCGACGAAAAGCCCCGACGGAAAACTCCGCCAGGAAATCCCGACGAAAAGCCCGACGGAAATCCCCGACGAAAAGCCCCGACGGAAAACTCCGACGGAAGACTCCGACGAAAATCCCGACGGAAAACTCCCACGAAAAATCCCCACGAAAAAAACCGACGGAAATCTCCGACGGAAGACTCCGACGAAAAAGCCCGACGGAAACTCTCGACGGTAAATCCCGACGGAAAACCCCGACAAAAAGTCCCGACGAAAACCCCCGACAGAAAACCCCGACAGAAAACCCCGACGGAAAACCGTCGTGATGCTGTTTCGAATCCCCAAAGTGATGCCATGTGTCGTTTTCGTGAATTATTCGTGAATATTGCGTAGCATTTCTGCGCAGGACATAATCTGGGAAATGGGCCACCGCACAAGGCTACACACACACCCTAGATCTCTCTCTCTCTCTCTCTCTCTCTCTCTCTCTCTCTCTCTCTCTCTCTCTCTCTCTCTCTCTCTCTGGGCCATCTTGCTTTTGTCCCTAATCCTTATTTTCTTCTTTACTTTAATACAATATCTACACCTGCTGCAGATCGACCTAAGGAACCACCGCCTCAGCCGGCCGATGTCCCCTGCCGCCTGCCGGAACCGCTCTACGTCAGACGGGTAGGGCAGAGGTTTTGGTCTACCAAGCGGATTCTCGATTGGCAGAGACAGGCACTGCGTGCCAGAGAAGATCCAGAAGCAGCGTTAAAGCCTGTTAGAGAATATGGCGAGGAATCTGCATTGAAGAAAGCTGAAAACGGAGAGGCAGGATTGAGAGGCCGTTACGAAAACGATGGAGAACACGGACATTACGAGAACGATGGAGAACACGGACATTACGAGAACGATGGAGAACAACGACATTACGAGAACGATGGAGAACACGGACATTACGAGAACGATGGAGAACACAGACATTACGAGAACGATGGAGAACACGGACATTACGCGAACGATGGAGAACACGGACATTATGAGAACGATGGAGATAAAGGACACTACGAGAACGATGGAGAACACAGACATTACGAGAACGATGGAGAACACGGACATTACGCGAACGATGGAGAACACGGACATTATGAGAACGATGGAGATAAAGGACACTACGAGAACGATGATGAACAGTCGAACTTGTCAACCCACGTTTATGCCGACCTAGACGCCGACTTTCTGGCAGCACAAGATGCAATCCGAGATGCAGAATTTGAGCCATTCTATGAGATGGACATCTCCCCTGCTGATGGAGAACAGAAACAGCCATTTTACAAGATGGATGTCACCGCTGCCAAAGACAAAGACAAACAAGAAACGCCTTTTTACGATATGAAAGTCGCCTCAGCTGATGAAAAAAAACGAACGTCAAGTTTTCTACGACATGGATGACAATCAGCTGGGCCGGCCAACATCAGATAACGCAATGTATGCAGATTTGGATGCTGAGTTTGTCGCAGCGCAAGATGCGGTGTGCACGAGACACCGAACCAGGGAAGGCAGCAGGGGTGAGTTAACGTTTGTAAACAAAGTACCTTGTCTTGTCTTCGATTCTTTGTGTGCCTCTAAAGGGTCGATGCACTTGTTCTACACAAATTGTAAAGGTAGTTTTATCCTTCCGTTTACAAGACAATGGAACGGTGGGTCTTGATCATAGTATTGGAAAGTGGAGCCCATTCCTCTCCTTCGACCGTCTTGTATTTCCCCATCCGAAGTCAGGTACCCATTTACACCTGAGTGGAGTGAAGCGAATGCCTTTCATAAGGACGGCGTCTTGTTCAGTGCATCCAGGAATTAAAGAAATTCCAGGAATCGGACATTTCATTATCGATCTCATTTCCGCCAACCCAACTTCTGGCTATAGGCCATTGGTACCTTATGTATAAGCATATTCAGCAGCAGAGGAAGAATATTCCAAGGGTTTTGGACATGGAAAGTAACAACTGCAGTGGGGTTCAGCCTATTAAAAGATATTATGTTTTCGAGCATTGTCAATGGCGAGCTAGAAATGGTGGAAATAGATCGATATCACACAGCAAAGATACTGTAACACTAATTTGACGAGACATCGGTAATATCTATTTATTTACCTCGGTAATACATGTACCACACTACTCCTCTATTACATAGTGGCTTGTGTGTTGTTTTTCAGAAGGTGGTGACGACCAGAGGCGCAGTCAGAGCTGCCGTGAGTTCTTCAGGTCCGGTCCGGGGTGCGTGTTGGCTGTCTGTGTTGGCGTCATCATTGCTGTTACCGCTGCAGTTGTGGTGGCCGTCATCTTCGGCAGACTGAGATTCCACCCTACCGTGGTACGTTCGCTTGCTATATAGGACACTGTAACAAACGTTACATAACTTTTTCATGACAAGGATTTTTTAATCATACAGCACTTATATGCTTGTAATGTTAAGTTACTCAAAATTTTCTAAACGTGGTCTCCTTGTTAATATCGTCTTGGAATTCCATTGGCAATGCTAATATATTTTATCTGTATCAATGCAAATGTTTCTCTTGTTTCCAGCCGGACCTGACAACACTTTCAACCAACTCTACAACACCATCTGCACATCTGTCTGTGACGTCACCGGTCACCTGACAACATCGTCTGCACACCTGTCTGTAACGTCACCGACCACTTCTAAGGCAACAGGTAAAGATCCGTTTTTTGAAGCCGCGCCCCTTTAGCAACGCTCACGGTTCGGTAGTCACTCAGTTACTTTCAGTACTGACTTACTTAGACTTAGATCTTCCCTTGCCAAGTGGCACATAGGGCAGCAAGCTTTCTCCATTCAGTGCGGTTTTGGGCCAGGACTTCTGCTCCTTTCATGGTAATCTGTAGCAGGTGTCTCCATGTAAGTTTGGGTCTTCCCCTTTTTCCTTTCCCTTTGTCGGGTTTCCATTGTAACGCTGTTTTTGCGTGTCGTTCCACAGGCATTCTAAACAAATGACCTTGTATTTGACTCTTCTTTCCGCGATGGTGGTACTAAGGGGTTTGGTCCCACTCCTGTTGTAAACTTCTTCATTTGTAGTTCTATCTTTATAAGTTATGTTACATATCTTTCTGAGACACCGTTGTTGGAATGCATCAAGTTTTCTTTTCATTTTTGCTGTGATTTTCCACGTCTCACTGACATAAAGGGCCGTGGGGAGTACTACAGATTGAAGTAGCTTAACCTTGAGCTTTCTGAAAAGTTCCCTGGAAGTGAACTTTTAGTACTGACAAGTTCTAAATTGATGAGGGGGAGGGGATACAAACCTAGTCACGTTTGGGACCGCATTCTTCCAACTGCAGCGCCACCTTGCGGTTAGGAAGAGGAACTAGTCGTTCCGAAAATAGTTTTATCAGGTTGGTAGGAAATAGGATATGGGAGATTCTTTATACACAACCAGGTATTGATCTCACCTGCTAACGTTTCGATGTCTATCAGACACCTTCTTCAGAGCTTCTGACTGGAATACTGCTCACCGCTATAAGTAGCCTATGTAGGTGGCGCTTTTGCGATGAGAACACTGTCCCAAATATGGCTAAGTTTGTATCCCCCTTCGTCTCTGTTCATCACCGGTGTCGTCTTCCTTATCCAGACCGCCTCCTTAATCCACCGGGTGCGTCCGTTGTTCTCTCTGTCGATGACCTTGGCCCCTTCCCAACTAGTCGTTATTACCATGGAGACGGTTCATCATTTAATTGTTTATCAAACTTTTGCAGATCTTTGGACTGAGTGGACAATCTACATTCGAGAGTATTTTCAAAATGACAGTGATGCCGCCATGGGTCTGGAAGAGCGCTATCCTACCAATGAGGTTGTGATGGCCCTGCTGGAAGACCGGTTCTTCTGGTACTGGGTGTGTCGGTACTGGGAACATAGAACTGACCTCCCGCCAACCTTGTCGGATGCTGTAACCTACTGCATACAGTTCGGAACGTCAAGTAAGAACATGGAGTCACACGGGTTCGCCACGTACAGAGAGTTCTTCTCGTCGACGCTGGACGCACTGGAGGCGCTGCCAAACACGACGGAAACCCTTCAGAACAGCGACCACAGACACTACCCATCTCTTTCGCTGTCTGGGTTCACTCTGTCTGACAACGATGTTGAGGCTCTGACCAAACTTTTCCCGTATCTAAGAGGGACGGAGAACCTTTTCCTTTCAAACTGCGGACTTTCGGTGAAAGCAGCAACGTCACTGGCTGGACAGCTTCACCTTCTGCACACTTTGAACGGTTTAGTACTTAGGAATAACAAGATCGGCGATGACGGGTTGGAAGCGATTTCAAGGGCGTTTCCTCACCTGAAAGAACTCAAGACCTTTAAAATCGTCAACAACTCAATAACAGACGCGGGAGGAAGAGCCATGGCCAACATGCTGGTTCACTTGCAGGACCTACAGGATATCCACTTGGCGGAAAATGAGCTGGCTCTCAGTCTCTCCTCACTGGCAAAGGCGTTTGTCAACATGACACGACTGCAATCTGTCGGCTTGTGGCCCATCACGTGTAGGAGGGCCTCCTTCCGCATGGCGGCGCAACAGGTGCACGACGCTGTCCACACGCTTGGGGGCCAAGTACGCAGCACTCGGAGCGGTTTGCTGTATGATGCTTCCACTGGAAGCAGAGGCGGCACACGAGAATTGGACACAGCATGGCAAAGAGTAAAACAGGAACTAACAACAGGGGTTTACATATCAAAAAGACAGATGAAGATGGCTTTAAAAATTAGCCTGTTGGAAGAGTAATCAGACTTGTAACTGGGAGACCCCGGTTCGAATCCGGGGAAGGGCATCCTGGTTGGAGCTGCATTCGTCTTTCAGATATGACTTAAAATGGCGGTCCCGAGATCGAGGAGATTGAGATTAGTTGTAGTAGGCAACAAGACCGTTTTACTGGTTTCAACACTGGACACAATTTCTTCTACTTGTTAACGCAGTGATTAAGGATTAAAATTCCATTGCACTTATCAAGAGCACCCATCATTTCCATCTCCATGCAGTTCATACATGAATGGATATTTTATTTTGTTATGCCTCATAATCTGTAGTTATGATCTGAAAAGAATGAATGAATGTATGAATGAATGAATGAATGAATGAATGAATGAATGAATGGTTTATTCATGTAAAACTTTGCAGCCCTTGGCTGAAGTACGTTTTACTCACATCAGTTTAAAAACAACGCAACTATAACAATACAGATAAAATTTCACACGAAACGGCACATATTCGGTAGAATTAAAATAACAGAACAACTATTACAGACGTCACACAGTGTATGGTTGGTTTGAACAGTCTGGTTCGTGTTACAGTCGCAAGTTTGGTTTGCGTTACAGATGCAATGTCATTTCTTATTTAAAAGTCTCAAGAGTGATGGCACAGGGCTATTTTGATAGCGAGTGGTACGACAGGGCACCATAGTCCTTTTATCAGAGTTTCTTAGGTTCCGGCCATGTTCCTGTCGTCGTGTGCTAGGCAGGAGATCTGCTGTACGTTCCGATGCGGTCATGCTGTGGGCAAACTTGGTGCAGAGGGTCTCTCGTCTCGCTTCAAGTGTTTCTAGGTTGCACACCCGCAGCGCTGATTTGTAGTCAGTGTACGTATGTCCCAGGATGATTCGACACGCACGTTTCTGTACTCCTTCAATAGTTGCAGCCTGTTTACGAGTGAGTCCATGGTGCCATACAGGTGCACAGTACTCGAGGATCGCCCTTATAAAGCCACAGTACACAGTCACAAGGTCCTTTACTGGTACTCCAAATGTCTTGAGCCGGCGTAGCATGAATAGCCGTTTGTTGCCCTTTTTTGTTGTTTCGCTCACATGTTTATCCCATTTTAGGTTGGACTGGAGCCATACACCTAACACCTTGGCGATTTCTACCGTTGTGAGAAGGTTGCCGCATAGGCTGATGGGTACAGGTGGACTCGGATTTCTCATGAAGCACACTGAGAAAACAAAGCACTTCCCAGGGTTGAGTTTCAGTTGTGCGCTGTCAGTCCATTTCTCCAAGGAGTTGGCTTGATCTTGTAGGTGGGATTCTTCGGAGTTGTGTCTATTTTCTCCGAGCGACAGATCATCCACGTATTTCCAACGGTCACTGAATGATTGGCAGGCATCTTTTATCATGCAGAGGAAAATGATGGGCCCTAACTTTGTTCCTTGAGGAACTCCAGCGGTGAGGGTTTCACACTCTGAGAGTGTGAGACCATACCGGACCCTTTGTCGTCTTTCTGTAAGAAAGTTCACTATCCAAGGCACGATGGAAGGTCTTGTCCCCATGTTAAGCAGTTTCAAGATCGCTTGTCGGTGGTTAATAGCATCAAATGCTTTAGTAAAGTCGGTTAGGATGATTGTGCCCACGTTATTGCTTCTTTCTGCTCCTTGGTACAGGAAGTCAGTAAGGCTAACCAGGTAGTGACTGGTAGAGCTCCTCTTGATTCCCCCAAACTGGCGTTTGTCAATGCTGTTCCATATGTCTGACATCACCCATTTTCCTACGATGCCTTCACAAATCTTCGCAAAGATTGCGGTCAGAGATATCGGTCGCAACTTGTTGATGACAGCTGGCATTTCTTTGGGGATAGGCGTGACTACCGCTTCCTTCCACTGGGCCGGGACAGTTCCTTCTCTCAATGAAGTGTTGAAGATGTCCGTGAGCGGTTCTGCGAGTTCGCATGCGAACATTCTGACCAGTCTGGGAGCAATTTCGTCTGAGCCTCCCGCTTTACGGACTCTGACACTGGCCAGTTCTCTGTACATCTCCCAAGGTAGGATCTGTGGCGGTGGGGAGGGTGCAGGGAGGTAGGCTGGTAGTTCACTGGTGCACACAGGTGGGGACTGCTGTGAGATCGATGACAGGTGCTTGTTTATCGCATCTGCGACAGCCTTGTGGTTGTTAGGAGCAACACCTGGTACATGGATGGTACAGGGAGGTTTTACGATATTGCACACGGACTTCAACTCTTTGTACCATTTTGCCGGGTCTTCTGTTTTCAACTGCTGTACCTTGTTCGCGTAGTGTGTTTTCTTAGCAAGTTTTATGCGGGAGATGATTTTATTTCTGAGTCTCTTACACACATCGTCTTTACGTTGGTAGAAGGCTTCCTGTCGTTTCCTTATCAAACCCTTGATTTCTGTTGTTATCCAAGGTTTGTCTGTCGGGTGGATCTTAACGACTTTGGTGGGGAAGTACTGGTCAACATGTTGAGTAAGGGTCTTGTAGAAGCCGTTGGTCTTTTCTTCTGTACTTGTGGCGCTGTAGACTTCGTGCCAGTTGTGTTGGGATATCCATGCTCCAAATGCTCTGATGTCAGAGTCTTTGAGAGGCCTCACAACACGAGTGCGCGTCTTATTCTCCGCCTTCATCAGTTTCGGTGACCAGGTGACGGAGCAATGGTCGCTAAGTCCCACTGGAGCACCTACAACAGGTGTGTTGTACTTGGAGTGGATGTTGGTGACAATAACGTCGAGTGTAGCGTCGCCTCTCGTTGGTCCCTCAACTACCTGCTTGAGGACGTTACCCCTGCGGAGAACTGTTGTATCTGTTCGGTTCAGATCGCCGAGTATAACGATTCCAATATCCGGGTACTTTGTACGCAGAGTGTCGGTGCTGTGGACTAAGTGCTCAATAAGAGTTTCTTGATGGGGTGAATTGGGTGGGATGTAAACGCAACATACCGCTAGTGCTGACACAGAGCGAGGGAGCTTGTATGGACGCATCCAGACCCAAACGCATTCTAGTTCACCAGGTACGTGTAGTTCAGCAAGTTCACGTGAAGGAATGTCATCAGATACGAACACGGCGACGCCACCACCGCGTCGGTCTGATCGGCTCTTCATGAACACAGTGAAGCCATCCATGTGTACGTTTTCTTCTGCGTGGTCAGTGGAAACCCATGTTTCAGTTACGGCTGCTACTTGGGCTCCACTGGTGGCAACCATGGTTTCGAATTCGTCCATTTTATTGATCAATGACCGAGCATTGCAGAGAAAAAAGGATGGAAGGCATCGTTGCATGGGTTCAGCGTGATGGTCGGTTTGGTCTGCAGTTACTCCAGGCCCGGGGATCCGCGTCAGGATACGGGAGGTGCGTGGTTGGCTTGAGAACGTGCTCAGATCACTGTTTGTAAACACGGAGCGATGGAATTCGTCCGCCGATTTCCATCTCAGTGGGACGGGCCGATGACTTGACTGGAAGGAGACTTCACCGTCGAGTGATTTGCATGTGTATGTGTATACAGCACGTAAATTTGAGTCAAATATGGACGACTGGGAGGGTCTGTTACCGATAACAGTGGAAATCTTACGTGCGTGCCGTTTCCCTGCTCTTGATCCCCTGGCTCTGCTCCTGAATCTCCAGATCCCCAAACTCAGCAAGTGGTTCTTTAGCTCAGGTCCAGACGGTAGGGTCACACGTCTCAGTCCTCGCAGTAAGCTCGTGGAGTAGCCCGTCCATGAAGCCATTCTCAGCGTGAGGATTCCAGTTCCAAGTTACAGAGGCGTATCACAGTAACTGAAGTCCAAACTAGTCCCAAACTTGTCCATAGACATTAACGTAACATACACGAACACTTATATTGCACAAGACCGGACATATATCATTTTAAAAGCTAAAAAGTTCATCAAACTGGCGGAGCCGACTAGAACCGCGGCTGCCGTTAACAGCGCCACCTAGCACGTCCGTAGTCCGTAGTTGCTATCGTCACTGCGATATCAGGAATCACAGACCCGGATATTTTATATAATCGTTTGATTGATGTTAACCACATTTATTTCTCCTATGCAAAAATCTAATATGTGTACGTGTCCAGGGACACCTGAAAAACAGGCCGCGGGCCTGAGCTGTGATTTCCCTGGTAAAATAAAAGAAAAGAAAATGACAATGACGAAAAATTGTGTTTGTCGCAAACTTGAGGTAACGTTAACGTTAACTTCTCGGCTATGGATGGTGAGCTATTGTGCAGAATATGACCGTGTGGAAATTACTACAGCTACCATTTTGGTAAAATGTGGTGCTTTTACTTGTCTTTGCTTTTGAAAGTTTGCTTTCAAAAAGACACGTTGAATATGTATTGAATAATATCATATAACCGTTTCGATATGAACGTAATAAAAGTACGCGAAGGAAGCTGTAGCTGTTGGTTAATTTGGATGGATGGAGATAAGTATATATATTTGTGATAGTGATACATTTATTATTATTATCATTTTCATCATTATCGTTATAATTACTATTGCCGTTTTTTTCAAATTCACTTATGAATATAGAACTTTGCAATTCCATTTTTCATCCCTCTTTTTTTTTTTAATTTAAAATCAATCGACCTGACTGCAGGAAAGCCCTTCAAATAATCGTTCTGAAACTTGATTTCGGTCAGACAGATCTCAGTTTTTCATGTGCCATATATCATTGGAAAACTTATTGCTTACTTTTTGCAATATGATCCTGCTATTGTGGCAACAAAAAAGTACAGCGACTTTCGTAAGGTTAACTACAGAACACAACATAGAGAAAACAAAGAAAAATCTGAAGATTTTACTACAAGCAAAAGCACGAGTACATCCGTCATGTCATGTTACAACCAGGCAGGGCTAATTAGAATGGGTTGCAATATCTTTTCTAGTGACAAAGCAATCTTTCACATATTTGCCTGTATTTGCATTGTGACATTTGTCTAGAAATATTTTCGAATGTGATAATGGCTAACTCTTACACATGATGTTCTTTTTTTCCGCTGTAAAAAGCCAAGCAATCACTTTTTTCTACCCTATGCCAATCACATATTATTAACACTACCGATTATGCTGCTAGATATCACATTTTCGCTAAAAATAATCAAGTATCACATCTCGATATAGTAAATGTAAAACACATTACTAAGATCAGCATGAATTCATTAAAAACACTGCAGTAAGGCACATCAATCTTGGAAAGGAAAGGCACGATCTTCACTTCTGTGACTATGCTAAATGATTTTAGGGGTTATATTGTTTTTCATGTACTCATTTTGTAGCAGTTGATATTCTACATGAAGCTGTATCATACCTTCTGTTTAAAACAGTCCCTCTATTCTAAAATCCAAACATAGCATTTCTTTCAAGCTACATAAAAAAAGTCAATGACACAACCCATTACAAACGTTATCAAGTTGGTTGAGTAACTTGTGTATTGTGTGCCATGACAAATATATGGCCTCCGTCGGTCGGTATTGACCATGGTCAAATCTTACTTCACAACAGCCATGACACCACTGTTGCCATCTACTACAAGCCGGGAAAGAAGTAGAGAGGCTTGTGGAGCTTGTATAGAAACTCGGCCTCCTCCTTGGCACCATGGTCCGTGGTACCTGGACATGATGCGGTTCGCTTGGACACGTCGTCGATCACCTTCAGAAATAATAAAAAAGTTTGATACTTTGCCTCTCAAACTTCCTTAGCAGAAAAGAATAGTCGGTTGGGTGTCAGAAGCACGACGGCTGAGATAACAACGATTTACCGGTTTCGACCTTTTATTCAAAAGTCTTCATCAGAATCACCTTAGCAGAAAAGAATGTTAATGGCACATAAAGAATATCGATGTTTGTACAGGTGAGTACGTATATATCTACTATAATTCTAAAATATTTATGCCCTTTCTTGATCTAAGCTTGTTTGTCGTAGACATTCAGAATATGAGAATTACAGTTCAACATCAATCATGGAAAGTCTTCAATCTATTTCTACATTCATGCCAGTATGTAGGTACCTGTGCTTATTGTGCTAATACTGTAAAAGTAAAATTTGCATAACATTCTTTATTTTGATAGCATTCGGACATGGATTTGTAGTACAGTATATCTAGATAAAAGAGATAAGCTGTAAGTCAAACAAAGCAGGAGACCTTCCGCAAAATATTCTCACCTTTGTCATCATCTCGACCAGGCTCTTGTCCTTGGCGTTCTTCATGAAGACCTTGGTGATGTCCTGAATGAACCAACTGCCATTCTCTCTGTTCCGGAAGGACTTATATCCTGGAAGAATAGAACAGAGCAAACAAGGTATTAACAGACAGAATACTATCCAAAATATTTTTGAGCATGTTATCGTAGCATCGTACATATCTACAATATCTAATTCTTCCTCTACCTTGAGATAACCAACAGTAATTGCTATCGTACTTATTTGCCACGGGCCAGTTGTGCAGCCCTGGTTTTGCGTGCTGGACAGCCAAACCAATAAATAAATAAATAGATTTTTAAAAAATCATACTGATGACCTCAGCTTTTTTTTGGAGGGGGGGCGTAAAACACACTTAGAATGCTATATTTGTATTGGTATTAGTACATGGTTTGTTTTTTTAGGTGCAAATGAACGTGTCGGATAGGAAATGTCTTTGTATCTACTGCCGTGTTACTGCTGATGTAATACGGCTCAAAGAAACTTAGTGGCTAGATAGATACAACACTACAAATAGATAGTAAATCTTGCTGGTCTTTTGAATGTCAATAAAAAATATATATATATTTACCTAACTGTGTCGCGTAGCCACAGAGCATGTCAGTTCTGGTGGGCTTCACGTCAGGCCCATCGCTCTCATCATCCGAGAAGTGCAGGAGGCTTCTCATCTCGCTTTTGAGGTTAACCGTAACGTCGGGGGCCGAGCTGTCCGGTTCATCACCTTTATCAACCTTTCCTGTGATATAAGAAAAACACTTTTCAGTCTTCGGAGATATAAGATGTAAGAGAAGGGGATCGGCACACTGTCATTGGCTGTCCGAATAAGAATTATTTGATGCTAAAAGATGTACTCTTCTGAGAGCCAGCTGCGGTGAATTAAAAGTTTTCATTGTAATGTGTTTGTCTCTCTTTCTTTTCTGTGTATGCATGTATGTATATATATATATATATTATCGTGTGTGTGTGTGTGTGTGTGTGCGTGCGTGTGTGTGTATTTGTCTGAGTCTACACATGTGTGTGTTTGTGAGTCTAAACATGTGTGTGTTTGTGAGTCTACACATGTGTGTGTTTGTGAGTCTAAACATGTGTGTGTTTGTGAGTCTACACATGTGTGTGTTTGTGAGTCTAAACATGTGTGTGTTTGTGAGTCTACATATGTGTGTGTTTGTGAGTCTACACATGTGTGTGTTTGTGAGTCTAAACATGTGTGTGTTTGTGAGTCTACATATGTGTGTGTTTGTGAGTCTAAACATGTGTGTGTTTGTGAGTCTACATATGTGTGTGTTTGTGAGTCTAAACATGTGTGTGTTTGTGAGTCTACACATGTGTGTGTTTGTGAACGAGGTAATGAGACACAGGAGGAAATGAGGCATGCATAGAAATAGAACCATACCCCCACGGCAGGCTTGAATGAAGAAGAGCTTTGGTTTCCCCTTCAGCCGAGGGCAGTTCTTGTTGTCGAACATGGAGAAGATGTCCTCCAGCTGCACGGGACTGGCGTCGGTTCCGAAGATGACGCCAGCGTCTCCGTGTGACATCAGCACCACGACGCAGCAGTCCGTCTGTCGGTGTTCCGCACGCTGGGAAAACGCGCGCACTTCGTCCTTTATCTCCTGGAACGCATTAAAGAAAACTGTATCCATAGAAAGACATTACTTTGCATTCATGTGATGCCGACATATGGATTTATGGCTAACAATTTAAATAGATAATCAGTTAGAAGTAGAAAATTCAATAATGATCAATGATAATACTTGTTGGACACTAACCTGAGCTTTCTTTTCTTCCAGGATGCATGTTTCAAAAGACAGTCCCTCTAGCAAAGCTTTCATGTTGCTCAGATCAACGGCACCACCTTTTCGATAAGGCAGCGTTGTGAACTTCGTGTTGTTTAGGATCAAGGCGTACCATCGCGGCTTGCGGTCCATTCGGTACGGATCCTTCTGTGTTCAAAAATAAACAGTACTCATGAACATTCTATTTGTTGTTGTAACCTCTCATAACTGAAAATATTCTAAAGTTAAACAGAGTGATCAATTAATACAAATTGCTTTGATACAAAAACCCAACATCATTGTGTCACTGATGCCCAAATATCAGCAGAAGTTTTACAATGCCAATAGATTTGAAATATTTTGAAACATTTGGTCTCTTGGTCTCTCACGTGCACCAAATGAAGCTGTGAAACAATGTTTTTCAATACTTTGATGAATTCACCATATTGTGAAATCAAGGGCACTTGAGACCTACAAGTGGTCATTCTCCCTTGCTATATATTGAATAAATGTTTTTACACAATGCTACACGACTTGTACATGTACTTATGCTACCTTATCCATGATTGTTTCCCAGAAGTCTTCATCACAGGGTTCTACTTTCACGTCGATTTTGCCATCGCCCTCGTCAGCAAGGGGCTCTGAGTCTTCATCAGGCTTAGGTTCAGTCTCCCCCTTCTTCTTTGTTTTCTGGTTACGTGGTTTGGTGTCATCTGTAGTTTCATATAGAGTGCATAGGTCAAAAGTGATTATGTAGAGTTTGTTGCATTCACTGTCACTATTACTGCGTTTGCTTGTCTGTAGTCATAGTCATAGTTTACTACACTTACATCCCTTAGTTTATTTGTACTAAGAAAAGGAAGGAAATGAGAGCATAAAAAAGAAATCACCTGCTGTTAATCCTCCACTTGCTCCTTCTTCAGGGCCTACGCTGCTTTGTCCAGCACCTCCTGCAAATAACATACATCATCTAGTCACTTTAGCCTGCTGTGTCAGTAATATCATTTCGGATTTGTTTAAAAATTTTACAAGGTATTCTACTGTTTTATTAAGTCGATAAGTTTAGAAATGCATCAATGCTCATCTACGTAGATTACAAATTAAATTACACTCAGTGACCACATAATTTATCTTGCGTTTTGCAATGATTAGTCAACAGAAAAGCATAAAAATATTTCATTCTAAGACATGATGATATATTTTATGATTAGATTTATATTACTTTTAGTAATCAACATGTTTCTAACTGCATACCACCTTCTAACCCCTGCGCAGTGTCTCCCTGCTCGATGCTGATGAGGGCATCCTGTAGAACCTGCAGGGTAGCTCCTGTCCCGTACTTGTTCTTCCACTTCCGGAGCATCGCTTTACACCTGCGAGCTTGGTCAGGCTTGTCACTTCTTAAATTTTCTATATCGTTTTCGGTGAACCCCAGCTTTTCTGCCAACTCGTCCCAGTTGCGACTGACTCTTTTTACGACTTTGTCGAAATAAATGGACACATCACCTGGTAAAATAATATAGATTTTATCAATCATCGAGGTTCGATCTATATTGCTGTGTTGAACGTATGAGACCAATAAGTTATCGACGCAGTTCTATACTGGCATACTTCGAATAATTCAAAAGACAAAAGCACGAATGTCTGGTTGGGAAAAATTTTATTGGAGTATCTATTTCCTGCGTTTTAAATGGGCTCTAGCTCTAGCTATTTACAAAATGAAATGATAAACTTCGATATAGATCACCTCCATAACAATTAACGTTGGGTAACATAAATTCGGGATTTTTCCGATAATGGTTGACTGAAATCAATCTAGCAGAACAATAAACCATCCTTTTTTTCTATTATTCTGTCAGTATCATGTACTATCTTTGCACTAATCATATATATGGTAGATTTTGTCTCTAGTCGTGCTGACACCATAATATTTTAGCTTGAAACTACCGTCCGCCGCACGCACAATGACGGTGCTGTCGGACAGGGGTGAACATTAATTCGGGAGAGAAGATTCGTCTTGAATATCTTGCCGCTAATTACATTTCATACAGCAGCTATTCGTTCCATCCTTGGCTTGAGGAGAGTGCTATGGATATAGACGTGTCCAAGTAAAAAAATACACGAAAAAACGGCCGTACCGCACACATCAGGCCTACGGGAACAACCCGTGTGTTGAGTCGGTAGCTATAGAACGTCAAAGTCGACATCCACCGTCATGGCAACGTGTACATTATTCATGGTAAGTTAACCGGATGCCGTAGCATTGATAATACTACTGTGTCCATGTATTCCTTGTTGTGTTAGGAGCAAACTTTGAGGAAAATATCGTCCTCAGTCCACAATCACACGCAACATTTAGACAAAAAAGTGTTCCTCACAAACCTTTGTCGTCTGCTTGACAACAGGATTCTGGGTAATGATATGGCGGCGGGAAAATACATGTGCCGTAGGTTGTAGCAACAAAGAGGGGTTTTGATGATTGATCACACTTAGAGTCCAATTGCAGGTCAGCAATTTTAAGAAAATAAGTTATCTTGTAAATGATTGTGTTTACCAGGAAGCGGGTGTGACATTTGTCTTATAAACCAGCCGACAACGATGCAGTGTGATTCTCCCACGAAGCCCTCAGACTGTTCCAATAAGGGACGGAGAGTTTTTGTCCTCGTCGCCTTCTAATGCATGCTTATCGAAGCTTTTCAGACAGTGTTCTGAATACGTTAGTCTGTCAAGTTTGCATTTCTAGCGGTATTACTGATGTTGCATCTAGCACATATCCCTAAATACCCCGTTTTCGAAAAATCCCGAATTTAAGTACCCCACGAATTTATGTTACCCAACGTTATATATTACAATATCAAAAGTTTACTAGAAATCAGTTGCAGTTTCTGGGAAAACCTGAATCTCACCTCTACCTGACATTTTCGACTCTTTTCTGTACGTATACTCACTCTTGGATGTATCCATGGCACGTTGACGGGGCGGCTGTGGTAACTTTAGCCGTTTTGCTGGTGAATCTGGGAGCTCCTCTTCAGATGAATCAGATTTGTTCGGCACGGCTGAAAGACAATCCATCAGTACTATTAAACAACGTGTAATCGAATGAAAATATATTTGCTCACATTTGGGGTGAAAAAGACCATCGTGGAAATGGAACAGACAATAAGGCTGAGGTGGTTTGGACATGTCATTAAAAGCCTACAGCCTAGAGTTCGCTACCCCCAGACACCGGGGAAGACCACCTAAGAGCAAGAAAGACCAGATCGCGAAGGACACTGGGTTAAACATTCGGGAAGCAGAGGCTAGGGCAAGGGACAGGACTTCTTGGAGGATCCACCTGGAAAGCAAGGGGCCAGTTTCTGGCCCGTGCACGTAGGCGGGTAGGTATATTTGTTAGCACCCGAGGTATCTCCAAACACCGTGTCCGTATGTTTATTGAACTGTGTGGTGAAAGGTCACGTAAACATGTGTGTTTTCTTTTTAAGAAGGCATTGTGGCGTATGCTTCGTTTGATTTGAAATGATCTTTACTAATGGATATGACTGGCGGGGTTTTGTTCAGGAAGGTCTTCTTGGACTTCAGGCTTGCAATATTGACACCACCACGTCTCCTGGATTAGATGTTTTTCAAGTCTTCGTTCGTTTCGATGGTGGCAACCATGATTAACATGTATGTTCAAGTTGCATTCACCTTCCAAGGGCGCGGTAAAACGCTGGATCTGTGCGTATCAGCTTCCGAGGTCTTTTCGGACGTCAGTCTTGCAATGTCAACACTGACACGTCCCCTGTATTCAATGCTTTTTCAAGTCTTCGTTTTCTTTCAGTGTAGGTAATCATGATTAGGTATGTTCAATTTGTATTCACCTTGCAGGGACGCGGGAAAACGCGGAAACTGTGCGTATCATCTTACAAGTCACTGTGTTCATGTTTATTCAACCGTGAAAAATAAGGCTTTCAACCGTGAAAAGGTCTACCTCATGGCGTGTTGACCTAACAAACCACGTACAACTGAATTCTTCACGAATGTACGCCTGCGTTTGTATATACAATATGTACATGATACATACGCCAGGTGAATTGTTCGTATTACATTCTATCCAACTCTTAATGCTTATTAAACCGTCAATATTGAAAGTGAAACTAGTTTCATGACATGTTGGTCTGATAATACAACGTACAAACGGTTATTGCATTAATGCATGACGTTTTACACTTGTATTATACATTATGTACATGACATGTGTTCCCACCTTTCCCCTCTTGTTTAGCAATCCGCTTCGCCTCCTTTGCAAAATCGTCCCTGTTGATTTTTGTCATGAGGTCGACAAGTAGTGAGAGGTCTCCTTTCTTCAACTTTCCCGCGTGTTCCAGTTTCACAAAGATCTGTTGCGGATCCATTTGCTGGAGGCCTCTAGCCGGCAAAAGTCGTTTGTTGCTTATGTAGGTACGAAGATCCCTTATTTCTGTATCCTCGAGGTTTTGTGTGATCTCCAGAAAGAGATCGTAACGTGACGTTTCCGCCATTTTCACACTTTCAAATATGGCGGACTTAATTGCTTACCGAGACTTTGGGCAATCCCCCTTCACGTTATGTTCCATTATGTTAAGAAGGGGGGAGTTGTACTCTGATACTGTTTTTCTCTAGATAGCTGAATGAAGTGCATACCTTTTCTTAACCATTCAGAAATCACTGCTTTACATTTTTTATATGGTATAATTTTAATCTTACTCTATTTGAAAAGAAAACTCTGAATTTGACTCCGCGTTTATACTATCAGACGGTCCTATTGTTGTCTTAAGGTTATGACCTTACAGGTGAGTCGCGAACTTTGTTCTAGGACAAGCATGCTTAGTGTTATGTTACCGACTGGGCTGTGGTTGGTGGGATATTGTGCAGAATGTAACCATGCGGAAATCTTTGTCATGAGGTCGACAAGGAGTGAAAGATCTCCTTCCTTCAACTCTCCCGCGTGTTCTAGTTTCACAAAGATCTCTTGCGGATCCATGTGTTCGAGGTCTCTAGCTGGCAAAAGTCGTTTGCCACTGACATAGGTGCGAAGATCCTTGCTTTCTCTGCCGTCGAGGCTTTGTGAGATCTTCAGAAAGAGATCGTTACGAGAAGTTTCCGCCATTTTTACAATTAAGCCAAATATGGCGGACTCACCTGTCCCCGTTATTCCATTCGATTGCAAGGGGGGTGATTTATACTCTGGTTCTGTTCTGGCTTTAGATAGGGCATACCCGTTCCCAGACCATTCTCCAGAAATGAATGCTTTATTTTTCTTATAGTATCATCTTAATCTTAGTCTAGTTGAAAATAAATTACTGAACTTGACTTCTCGTTCACACATTGGTACGGTCCTATTATTGTCTTAAGGTTAATGACCTTACAGGTGAGGCGAGAACTTTGTTCAAGGACAAACATGCTTGGTGTTATGTTACCGGCTTGGCTGTGGTCGGTGGGCTATTCTACAGAATGTGACCATACAACAGCTAAATCTTTTGTAAAGCTCTGTGGTTTTATTTCTCTTTGCCTTTATAAGTAATAACAAGACACGTTACGTATGTGTTGATATATATGATATAATATGACCGCATAGGTCCCTGAACCCCAAACCTGCTTCAGGGACCTTTCTATGCCCAGCCAGATCTTGGACATTTCCCTGTGACAGAGCTTGTCTTGCCGCTTGCCGCCTTGGGGTCTAACGTTATATGTAATATCTGTATCTTTATAGCCGGTATAACCACCCTTCGGCGTAACACACCAGCTTCGCAGGCACGCGGCGCAGAAGCAGCTGGTTAATATTACACTGAACGGCCTGAAGGTCGGGAATAAGTTTGGTGTCATACGTTATTAGAAGCTGACAAATTGAACTTTTCTGGCTTAATATCAGCTCGGTATTGTCGGTTCTTATGACATCACTAAGAATAACTTCCAGCCAACGTTTCGGTGGTGCTTCTGCTACCTTTCCCAGGGCAACGCCGACTGGTTGCACGTCCCACAGCTAAGTGGCGCTGCAGCTAAAAGAATGCGCTTTTTCAGGATCTTTCAGTTATATGAATATGACCCAAAAGCTATAGGCACAAGACTTTATGCTCATGTGACGCCAGCAACGGACCAAAGGTTGTTGGAAGTCAATACCGCCACCCGTCTCGAAGGTAATGATTTCTGTACAATGGCATCTTTCCTGTTCGTTAGCGATATTTCACGGTTGACAGCTAAGCGCCTTTTTGGCAAACACTCCGCAGGCGTATCTTATTCTCTTATGATAGACACGCCACATCCTATGAGCTCCTAAACATTTAGTTTATCTCACTAGTTTATGCTTTAGCTTCCCTGTTGTATACATCCAATGTACTGTCTTTCCTACGTATTGGATCATCAACAAGTGAGATTCGGGGCCATTTTGATTGGCCTTGGGGTAAATTGCCTCAGTATAAAAAAAAGGATGCATCGTTCCAACACAGAATCCAAATGAGACAACTGCACTACATGTATTTGTCATTTAAAAATCAAAATCTTGTTCAACTTTCATTCAATCTGGTAACGTTACATTTTTTCAAACCTCGGTATCCTTTGTGGTAACACTATGATCTTGTATGTAGGTTAATACCTTTGTATCCACTTGTCTGTTTGAATGTTAAGTTGTAGAAGACCTTGCGAAAGTCGCTGTATTTTTGTTGTATCAATAAAGATTGTCTCTAATATCCTGCTGTAATAACTGAACTGATCCTGCTGTTTTCTAGATAGCCGGTAGGCGGCGCGCCAAAACACTTTAAACATTTGACCCTTGACTTTTTTTGGCGGTCTTTTTCAACTGAGGGCAGAGGTCACCAGCAAGGCGCGGTGTGTGAATTGGCGCTGTGTGAGTGGATACATTTCATTCTGTTAAATCTTTACTTTGACAAGATCTATAGGTTTCTGATATCGTGGCGGGGTAGGTGTATATTTAGTGAGTCTATGGGTTTTAAGACTTTCTTTGTCTTGTGCAAGTTAGAACAATAAATCACTCAGTTGTATGGAAGGGCCATAGATCAGAATAGATGATAAGGACCACCATCATTCAGATCACGACACTGAATCTTCATGTAGCAACTGAGGGTAAACGCTTTAGTCTTTACATTTATAGGTACCTTGCGACAGTTCATTCTGTTGCAAGGTGATGAGACTATTGAAGTATGTCTTTTTGTGTAACCATTATCTTATTATGAATTGCCACTGTTGCTTCAGGCATTTGTATTTTGAGTTCACTTCATTGCCTAAAAAATGTTTTGAGGGAGCCGTTTTTGCCTTACATATTTCCTTTGATTTGTGATTGAAGGTATATGTGCATTGCGTGTATTTATTAAAATATCTGTCATAAATAACAAAAAAACTAGCAGTGTCACAATGTTGTGAACTTGACTCTTTCAAAAACAAAATGACAAAACACTGCAGTCACCTTTTATTGTTATAACATTTTATTCTTCATGAATTCCAGCATCTGAACATTTGGTCAACAAAACGAGTGACAAAAAGCCCATTTAATTTCTTTCTTTGTTATCATAAACTGGAAGATACAACTTGTATGGCTTTTCAGTACATAAGAATCATATGTCTCAAACATCGACTTTCACAATTCTGCCAGGTACCCTATCAAAGACCCCCACATTAAAAAAAAAAAAAACAACACTGTATTATGGAGGCCCTCTCAAGAATGGTAGAACACCTGGATATCTGAGGTGTGCATACTGATGCTGCAGTTAGTTGATTAAATTCACCATATTTTTTATAGGTTGGTCTTTAAATTTGGGTAACTCAGGCAGAACTATGAAAGTCATTGCTTCAATGGACCCCTCGGCTGGTTGATTTTACATCGACTTGGTAAGACCCTCGTTCTAGTGGTTGGACTGGATGAAAATCCAACTATTGGGAAGAAAATTCAGGCTGGTATATATCCCCATTCCCCACCTATAGTATGAGCCTTGTGCTCTGTTTTGATGTGATAACACCAAGAAATAGATCTCAAGTTGACAACACCTCTTGAAAGTATTAGTGCACCAGGAAAATTTACAGGTTTCATGTCATGATACCATACTTTTCTTTCAACCTCGAAACACCATTTAGTTTATCTTCTTAGGCCCCCTTTCCACTAGACAGTACTTGCTCAGGCAACCTTTAAACGGCCAAAGTTGTATTTTAAAATTGAAACATGATTCACAATAAAAAAGAATGAAAAATATGATTTGAAAGACAAAACAAAACATACAAAATGGAAAAAAAGATTTGTTTTCTATCTATGAAATTTGTTGAGCAACCCATCAAATTTTGGTTGCTCTAAATTCTCTCAGCAGTTGCAGCCTTTAGTGGAATGGGCCTGTAACACAAGTTAATCTTTCCAAAATTTGCTACATTTATTACCCTTTCTTCTCCACATACACTGAATAACATCTAATGTAGAAGGAGAGGCTGCTAGATCAGCACGTAACGATATCTTCACCTTTACTTTGTGCTATTATTTTGTCGTTCGCAACAAAACAGACTAAGGTTAAGACACCTGTTGATTTCTGTGTTTGCGTCTTTGTGCAACATTCAATTGTTTATAAATACCGCTTCTGTCTTTTTGAAGACTTTGGTGTGCTAACACCTTTTATAGATGTATTGTTGTGGCTTCCATAGAATTACCAACATTGTGGTGACATAGTCCTACCCAAGAGGACAGGATTCTGCATTAATGTACAGCTTTATTACACCAGCAAAACCGTGTTTGTGACAAAGAAAGCAGTTTATATGTATTCCTTGCAGTATTTACTTTGATTTTTTTCAATTTCATCACTCAAGCACCAAAATCTATGTACATTTTTGTATCCATCAGAAAAATTCTTTTGTTTCTGTATCTACTATCAGAAATCACAAATCAGATGTGTCCTGATAGCCTTACTAGTTTTAAGCCTCGCATTCAACAGTGTAATGCATTTGTTCTTTTTTACACATCTATCACGAATAGAGCTATCTATTCTTCTGGTCCATACAGCTTGGAAGAGTCCAATTGTAACATCTACAGGTAGACATCCTAGCTAACCTTTCTTAATATTTCACCAGTTTGTTCACAATTTCTTCTCTTACATTGGATGGTCTCAATACCTTATGATGGTCGATAAAAACAGTTAGTTCAGTGGCATTTCCATTCCAAGCCCATTTGTTCCCAATTTCATTTAATAAATGATTTCATCTCATATACATACCGAACCTTGTTACAATAACAATAACATTGCACGATCCCTTCACCTATAATCATCCAGTGAAAACGACTACCGTATGCATTTCCTAGTTACACCTGAACAAAATTCTGCTTTCTACGTCTCCCGGATGCAACATGAACGAGCAGAGGAGACTATACCAGATATTTTTGCACGTCCCAGCGGGATTTCACGCGGTCTCGCGTAAACACTCTCTCCGTGAATAGTTTCATCAGTGAGTCACTGAATAAAAAGACTCCTTGTACACAACCAAGTCATCTTTATTCGACTGACGTTTCGGTGACCGTCTGTCACCTTCTTCAAGGCAATTCTGACTGGTACACATTGTACTGCAGCTAACATGTCGTTGTTTACAGATGTGGTCCCAAAAGTGTATTATGTAAATACTTTACTTTTGGGACAGCATCTGTAAACAGCAACACATTTAGTAAGCTGCAGTGCAATGTATACCAGTTGGAATTGCTCTAAGGAAGCTGACAGACGGTCACCGAAACATCAGTTGAATAAAGAACTTGGTTGTGTACAAAGAGTCTTTTTTTCATTCAAACACGGTGTCTCTCAGGAGGTCAGGACATGTGACTTGAGCACGTCGCGGGGCAGGCAAGCTTTGACCAATGACGTCGAGTTGCCCCTGGTTGCACTTGCGTGGTGATACAAAGGCATGTGGTGAGTCACTTGGGTCAGGAGACGGCGCACTTCCTCGGCGACTGAGAGGCCTCAGCATTCGCCTTTCTTCTGATGTCATCTGTAACATGCATGGAGCATATCGTTAGTATCGGTGTATAAATTTACCACTTTTTCCATATGAAAAGTAAATTAAAGTCCTTACCAACAAGCTTTCCACCAGTCGTCTGGTCCTCCTCAAGCCAGAAGCTTGTTGGTAAGCGGTTTACTTTGAGTATGAAAATATCGTGTAAATTCATTAGGTAATTTGTAGTTTCTTAATATCCAATTTTGACCTGTAAGTACTGTGGTAACAGACATAGCTGCCACCAGATTCTTGCATTTCTCTAGCTTGCAAAAAAGTGTATGCTGAAAGGTAACAATTATACCATTCATACACATAATTCTTCAGTATTGTACACTGTTATTCCCACAGAACAGAGGACCTGACGGCCTGCCATCAAGACAAGTTGCATCTATGTGCAAGCATGTCTAAACCCATGATGAACAACAAAGATAAATTGGATAGTGTGTGTGAATGTGTATAATGCAGATCCAGACACCCACCTGCCAGTTTTCTCCTGTCGATGGTGAGGAGTGCTTCGTAGATGCCTTTGATGGGGTTGTTCCTGGCGATGCACTCACCGTGCAGCCAGATCAGCAACATTCTGTAGCCATGCTCGCGATAGCTGTTGGTTCCTGGGTTTGAAGAAATAATAAACTTCAGTTAATCCTGTACATTAGTGACCACCTGTACATAAGGACCACTTGGCCAATGTTACCACTTTTTGGTGGCCCTTTACTACATTAAAATAGAAAATTTTTCCCATTGACACAAGCAATAAGAATCTTGTCTATAGTGGCCACCTGTCCACATATTAGACCAGATTTTATTGGTCATCTTCTTGGGCAGTTTTGAAAGAACAACGTACTGGCCCATGCAATGTCACGAATCCCAAGTTACTTACTCTTCAAATATTACATGTAGCCTTTGTAACAATTAAGCAAACTGATCAGTATAAAAATACAGTGAGTATAATCTGATTATTATGAGTATGCACTGATAAGCTTCATTTTTATAAAGATCCTGCCTAGTTTTTAACAGCTGAAAGCCTTACTGGCTGATACTTCAGTCTGCTACATGTACATTCCACTTGCCACTGACTCACAACTTTTACCTACATGTACATGTCCAGATCTGTATCCCTATTGCGTTACTCACCCGCGTACTGATGCTCAATAGCCTTGATGTGCCCTTCACTGAACTTCCAGATCCTAGCTAGTCTCTTCCACTCGTTGGACTTCAGGTACTTGGTCGCAAGTTTGAAGCAGATGTTGCGGATGTGTTGCGTTTCGGACGAGCGGTCCTGTCGAAACGACACCTGGAAAGAGAAAACATGATAAAATTCCCAACTTTGAACAACAGCACTGTAAATGCAGAGACATGTTTGCGGTGGTTTTTTGTTTGCGGTTTTCGCGGTGACCTCTTTACCGTGAACTTCAAACCACTGCGAAAAGTGTTCCCATTATGTGCATGTAGCGCTACTATTGTTTCAAACGTGAACTTAAAACCACCACGAACAGTCCATTTTCTCCCTACCACCAAATTACAACCATGCAAAGTTAAATGCATTTACAGTACCGCTATTACAATGAGTTATTGATGCAAGAAGCAGACAAAGTTTGATAAACCTTATTTCAACTGTTTTTTAAACAAATGTCAAGTGTTATTGTGTAACTTGATACATGTGTTAATAGGTTAATTTGTAATGAAATGTGTTTGTTATGATTACGACTTTAGGAAGTTTAGTGCAGAAGCATTTATCATGTACTGTCACTAATGGAGATCAAATAAACAATACACAAACAACATACTGTAATTCACTTTATCTTCACGGTAGCAAAGTTTCATGGTAGCAAACTTTAAGTTTCACGGTGTATGGAAAATGGACATTTTCACTGAACTTTAACTTCAAGACGTTCCCGGTGTTGGCAAGTGATTTACAGAACGGATATATGAGGGAATCATAAGAAATAAAAACAGTTTTTTTCCACGGTGATGAGGTCCAGAGGTGACCGTGGAAACAGTAAACATAAAAATACAGTGAAAGAAACAAGAATTACATGTACAGTACCTTCTTCAGCCTGGACTTCTGCGGCGCCTTGATTGTGACCGAGTCCTCGGAGACGTACGTTCCCGAGAACTCCTCGCCCTCGCTGAACTCTTCCTCGTCCTTGAAGTCGTCGCTGGGTACGGAATAGGGGTCATGGCCATTGAGGTCAGCTGACTCTTCGTCGAAGTCTTCCCCGTCTAGGTTGTGCGATCTCCTGCGCAGTCGTGTGGCCGACCTGCAGGGTGCGAGATACAATTATGCAATTAGCAAGCGATTTTCCAAGATTTAGAAATGATAGAAGATACTTTATTGCGCGACAATTGTAGCTGGTATGATATAAAATTGGCAACTTGCGCACGTGACAGTTGAACTATTGCTAACAGCTACAAGTTTAAAGAACTAATCTGATATGAACTTGCAATGTTGTAACTAAAATTTGAAAATACTGGTTGATCGTACTGCTAACTACTAAATAAAGTTTAGTCTTCTAATAATGCTATAAAAGTTGCTATGTCAGGCTGAGTATGCATGTACATCAAAAGCAGTTACATACATGTATGGACTATGGTAATTTGCAACTTGATTTTTCAAATTCGAAATAGAATTTTTGCCAACTTGCAATTTTGTAACCCCAAGAAATATTTCGTACCCTGACCTGTAACCACTAGTATCGCTTGCTCTGCTGCTTCCCGTTTCGCTCTCCTTCCGGTCGGGACTGTTCGGGGTCAACTTGTCCTTCCCGTCCACCTGGTTTCCCTCGGCCTTGCCCCCCTTGTCAAGTTCGTCCACAAGTTCGTCCTCGAATTCGTCGTCGTCTTCGTAGTCGGAGTACTCGTCTGAGTAACCGTCCTCGTCCTCTTCTAAGTATGCGAACAGCTCGTCTTCGTAGAACTCTTCGTACTCCTCCTGGTCTTCAGGTAGGCCCTGGGGAATGCAGAATTTTTAGTTAGTGTAAATGCAGAAATGTTTGCGGTGGTTTTATATTTGCGGTTTTCGAAGCGACAGTTTCACCTCAAACTTAAAACCACCGCGAATGTTTTTTTACAATACTGCAGCATACTTAAGCCACCATGAACACTACATTTTTGCGAAATTAAAACCACCCAAACTTTTAAAAATGCATTTATAGTACCTTGAAGTTACTGTTACAAGTCAGACACAGAAACAGTAACTTTAGATTGAGCATTGAGGTGGTTTCTTGTGTTATGATAATGAATATCATTTCAGCCACAAACTCAAAGATACAGCATTTAACTCTTGATTTTCACTGTTAAGCGATGCTCACAGCAATTCAATTTTGCAAAATTAAATCTTGATAATCAAGACCACATTGTTAATAACCGATGAAGTTGTAGTCAAATCTGCTGAAGTATAATTCTGTCGCTTAAAAAAGATGCTCAAATCTATGTTCAAAATATATCCTCAAAATATAGTTACAGTAACTGTAATTCACTTTAATCTTCACAGTAGCAAAATTTCACGGTGTAAGGAAAACGGACATTTTCACTGAACTTTAACTTCACGGTGGAGGCAAGTGATTTACAGAACGGATGTGTGAAGGAATCATCGATAATAAGAACATGTTTTTTCACGGTGATGATAAGTTCACGGTACAGAGGTGGCCGTGAAAACAGTGAACATAATGTAACAGTAAAAAAACTACAAGAATTACAACTGTACCTTTCTCATTTCAAAGTATCGCTCTGCCTTAATCATCATGTCCACGATGGCGATGTGCTCTCCCCTCGCCGCCACTCCGAGTGGGTTTTTCCCTTGCTGTGGTGGGAAAGAAAAAAGTTTCAACTTAGTTTGACCATAATTTGGAACTTGAGTCAGTCGTGACCTTGGATCTCAGGTATGTAGGTTGTGTTAGTTGTATCCGTTGTAGACTGTAGCTGTAGTTGTAGAGTAGCTTGTAGTAAGTGTACTTTAATGTAGTCCGGTATCTTATTCTCTGTATAAGTCTGACCAAGTCGTCCGATCGGATATTGTAAAGTAGAATAAGTGAGATTCGTTTAATAACTTCTGTTTAGGCACAATAAAACTACAATCCCAATTCATATCGAACCTGGCTTGGTGTGTGTTGCCTTGTATATAATTCTCCCTAGACCATAGATAACCTTATAGATAAATAGAGAGATAAAGCGGTAAAGCGCCACCTTTTATTTCTTACCACCAGTCTAATATTATGATAACTGGTGGTGCATTTGTAGCCACACCTAAAATTGAATTTTGCAGTCGCCATGAAGGCATTTTAAATTAGAAAAACACTTTGAGGCCAATAAATTCTGGTCTATATGGACAGGTGGTCACTATAGACAGGATTCTTAATGCTTGTATCAAAGATGTTGTCACGTTGGCCAGGTGGTCCTTAATATGTTGAGATGGTCACTTGTATATACAGGTTTGACTGTTTAACAGTCTGTTTTTTATTTTCAGGTTCCTTGATGGTGGTGATCCCCCTAGCTTTTTTTTTACTCAGAAAAGTGGGCCACAGAGTATTTACTAACAAATGCTAGGGTCACATTTCCAACCCGGGGCCCAGCCAGGCAGCTTTGGGGAACAAAAACTATGATATAAAAGACAACGAAACACACAAAACTTTATACAAAATATTCCTTTCCATGCGTTATGTATATTCTTGATATGCATCTTTTATTCTTTGTTTTCTCAAACAGCCCGGCCGGGCCCCGGCTTGGAAATGTGACCCTAGCCTAAAGTGGTTGTAGCTGCTTGAATGCAACATAATTTGCAAAATCATTATCATAAATAAATTACCTTATCAGGGATGTCCATTTTTGCTCCAGCCTTCAGGAGCATCTCGCAGACGTCGTTGAGTCCATTCTCAGAGGCAAGGTGGATTGGAGTCTGGGTCCTCTGTAGGTGACATAACATGGTAGTTAGGTAAGGCATATATATATTTTTTTCAATTTCGCATGTAGAATATATTTTATGTTATCTAATTTTAAGTAACAAATTTGTTTGGGGTTTCCCCCCCAGGGATCTTTGAAAACCGCCTGCAGGTGACAAGATTTCCCCTGGTGAAATAAAAATAAACAAACAAACAAACAAACAAACAAACAAACAAACAATACAGATGTCTGGAATTTGTCAAAGTTTGTGTGATTTTCATATTAACCAGTACTACAGTAAGTTACTGTTAGTAGTACTACTCACAACTCACTACCCATACTCTATTAGATATGTGAGGCATCTAATTTTGGCATGTTAAAGGAAAGATCATGATGTGAGATCCTTCTGGATTTTCGCTTTGTGGTACATAAATGTAAATCTTAGGCTAGCAAATTACAGTGACTGTGGTGTCTGTGACTGGAATAGAGTAAGCAGGACATACATGTACAGTCACTGTGATAAATGCTGGGCTCTATATCCCATACATGCAAGTCATTGGCCCGAGTGCCATGATCCTAGCGGGCTCAGTAAACTAACTATAGGATGGCACTTAGACTAGTCATGTCTAGAGGCATAGCTTGCATAGGTTGACATCAAGAGAATACAACTTATTTGTTACATATTCGATACTTTGAAGATGATGTTACAGTTACAACTGTCAGTGGTGACTGTTGGAGTAAAGTAAGCAGTTGCAGGTATTAAATTAAATGTGCATGCACTGTTCAGACAACATTGATAAGCATTGGGCTCCATATTCCATACAGCCTAAGTCATGTCTGGAGGCATAAGCTTGCATGGGTACAGTAATGACATCAAGGACTGCTGTGTCTGTTGGAATAGATTGATCAGGAGCACCGTTCGCAGGTACTTGATGTACTTGTGCAGACAGATGCTGGGCTCTACATGTATATTCTATACTCAGGATTACTGCCTATGCCACAACTCATCATGCTTGAGGCCTATTGCTTGCACGGGGTGACGTCATCGGAATATGAGTTATTTGTTATACTTAATTTGAAGATGATGTTAAAGTAACTGTGGTGACTGTCTGTTGGAATAAAATAAAGCAGTATAGTATTAAATTAAATATACGTGCACTGTGCAGACATCATAAATAGACGCTCAGCAGGGCTCTATATTCCATGCAGCCTAAGTTGTGCCTGGAGGCATAAGCTTGCAAGGGTACAGTAATGTCTCGGGACCGTGGTGTCTGTCTTCTGCCAATTGGCACCTCTATAGTGAGCAGGAACACCTTTTGCAGGCACGAAATGTACTTGGCAAGACAGATGTTGGCATCTACATATATTTTTCATACTGCCTAAGTTTCATACTGCCTATTAAAGTCATGACTTATGCCTTGAGGCAGATAGCTTGTATGGGATCATATTAAGGGAATATAATGAGTTTTTAATGTTACATGTTCATCATACTTTGAAGGTGATGTTACAGTAACTACAGCTGTGTCTTGGTAACTGTGGGGTAGGTTTGATTGAAATATCAAATGAAAGCTGCAGCACTCTATCATACCTGGAGGCATCTAGCTTACATATTAAGTTAGGGTAAGGGTTAATGACATCAATGACTATTGTGTCTGTTGGCATCTCTTTGTGAGCAGGAGCACCTTTAGCAGGTACTAAATGTACTCATACAGACTGATGCTGGCATCGTCATGTATATTCCATACCGCCAAAGTCATGACTCAAAGTCATGACCTGAGGCATATAGCTGGTATGGGATGACAATGTTGTATATTAATTTTGTATATGAGATATTTGTATGATGTTACAGTACTGTGGTGACTGTCTGTTGGAATAGAGTCATAACTCAGAGCATTTTCTGAGGCTCGAAACTTGAATAGAAACTCCAATTTCTAGTCATTCCTACACATATAAGTTTCAATAACACTATACCATTGCATATCGACATTAAAGGAGCAAAGATACGATGTCGTTGTGTGGTGAGAACTGATAGAAAATCCAAGCCCTAATAGACTGATCCTGACTGTCCATCACAATTAGCGGTTCGACCAATGAGAGAGTGACTGCATGTCCGTCAAATATTTGCATTTGTGCTGCTTTTGAGCACTTTTGATAAGAATTCCGCATGTAAATGTGGTAAACAGTGGCATTAAATGTAAATTTCATAAATATATTACAGCAACTAGAATATATCCAGTTTTCAAGCCTCAGAATGCTCTGGGTGCCTTTAAGGCATACAAATGTATAGCCTGCATAGGTTCATATCAAGGGAATATATGACATTATGAGTTATTACTGTTACAGAGGGCCTGTTCAACCTCTTCCCACTGATCCCCGGCGACAGGGAATAAGCCATCAATGTTACATGTTCGTCCTTCTTTGAAGGTGATGTACTATATATTCTGTATGCATTGGGTACTCACAGCGTTGATGGCGTTAATGTCACACCCAGACTCGATCAGTAACCTACAGACGTCGTACCAGTTGGACTGGGCTGCCAAGTGGAGGGGGGTCATGTGATGCTGCAAATTGGGAGAAAATGCGATCAATACCGGTACCCGTGTCCTGACTAGGGTTCAGTTCCATGTCTTGGATAGGTTCAATTTTAGGTGCTGGATAGTGTTCAATTCTATGTCCTGGATAGGGTTCAATTCTATGTCCTGAATAGGGTTCAATTCTATGTCCTGGATAGGGTTCAATTCTATGTCCTGGATAAGGTTCAATTCTATGGGCTGGATAGGGTTCAATTCTATGTCCTTGATAGGGTTTAATTCTATGCCCTGGATAGGGTTCAGTTCTATGTCCTGGATAGGGTTCAATTCTATGTCCTGGATAGTGTTCAATTCTATGTCCTGGATAGTGTTCAATTCTATGTCCTGGATAGGGTTCAATTCTATGTCCTGGATAGGGTTCAATTCTATGTCCTGGATAGGGTTCAATTCTATGTCCTGGATAGAGTTCAATTCTATGTCCTGGATAGGGTTCAATTCTATGTGCTGGATAGGGTTCAATTCTATGTCCTGGATAGGGTTCAATTCTATGTCCTGGATAGGGTTCAATTCAATGTCCTGGATAGGGTTCAATTCTATGTCCTGGATATATCGATATGGTTCAATTCTATGTCCTGGACAGGGTTCAATTCTATGTCCTGGATAAGGTTCAATTCTATGTCCTGGATAGGGTTCAATTCTATGTGCTGGATAGGGTTCAATTCTATGTCCTCAGGATAGGGTTCAATTCTATGTGCTGGATAGGGTTCAATTCTATGTCCTGGATAGGGTTCAATTCTATGTCCTGGATAGGGTTCAATTCTATGTCCTCAGGATAGGGTTCAATTCTATGTTCTGGACAGGGTTCAATTCTATGTCCTGGATAAGGTTCATTCTATGTCCTGGATAGGGTTCGATTCTATGTCCTGGATAGGGTTCAATTCTATGTCCTGGATAGGGTTCAATTCTATGTCCTGGATAGGGTTCAATTCTATGTCCTGGATAGGGTTCAATTCAATGTCCTGGATAGGGTTCAATTCTATGTCCTGGATATATCGATATGGTTCAATACTATGTCCTGGATAGGATTCAATTCTATGCCCTGGATTCTAAGGGTTGAATTCTATGTGCTGAATAGGTAGGCAACTTTTCGTTGCTAAAATATTCTATTTACACACTAGATATTTGAGAAGATATTCAATTTCAAGGAGAATATAATTTGAGTCCGCATTTTGTGGTACATTTTAATCATTACTTAGTATGTCATTTCAATACAGTTTTTCACTAGTCATCTTAGATAGGTCAGATGAAGTACAGATATGTCAATTTCAAAAATATGCCTAAAATTTGAGAGCTGTCAACCATTAAGACTAATTAGGCAGCAGGAGGAAGGTTAGAATACTTTCAAGTATCAAAATAAATGTACTCACATGGTTCATGGAGTCCACATCAGCTCCGTAGTCGATGAGGATCTTGGAGACTCGTGGATGGCCGTTCTGAGCTGCCATGTGCAGGGGGCTGACTTCTTTCTGTGTCCAACAATGTAGAAGTTTGCAACAGTTAGCCTGTTTTATTTTCACAATAATTATGAGATGACCAGTCCACCACACCCCTTTACTCTTCAATAAGTCCTTCAGCAACACCAACACCATGACATAGTCTCCTTAGCAGGATCTATACGTCAGGCTTGTTTGGGGCTTAATGTACAGTGAAATACTGACCAATGCTCTAAATGTGGTAAGCCTTCCTGTACTAGGCTCTAGGAGTCTGGCTTTTTGGGCTAACATATTAATCATGTTTAATGTGCTTTTTTTTCTCAGAAGGCACATCAGATCTTTGCACCTGCATTCTTGAGGGCCACCTCTCAAATCTGTACAAAGGTTGCCCACAGGAAACCAAGTACAATTTGAACTGACAAGCCTTCAGAAAAAAAAGCACATTTGAGCCCAAACAAAATCATGACTCCTGGAGCCTAGGAAGGAGCCTAACCACCATAGAGCACTCTAATTGGTCAGTATTTTACAGTACATTTGTACCATATAGTGCACACCATCAACAAAAAAGTAGTGACTGTTGAACCCACATCCTTTCAGTTTCACACTAAGTGCTGAGGAGTTTCCTATTGGTTAGTAAGTTTTTGCTGTTTAAGACCTGCTGCAACTGTTAGAGGTTGAAAGCCACAACCACACCCTGTGTTAAGAATTAAGTACACAAAACCAACACTGTGAATGCACCGGGTGAAAAAAAACACACACAACAATAAAGCCCGTTTCTTTGGTTGGACATACTTTCACATCTACGGGCTTTTGGCCCGGCACAAATTCTCTCTTTGGATGGGCTCCAGGCTTACATTTCTGAAAGGAAATAGTTACAGCATTTTAATGCATGCAGTCTATCCTTATAACTTACTAGAGTCTCTATTAGCAATCACAAAATAACAAGTGGCCAGGTCACAAATCATGTGGGGAAAGAGAAACCAAAGCAATCTGCTATCATTCGATAAGATGTCTTTTGCATGTCACAGTTATTGGGTGTTTGCGACAGATACTACTACTAGTAGTCAAACACAATATAACATTTTGATCTTGTTTGTTATATACATCAGAGTATAGAGATTACAATCTAACAGAATAATCAATTCTACCAGTAAAGATCCTTAGGTTTATTACAATACAACTTTTGAATCTTGTTCATCATTTGACCAGCCGCTACAATACTTAGATGAATTCAAATACTCAGTTCTGTTCATGTGCAAATTCATCCTCAAAAATTCCAACTCACGTGAGCATCTGCATTAACATCTGCGTTGTTGTCCAGAAGTATCTCAGCGATATCGATCCAGCCTTCTTCTGCGGACAGATGGAGCGGCGTCTTGCCATCCTGGGGAAACCATTGATGTTTTACTGTTATCTACTTGTTGCACACACACGATGGTTATAGATTGGCTGTTACACGCCGCTGGAAGCCTTACTGTGCGGGATTAATCCTAAGTAATGTTATACATCAAACCTGGTCTCAATAACAACTCAAGGGACTGACGAGTAATGGTTGGTGAAGGGGAGTGGTTACTGAAGACAAATGGGTTGGTTGGCAAAAAAAACACACACTAAAAGGGCAATACATTTTCATAATAATTATACAACTTAATTTTGATATGGCTAATGGCTGTGCTGTTATCTACTTATTGCATAAACAAAATGGCTATAGATTGTGTGCGCACTGCTGGAAGCCTTAGTGTGTCGCATTATTCCAAAGCTATCTGCAGTTCATTATAGTGGAAAGGCTGATTCATCATGTACACGTAAGTTGTTGCAAGTAGTATGATGTTTGGAATCCAGTTTTGTTTGTCTTCATCAAGTATTGTATAGTCCGTGTGAATAATGAGTTAGCATTTGTTACCTTAAATGTGTACCTTTTGTTTTCTGTGCATCTGTTTGTTTGTTAGTTTGTTTGTTTGCTTGTGTGTCTGTCGTTATTTGAATGCAGTAGTGTGGCTGGTTTTCATGTGATAAGCACAATGGGGACACTGACAGCAAGTTCGGTCAAAGGTCCCAGAAAGGTTCTAGAAATAGGTTATTTCCTGTCTTCATTTTCCTGATATATGCATATATGCATGCCTATCGCCTTATGACTAGCCAATGGGAAAAATGCATTACACCGAATCAGTGAGAAATTCACAGTAACAGTTGAAATAAGAACTCAAGTTGATATAAACTAGAGATATTTCTTACAGAGGTATGAGATCTTTGATTACTTGTTTGTTAATGAGTTATCATAGTCATGATAGTTACCTTGTCTCTTTCATTGACCTCTGCCCCAGCCTGGATTATCTTGGTCAGGACCTCAGGATGACCGTTCTTGGAGGCGTAGTGGACAGCTGTGCTTCCATCCTGGGGGAAATACAGTATCAAACTTGGTAAGGGGGTCTTGTGGTTAAGGGTAGATAAGTAATAGAATTTAATAGATAAGTAATGGAATCTAAATCCTAAGCCAAAGTAGTGGGCAACCTCACGCCAACTGTACACACTCACGCCGTATCTTTAGAAAAGACACTGTAGCCGCATGTTCCCATTTAGAACTTTATTCAAGCCAGCATTCCGACTAGTTTCGCCTTGTGTGTGCCTTTCTCGAAGGCTTAGGCTCAAATGAGAAAGTACAGCATGTCCTGTCTTATAGGCTTAGGCTCGAATGAAGAATCTGAATTCAAATCACTATAGCTGGCAGGCCCCAATGTTGTGTCCTTGGGAAAGGCACTTAACACCTATTTCCTCACTTTACTTAGGTGAAAAATTGAGTACTTAGGTTTTATCAGGGACGTCCTTTCAGATGGGGCGTAAAGCCGGATGGCCCCATGTATGGGGAGACCTACACCTTGAGCATGTTAAAGATCCCCTGGTCTTACACCACTTTTACCTACTGTACAAAACTGGCATGCTACAGGGTGGTTTGTGTTAAACAAACATATTTCATCTTTGGTTGCTACTTTTTTGCTGTTGATTTGGACTACGTTATAAACATAGAATATACCTGGTACATGTCTGTGTAAAATGCCTAAAGAATGAATATTGGATTTGATTTGATAAGAAGAAAAACGTCACAGTACAGAATGATAACTGTTTCAGCACTAAGGGCAGAGCCATGGCGGGAATGCTTTTACAGAGGTAGATAGAAAAAAAAAAACTTGCAATTGGTTCCACAATGTACCAAACTGCTATTGGAATACTGTTGCATTAAGATGTACAAGGTTGAGCACCATCTTTGCTTTCGTTAAGATCTAGATGTAATGTTGAGGGATCACTTGTAAGATGTGGTCTTACAGAATCAAAGGTTTTCTTCAACTTCCTCCCGGCTGTCTAGCCTAGCTGTAACCAATGCACATTTGGTGCCAAAAGGGTACTTCAGCAGGGAGAGGCTTAAGGGTAAATTGCACAACCAGTTCCAGGGCTTGAAATTAATTTTTGGGAATAATTGCACTGGTGCACCCAACCAAAAAAAATTAGGTGCAAAGAAAGAATTTCGGGTGCACCACATAAAATTAAGTTGAATGTCAGCCAAAGAAAATTACAAAGTTTAACACTCTTAAGAACTTGAGAAGATCAAATTAAGTACAACGAAAGGTTATATTTCCTTTTCTGATACATTTCAAAAATATTTTGTATACTGTACAATAGTACATTTACCCTATTGCGTACGAAAATATCTAGGTGCACCAGTGCACCCACAGTCAAAAATTAGATGCACAGCTCCAATTTTGGGTGCACACGGGTGCACATGCACCCAATATTTCGAGCCCTGAGTTCAAATGAGGCCATCCTAGGACATTCAGTTAAAGCTTCGGGGGATTCAGCTGAAGCATTTCCATCATAGTTCTGCCCTTGGTGCTGAAACAGTAATCATTCTACACTGTGATGTTTTCTTCTTATCAAATCGAACCCAGCGAACCTTCCTTTAACATTTACTCTTGGACTCCTGTCTTGTTCAAGCTAGAAGCCATATTACATATCAAATGCTTCTATGTAGATGCTGTTTTGCACCCCATTCTCTATTGATTACAAAGATAAGCAGCAGGTAGAAGGTTACATGGAGGTTTAAATCTGTAAACAAGGCAGATTACCAACTCAAGTGAGGCCATCCTAGCATACCCAGCTAAAGCTACGGCTGTTGAACAGTACCTCCTTTTAATGTTTTCTCCTTGATTCCTGTCTCTTTCAAGCTAAAAGCCATATTACATATTAAATATATACCCTCCTCCCTCCCCTACAAACACACTTCTCATATTATGCACTTGTACAGCCTGAAAATTGATTGACATGCAAAGCCAACAGGTAATTGTTCATCCATATAGCCCATTAGAGAAGTCTTGTCCCCCTCCCACAATTTTTGATGCCATCTATCCTAGCAAAATGCCTGCTAGAACGTTGACTCCTGGATTTCTCCTTGATTCCTGTCTCGTTCAAGCTAAAAGCCATATTGCATATCAAAGGGTTTGTAGGCTGCACTGCCTCTGATCCCGCAGCATGACTAAGGCACCCGTAAAGGTCAGGTGTTATCCCTCCCCCATTAGAAGGCAGAGAGAAAGCACTGTAATTCCTGATTTCTTAACGGTAACTTGATTTTAGCTACTTTGATGGTGACCGGTCAACCGCTAAAATTTCATCACCGCAAATGTTTTATTACTAACATTTGAGGCAGTGATGTTTGTTCTCACCGATAAAATCAAATGCCGTAAACTACTCCCTTTTCCCCCAAACCGCTAAAATTACCACCCGCAATATTAGATGGATCTACAGTACCTTGGATCTGGCATTGACGTCACACCCGGCGCCGATGAGGTACTCCACAGGCTCCAGCTTACCGTGCTCCGCGCCGATGTGGAAAGCTGTCTTGCCGTTCTGCATGAAAAATATCAGAAAAACTGAGTATCATCAATGCTTTACCATCCTTATTAAGGGTTAGGAAATTACTTCTTCTCTATAGTTTTATTGGCAGTATAAGCAACCATAGATTTCAATATTCTGATTTTGTACACTGTAATAGACATGTTTTAGAATGCTCTGCACCGATGTGGAATGCTGTCTTGTCATTCTACATACAACAGAGCACAAAATTCATATTTGGGAATAAGTGCACTCGTGCCTAACATGACCTAAAGATTTTGGTGCATAACATGCATGACAAAGTAATGCACAACATAAAAAAGCAGTAAGCAAAATCTGTAGTATAGTTAGTAATATCAAACCTTACTGGCTAGATCTCGTTATAGCTTGAATTTAAAATTCTAAAGCTCTTACAATTAAAATTTTTAAGTAGTACAACAAAGATTATATAACTTTTGGACACTTTCTTCAGTTTATGGGTGGTATGTCCAACCATTAAGTCCAATGTTGTTATTTTCTACACTATGGTAGACAGTTTTTGAAATGCCATGCCATGCCCAGTCTGTAAACTCCCCCGGGAGGATTGTGCCTGATTGGTTGATTGTCATGATCAGGGCTGACTGCTCTTATCTTGTACAAATCATTAATGAAATCTAAATCCCTGGACTAGACTAGAAAGTTACTATACTGCAAATTTATAGGACCAGTTAATCTTTGAACTGCAAAGTATGCACAGAGACATTTTGGTGTAATGGAAATGTTTAGCTGCAGTGTTATGCCGAAAGTTGGTTAAATACATCATCTACAATACAGATACGGAAAATCTTTATTGACACATCTGTATCTGTATCTGTATCTATATAGCCGGTATAACCGCCATCAGGCGTAACACACCAGCTTCGCAGGCACGCGGCGCGGCAGCAGCTGGTCATATTACACCGAACGGTCTGTTACACCTAGTCTTTGCATATCTGACTGCAACCGTTCTTTAAAGCTACTTAGTGATGAAGCTCCTACAGTACTTGATGACAACGAGTTCCATTCTACTATGGTTCTCGGGAAATACGAATTTTTGAACACGTCAATCCTTGGCTGATAACTCTGGTACTTAAAAGCATGACTATTTCTGGTCCTCTTCTGAGCTGGCATTAGATACTTATCAGTCGGTACGTCCACAAGTTTATTAGTCATCTTGTACATCATGCAAAGTCTGGACATTGTTCTCCTGTCCTCAAGTGACATCCATTGCAGGTCTGCTTTCATTTTTGTTACACTGGCGCCCCTTTCATAGTTGTTCGTGCAGAATCTGGCAGCTTGGTTCTGCACCCTCTCGAGTTTATCTATATCCTTCTTTGTGTATGGATCCCAAACTGTTGCAGCATATTCAAGGTTTGGTCTTACTAGAGACGTGTATGCAAGTGATTTTACCTTTGCTGGGCATGCCCACAAATTACGTTTGATCACTCCCAATGTCTGTTTAGCCTTAGTTGTTACTTTGTTGATATGGGTGTTCCACTTTAGCCCCGTTGTTAATGTGACGCCTAGGTACGGGTGGCTCTTTGCTGTTGCTAGAGCCTGTCCACAGAACTGGTAGGTGGTTACAATTGGGTTTCGTTTGTTTGTTATATGCATGATGTAACATTTTTCCGGATTAAACTGCATTAGCCATCTGCTTTGCCATTCTTCGAGTGTGTTCAAATCTTCTTGCAAAAGCTGTGAATCACTCTGTGTGGACAACTCTATATATAACAGGCAGTCATCGGCAAATAACCTAACATTTGAATCAAGCTGGTCTGGTAAGTCATTTATGTACAGGAGGAAGAGTAACGGTCCCAGAACAGTTCCCTGTGGTACGCCTGACGCAACTCTAACTGGAGCTGAGGCCTTACCTTCTACCACTACCGTCTGTTCCCTATTGGTCAAGAAAGCCTTCTACAAGTTTTGTGAGTGGCCTTCTGCATGTAAAAGTTTACATACAGATAAACGTGGATGCAAATGAATTAACCTATGCACATTTACATGTATATGAATAAATCAGCATGTTGAGTTTAACGTATCATTTGTAGTAGTACTTCTAAGGTCTGAATATTCTTTGATTTATTTACTTATCATAAATAAAAGCTTATTGCACTTGAGCTTTTTTAGTAAAAAGAAGGAGTAATAAAAATGAATATCAAAGCAGTATTATAGTAAAATCCTTCATACCTTATCCTTCCCATTGAGGTCGAAACTCTCCAGATCTTCCAGGATGAACTGTATGACGTCCACATGGCCGTTCTGAGCTGCACAGTGGAGGATGTTTAGCCCTTGCTGCAATGAAAATTGAAAAAGCTATTAGTACTGATACATACCAATAAAAACCTGATTCAAACCAATACAAACCTAATACAATTTCCAATCCAGGAGGAAACACTTTCTAGTGCATTTTCTTAAGATTAAAAAGATTCTGAAACAGTAAAATTTATGGGCAGCCATTTGCGATTGAAAAGTCCTAGAAACCTGAAACAGTTACAAAGGAATCCTGAATGCTTCCTGGCAATAACAATGATTGCATCTGATGAGAGACAATTTAGGCTTTCTAATGACAGTCTTTAAACAGAGAGACATCAACTCCACTGGAAATGTCTTCAAAGCCTGGAGAGGTGTAATTACAACTGCTATTAGGTTAATCACCAAAGACTGTCAAGCTGGTTTGCACTAATTAGTATTCATGTCAGACTTGCATTCCATGCCCAAGAAAAAAGGTTTTATTCTGGAACAGGTTTGAACTGTAACATGATCTTAGTAGTGGATTGCTCATCATCATTCCTTTGCAAAGACTGGAGCTGTACGTGGAAAATTTGGATAAGTTTAATTTTTGTGTTGGAAATTACAGTTCAAACCTGTTCCAGAATAACTTCTGCCAACACAGATTAACTTTCAAGCTAAAAGTGTTTTAGTTATCAGGCCTCAAAAACTCGTTTGAGGCAGTCATACTCACATAAAACCCTTTTAGGTATAATCCTGCAGCGAGTATAGTCTTTTCAAGGTAGAGGGTTATATTGTAGTCCTGTCATGCACTTTCTTAGTCAGGCAAATCCTCTTACAGTTGACTTTTCTACTGGGGTGTTTTAGAGTTCAAGGTGAGTTAAACACATCACCAGGCACATTATTCATGTCTTGCCAGTTTGGTGAATACACACACTGAGGTTTTGAAAATTGATACAAATTCATAACAGGAGCTGTTTCAGCACCAGGGACAGTATCAACTTGAAGGTGGTCTTGTAGTTAGTGTTATTGATTTAGAATCTGCACAAGAATCTGTAGTTTGGTGGGGACAGCACCTACTTGAAAGGTTGTATGGTCTTGTGGTTAGTGTTGTTGATTTGATTTGAAGGTTGGGTTCCAATCACTGATGCCCCAGTGTTGTGCCCTTGGGAAATGAACTTTTCACCTATTTTCTTCCAAGGTGAAAATGAGTGTGTAGTTTTGGTTAGGGATGTTCTCTCGGATGGGATGTGAAGCTAGAGGTGCTACATGTTTCAGGAAAGCCACACCTTGAGCACATGAAATAACCCACCAAACTTATTTAGAAGAGTAGAAGCCCATGCGGGTGTGAGGGGGCCGAACTTGACATTCTAGTTCTGGGTTGATAGTCACCTATCATGTCCATCATTCCACAACTGTGGTTATCTCAATTAATGAAAAGAGGGTCTCATAATTACCTTGTTTTCACAAGTGGCGTTGGCGCCGGAGAAGACCAGTGCTCCAACGGTGTTTCTGTAGCCAAACCAGGCTGCCCACAGAAGCGCCGTCATTCCGTACTGAAACAGAAGAACAACTTTATTGTGCGACCATTGTAACAAGTCTTTCCTGTATGTTTATATGCAATATGTAGCAAAGCAATATGGATACTTCAACACATCAAAGTCTATTTTGAGTGTAACAAAGAAGCCCAAAGGGGCGTAATGCATGGGCACAGAGCATAATAGCCTTATAACTTGAAGTATCTTGGCACCGAAGCAAAAATGTAGATAGTTCCTATGGGGAATCGGTTTCCTTGGAACTGCTGCTAGGAAACATGCCTTTCAAATTGGCTCCACCCTTGGAAATGTTAAGTACAAAGTACTCAGAATTCATCCCATCAAGTTTCATGTTTTTACCACAATTGTACTCAGTATATTTTGAACCAATTGCCTAGACTATCCAGCAAATGTGTCTTGAATTCTGTGATCTAAAATGAGAACTAAATTGTATTGCTATGATGTGATTGTTTTCAAGAGACTGGTAAAAAGATCATCAACAAACATATCTCATGCGTGAAGTATTCCCAAGCAGTCCATTAAACCGGTCTTAAATGCCAATCACCCGATAAGGGTGGTAAAAAGTAGGTCTACCGTTTCATCGAAAACTATGATAAAAGGATCCTCTTCAGTCTTTATCTGTCCCGGGGGGCCGATAGCGCGTTCGCAGGTGATTCGTATTCGTTAATAGCAACTCTAATGTCTTTTTAACGCTTCAGACAAAAGATAACTTTACACACAGCCGGTTACCGTTCCCCGCTGAAATGGCACGCGGGTCTCTAAGGGCCTGTTGTGACCCGTGTTTCTTAACTCCAATTACACGTGATAAAATCTTTTCATGCGATGCAATATTCCTACAGTCTGCCGTCACTTTTCATTGTCTATGTCAAGGACGAATTCGCAGAGTTTGTGCGAGGAATTTAGAAGAGCCTTTGCAATGTTGTAGAGTAGGCTGGCAATTATAACAGCTTGAGCAACCATCCTTTTAAGCTTAATGCACATTGCTCCTAGGCAGGCGCATCATGACAGGGCCTAATGGAAGCACCACGGCTGCTGAACACCAGGAAAGAAATCAAGGAGCAACTGAATGTATAAGATAACAGCCATTAGTATTTTGAAATTACCGGCTCGCACCACTAACCCCCCAAGGCACAACGGCCTGGTGAGAATCAAGTCGGGATGAAAGTGTCAGAGCAATTTCGATAGTCTGCGAAAACATTATTCTTCTGTTATTTTTTCTTTCTAATTTTCTGTGGAGTGGGGGCATTTTCTATCAAAAGAAACAATTTTGGGGGGTAATTTCTTAAATTCTACAAAGTAATGCTTCCCAAATCTATCCCTTATGGTAATTATAATAGGAATAGGTATTAAGCTTAACTTGTTAATACTAAGCTGAGCTATTACTTATTAGTATCAACCACAGACTACAGTCAAAACTGCCCCAAAAGACATTTTCACAGACGGATAAAGCCACACCAATTTAATTTCTTGGTTAACAGATTTTTTTTTTTTAGATTTTAGCCCGAGGACATCATTAAAGCAGAAGGCTAGGGTGAAAACTTGCTCTTAAACCTGTTCACTCCCTGTAACTGTGTGCACCAAAGTACAAACTTTCCTCTGAGATTCTTTTTTCATGTTGATTTTGCAATCTAGCATTTTTTTTTTAAATTCTGTTAACCAAGAAATTAAATTGGTGTGGCCTAAAATTTGGTCTATGTAGACAGGTGGTCACTATAGACATTTATAGGAATCTTGATGCTTGTGTCAATGGGAAAATTATCTAATGGACCACCAAAAAGTGAGGCCAGGTTTTCCTTATGTAGAGGTCACTTGTACAGGTTTGAGTATTGCCCTAATGGTTGTGCCTCTCCACTGAAAAATCCTCTGTACGTGATTGTGATGAAATATTAAACAGAGTACATGAATCTTTGATCCATCCTGAATTTGTATCTCCCATAGAAATAATGACATTTGTAAATAGTGTAAATTATAAATTACTAGAAACTGATCTTAGAAATAAGCAATCTAGCTTGTATCTAATCATGAATGTCTCCAATTTGTTTTAGTTTTACCCCTGTTTCATATAGAAAGAACAGGCCCTAGAATACATGACAGATATACTAGTACATGCATGCTGTATGTAACATGAACTCCCTGATGTATTCTACATTCTGTGATCCCCTTTTCATGCCAGAGACCACACCGATCATTACATGCATATCTAACACATGCATACATCTTTTGCTGTTTCCACCAGCCACAAGACGGATAGTCTGCCTCTTCTCGTTGAAAGACAGCTTCAGTATTCCATGCGCAGTGTTGCAGAAGCTGAGTGCCTGTATCTAATCTTAGACTAGTGGCTTTTGGACTTGAGACGCTATCAGTGAACATCAGTTTCCACAACGTCCGTCTCAACTGTAAGGGCACGCTTGTCTGACCGCCCATGTAATTTAGGCCTTTCTCACTAGTTTCACAGTATCTAAGTTTTTGCATGGGTTCCACACTTGAATACAGAGTGTAAATGGATCATGACCGATTTGAACTACGACAGAACCTCAAATACTGTAATTCACTTTAAGTTCATGGTAGAAAAATTTCACGGTGTAAGAAAAATGGACATTTTCACTGAACTTTAACTTCATGGTTGCAGTAAGTGATTAATTTTACAGAAATGATGATTTGTGTAGAGGAATCATAAATAGGTTTTTCACTGTGATGATAAGTTCACTGTCCAGAGGTGACAATGAAAACAGTGAACATAAAGTTACAGTGAAAGGAACAAGAATTACAGTATTCTTGCATGAACAATTCCTGCATTATCATCAGTGAATATCAGTATCCTGAGTGTCTGACTGTACTGCATTAAGCTCACGCTTTTCTGACCACCCATGTAATTTAGGCATTTAAATTTCTCACAAGTTCCACAATATCTTACTTTTTGCATTGGGTTTCTCCCTTGAATACTCAATGCATGCATGTCTGATACAAACTACAATAGAAACTCATATATTATTACTGCAAGACGAAATTCATTTTTGGGATCGGTGCACTGAATTTAAAGATTTAGGTGCACAGAGAAATATAAAGTTATGACTAGTAGAATGTCAGCAAAGCTTAATCACAAACCTAGCTGCCTCTCTCCAGAGCTTCACAGAACATGAAATAGCTATCTTCAAAATTTTAAGCATTCATGACAGCTAAATGTACAATGTCAAACTTTGTAGTATTTCTTCTGATGCTTGGTTGTCAAAAATGATATACTAGCTATAAGTGTACAATACATAATAGTAGTTCTTTACATACATAGACCCAACGCAGGTATCTACTTTGTGCACATGCTCCGATTTTAGGTGCACAAATTGCATACTGCATCCAGTATTTCAAGCTGGGCATTATCAGTAGCTAACATCAGAATCCTTAGTGTCCTACTGTACTGCAAGGTCATGCTCGTCTGACGGCCCATATAATTAAGGCATTCTCATGATCACAACTGTCTTACTTTGTGCCTGATGTTCCACGCTTGAATACAGATTCTCAATCCATACATGTCTGATACGAGCTATGATAGAAAATTGCAATATATAATTCTGAGTCTTTGAAAGAAGTAAAGGTTGAACCCACTAGGTTTTGAAATATTGTCAGATTCTCAATGAATGCATTGATATCATGATACAAATGTTACATAAATCTATGATGGAAACTCAAAATATATATTACTTTGAATTCGTCTTTGAAAAAAAATAAACCGGCGTTGAACCCATTACATTTTGAAATATTGTCAGATTCTCAAATTGATGCATGCAAATCCGATACATACAATCCGTGATAGAAACTCACAATATAATCTTTGAAAAAAGTAACTTTACAGTTGAACCCATTAGGTTTTGATATACTGTATGCCTACCAGGCATATCTCAAACATTATGAGACGAGTCGCTATGGGGTCTCCTAAAATTATGACCTGTCTTTTCAAAGCCGTCATATGAAAGATTATGCTAATCTTGTCTGAGATACCATTACCTTGGAATAATCCACGGTCTTTCAAAGCGCACAGTATTTATTACTCTATCGAATCACATGTGATCTTGAACACACCGATTGTGATGAAATGTGACACGGGAGACTTGTTGAAAGGGCGATTAAGGCTGGGAAATCTATAATCAATTGTGTGGCCTTAGGCTTATCGGCTCAAGTCTGCCTGGCACTGAACATAAAACTTTACAGTATAATGTCCACGGACTAGATTTAGATCTTATAATAAGCTTTGCTAATAAAATGGTAACGTGGCAAATTCACCTTTCTGTTTATAAGCATTGGGTGTTGACTTACTTTACTAAAATGCGCTTAACTATTAGGATATCAAGTTTTGAACAATGTGAGGCACTATGATATACTGGTATGTGAACCAGAGAAGTCAATGAATATTTGTCATCATTATCATCACCAGCAGCAGTTTTGCTCTTCTTTTTGTATTGTCACCACGTGTATTAAAACCTATTTCCATACTTCACACATTTAAGTACTGTACAAAAATTCATATTCCTAATGCGACTATACAAACCTCCCGTTGAAAAACACGTCTATTCTTTTATATCTACTTTAACCGAAAAGCGAGGAGAAGTAGAATTTATCTAATGTGCCTGTTATTTTGTTTTGTTGTGACCTGTACTTAGCCAAGTGTGGCAGAAATGTGCAATAAAGGTCTTCATTCATTCATTATAACAAGACCCGAAGGCCCCTTAAAGGTTATGGGTTACATGAATAGGACTGAAACATGTGCAGCATCTTTAAATCTATAGATCTCTCTCTAAGGCCACACCAATTTAATTTCTTTAAAAAAAAAAAAAATTAAAAATCGTGAAAACAGAAGGCTGGCCCAGTCTTCTGTTTTCATGAATCTTTTTTTCTAAATTTTTTTTTTTTGAAAATAAAAATCCGTTAACCAAGAAATTAAATTGGTGTGGCCTAAGTCAGAAATGTCACGATTGAGACAAGTTCAACTCACAGAGAGGGAGGACTATAAGTGACCCAAAAACAGAAGCAGGCCCGGTTACAGGTTCTGAATTCTGAATGTGGGAAATTATAGGGGAGGGGCAAATTGTTTCAAAAGTTAACCTTAACTTGCATGTTAGCCCTTATACATCTCTAGTTCCAAAGCTACATCTTCTATACCAAATTCCTGGTGATTTGGCTTTCATATAGATAAGAATGATGCAGGAACTAAAATTTTCTTTGTCTGAAATAGCAAAAAAATTAATCTTTTATGTAGTTTTTTTTTTATAGTGAAATGAAAGATTTACCTTGTCTTCCCCATCAATGTTAGCGTCATGGCTGGAAAGCATCTTGACAATCTCCGTGTTGCCATTTCCAGCTGCCCAGTGAAGGGCAGTTCTGTCAACCTGGAAATGACATTCTCAGCATGTTCAAGAGTTCTATACAGTACAATCATGTGTGTTTACATATTAGATGGCATTCTTTTCTTGTGGTTATAAAACTGTGAGAAATACTCTGTCCAAGACAATGACGGTCTTTATGTTACGTATGCTCCCAATGACCATTTTCCCAATGATTCAACAATTGAAGATCTAAATTAAGCCAAGTCATCTGCAATTTTACACAAGTGTGATCGCATGAATTATATGTTAACTATAGATTTAAGTTATCAGTTATTGATTGAACTGAAATAGATATTTCTCATACATGATTCAGTAACGTTGGGTAACATAAATTCGTGGGGTACTTAAATTCGGGATTTTTCAAAAACAGGGTATTTAGGGATATGTGCTAGATGCAACATCAGTAATACCGCTAGAAATGCAAACTTGACAGACTAACGTATTCAGAACACTGTCTGAAAAGCTTCGATAAGCATGCATTAGAAGGCGAGGAGGACAAAAACTCTCCGTCCCTTATTGGACCAGTCTGAGGGCTTTGTGGGAGAATCACACTACATCGTTGTCGGCTGGTTTATAAGACAAATGTCACATCCGCTTCCTGCTAAACACAATCATTTACAAGACAACTTATTTTCTTAAAACTGCTGACCTGCAACTGGACTCTAAGTGTGATCAATCATCAAAATCCCTCTTTGTTGCTACAACCTACGGCACGCGTATTTTCCCGCCGCCATATCATTACCCAGAATCCTGTTGTCAAGCAGACAACAAAGGTTTGTGAGGAACACTTTTTTGTCTAAATGTTGCGTGTGATTGTGGACTGAGGACGATATTTTCCTCAAAGTTTGCTCCTAACACAACAAGGAATACATGGACATAGTAGTATTATCAATGCTACGGCATCCGGCTAACTTGCCATGAATAATGTACACGTTGCCATGACGGTGGATGTCGACTTTGACGTTCTAGCTACCGACTCAACACACGGGTTGTTCCCGTAGGCCTGAATTTGTGTGCGGTACGGCCGTTTTTTTCGTGTATTTTTTTACTTGGACACGTCTATATCCATAGCACTCTCCTCAAGCCAAGGGTGGAACGAATAGCTGCTGTATAAAATGTAATTAGCGGTAAGATATTCAAGACGAATTTTCTCTCCCGAATCAATGTTCACACCTGTCCAACAGCACCGTCATTGTGCGTGTGGCGGACGGTAGTTTCAAGTTGAAATATTATAGTGTCAGCACGACTAGAGACAAAATCTACCATATATATGATTAGTGCAAAGATAGTACATGATACTGACACAATAATAGAAAAAAAGGACGGTTTATTGTTCTGCTAGATTGATTTCAGTCAATCATTATCAGAAAAATCCCGAATTTATGTTACCCAACGTTATACCTGCAATAAGAACAAAAAATGTCACATTCGGACAATGATAAGGACATGTACATTGATTGTATAGTGGGCCAGACTACATTGTCACTGACAGTGTCTCTTGGTTTTCTTTCCACTTTAAATAATATCTTTTGAGTTGAATGATTTCAAAGTTTCATTGAAAAAATATGATCATTTAGTATTATGTAGATCTAACCTGATTCCCAGCATTGACGTTGACCCCCGATGACAGCAGCGCCTGAACCCGTTTGATGTCATTCTTTCTGGCCGCCTGGTGAAGCTCCTTCTCCTGTCTGGTCACTGAAAGGTCAAAGGTTATAAGTCACAAAATACCACAAGGTCAAAGGTCATGACTCACAAACTACTACAAGGTTAGAGGTCAAAAGTTAAAAGTTACAAACAACTGCAAGGTCAAATGTTGAAGGTCATAAGTCATGAATCACTAGTAGCACTAACCCAATCTTACAGGTGGTTCCCGACTATGATTAGACTGTAGTAACTATTGGAGAAACAGTTTGCCAGGTCGATATTGTGTACCACCTGTACTGCCTTTAGAAAGGGCAGCCATGCACAGGTATGTCGTTCACATTCCACTCTTGTCCAAACTAAGCCCCGTAAAACAAAATGTCACTTTCTGAGATTCTATGATCCTTTGAAGTACATGTATACTTGAAGTTGCCCTAACCCCACTCTGTGACTGCATATATACTTACGCTCGTAAGCACATATGTTCAGACGTTTTGATGTGACAGCTGCATTCAAAAGCTTGTTGGGTGCTAAAAAGCTGTCAGAGCACTGTGAGCACAGGTGGCTTGTGAAGCAAGGGCTGTGCTAAGTGTACATGTATTATAATTACTCGAGTCCATATGTTGTATCAGAAAGGATTTGTATAATCTTAGGGATCGGTTTTCTTATAATTATTGCTAATTGTTCAACTTAAACTTGAAGTTAAACTTAAACTTTAAATGAAGACTACAATATGCTTGTTAAGAACAGTTTTTAAGTTAAAGAAATGTTCTTAACCAGCATATTGTAGTCTTCATTTACTTTACACCATCAATTAAGGAAATTTTCAAGGTGCAAACAATAAAACATACACTAGCATTTCTTCACCACGCTTAGACACAGAACACTCAGATTGTTATAATAACACAAGCATTCCTACACCAGTAATGTGTTCAGTGGCAGAGAAGCAGCAGTGTGTGACCAGGAGCGCAAACAATTGAGCCATTCTGTTCAACCATAAACCGGGGGAAATTTGGCAGTGCATCAACAAAAGCGTTGACCTGACGTGCTGTCTACCTTCATCGCCCGCAGGCAATTTTGCCCAAACTCACGTGCGATCAGCGATTAGTTGTAAATGAGGTTTGGGATGGTGGCATGGAGTGTGTGTTTTGGGACAGGTAGGGGATTACAATTACAACAGGATCAGTTAAAGTAACAGGATGATATAGGCTTGACTGGGGGTCATATTGGTGTTTCTTACAATGCAAACAATGCTATATATGGTTGATTGCATTTTGCACAACGTGCATCATACTAGTATTAATGCATACTTGAGTCAGCTCCTTCTTCGGTCTTCCCTTCCTTCTTCCAGAACAGCCACATGCTGTTATCCGGCCCCGACGTGATATTCTTGCGCACTTTTCCCCATGATTTCTGTTTCGGCGGCCTCACGGGAACGGGCATAACTGGTCGGCGTCCAGGGTCATTGCCAGGTTGATAAGGGTGATTCTCGTCTCCAGACCTCAGCAAATTATCGGTCTTCCACTTGAGAATCTCATCGTTGCTGCTTCCAGGGGGTGCAGACATCTTGTAAATCTCCGATTGGACCAAACGTATCTTTAGGCACAGATCCAATGTAGACTTCAGAGGACAATTGCAAATGAAATCGAAGCTTGGTTCTTCCACGAGTTTTTAAGCAACAAAATAATGCATATCCACGATGCTTCTTCTGTATTTTACGATTTGACAAAAAGTATGTCTGTGAGGCGCAGTTCCAATGTACACCACATGTACACAGTCAGAGGACAATTGCAAGTGAAATCGAAGCTACATGTAGCTCTTCTCAGAGTTTTTAAGCTACACAATGATGCATGTCCATTAAGTTCAATCTACTGCGATGACAGAAACAAGTAGGAAATTAGCCGTCCATCACTCATTCGCTTCCTCTTTGGTAATTACATCCTGCAAAGGACATAGGTTATGAGATATCTTCCCCCAATATGGTATAAACCTAGTCAATAAGTCATAACATATCATGATTACAATTTATACCACACATGAGATACATGTAGTTTAATCCCAGTGTTACACACGAGCAGTGCTATCTCCAGCTTTCAATTTTTTTCTGTCCCATTCATTGCTTGGGAGCCGATTTTTTAAATTTTCATTGTTGAATTTGTCATTTTAAGCTTAAGAAAATTTTCATCAGTTTTATCTCATGAAATTGATATTTTTGGGACAGAAGGGGTTGAATTTTTTTCCGTCCCAACAAGCAAATTTCCATCCAGGGACGAAAGGACGGGTCCTGGAGACAGCCCAGCACACGAGTAAACGTTTTATATGTGTAACACTGTACATGATTTATTGCTATGTCAGGCATAATCAGGTGTCTTTGATTGGACTACACTGAGTTGAGGAATAGATGATTTATCATGCATTGATATATTCTACACAGAAAATAAGTTCCTGCACGAAAATTCTACACACGTCAAGCTACCAATTAATGCTGCATAACTTCTTCTAGTGTGCTGCAGATAATTATAGGGTGCTTGAAATAGACTGTACTTTAAGAAGCCATTACATTTAAAGAAAGGGGCTATGATATGATAATATGTGGATAGTAATCCATCTGATGATCTAATCCCCTAAATCCGAAACATTTGCTTAACAGATAGACGTTTTAAACAATTTGCCTAGCAACTAAATACTTGTCCCTAATTCTGTTGTGTTTATCACAGCGCACTTCAGTCAGCTACCATGTCATTACCGAAACAAATACATTAGGAATATCATCACTCAGACTGACGCCATTATGAATCAAGGTCATCAAATATCTTACCTTAATCCTCAGGCCCCGCAAACAATAACTGACAAAACTGGGTGTTTAAATGATCTGAAAAAAGTGAATGCCCCTTCTGAGAATTTGGCTCAAATTACATACGGAAACAATATGGCTGCCGTACCGGTTGGACTGGTAGCAGGTAGGTAGAGTGTTATTGACAGGGGGTCCACGTGTACCTATAGGGTACAGGCTTGTCATTTGCATGCTTAACAACCTGTGACTGTCAACATACATGTATATCACTTCTGTGCATTGAGCACTTTTGTGCACTCAAATTTGGTGCTGTATGTCCACCTTTTTTGACTCCGAGTGCACCGGTGGACCAAGATATTTGTGTTGTACACAATATTCTTGACATTTAATTGTCTGAAATCAAAATAAAACCATAATGTTTGTTGTACATGTATGATACTTGATTAAAATTTTGAAGTTATGATTATTTAGTGAAAGAATTTCAGTTTAGGTTGAACTTCACAAATTCAGGTTTTAGTTCTGAAGCTGACATTTTACACTAAAACTTGATCTTATGTTGTGCACCTTGATTTTTAGTTTTAGGGTGCACCTATTACCCAAAATGGATTTTGAGCCCTGATATACCAAGTGTAGCGCAATATCTTCACAACAATGATTCAACTACCTGTCACTAATCTCTCAAACATTTTTTTAGTCTTGTCAGCCACTGAATGTATTAGGTACACATTTCACAGTTGTCATCCATTGAATATATTAAGCACATTAAACTCATCTTTGCTCCAAAATCAATACATTAATAGCTACAATAAAGTTATCTTTGCTACGAAATCAATAACGGAGGTCAGCCACAACAGAACCAGGATCCTTTGACAAACGCCGAGACCGCAGGTGCTGTGGTCACATTTGCTGCACAGAAACAATTATCGTTGACATTCCGCGACCTGCAGCACCCGAACATCTTGTCACTGTATAACGCGGCCCCATTCGTGGCTCCGTGCCTCATTTGTACCGCAATTTTCCCCCGCTGTGCAGACGGAGCGCCGCTGTGAAATCACCGGCCCAGATGCTCGCGTTGATCATCCATCAATCCTCGGCTGCGAAGACCGGGCCAATATCCGTTCCCTCGTCTTCTTGTTTTCTCGATGGATCATGCCGTCTTTGGGTTATCTTTAGACTGGCTTTCTCCGAATTCGACACACATCAGATAGTGTCCAACGGGATAGACCTCATAGATATCTAGTTCTTTTGTACAGAGGGGTCCTTATTGATAATCTATATATGACTATGGGCTCTATACAACATTGACAGTATTCAATAGATGAATAACTGGATGAAACTTTGCACTAGTCAGAGTACGATGTATTAAATCAGTGCCATTGTGTTGTACAGTGTGTGATGGGTGACTACATATGTTGTATGTTCCATACAAGGTCCTAGAGCTTTGATACTACAGCAATATTGATAACTGAATTAAGATATAGGCTTGGGGTGTATAATTAGTCATACCATTTTGTCATATATTTTTACTGTTGGGAAATGCATGCCCCAGCATCCCCAAGGCAATACTCAGGTTTTGATAATAATGACCATGTATAATGCTGCTTTCTTAACCTAATATTATTTGCCCTAAACGTATAATTACAACATTGTTGATACCTAAAAGAGAGATTCAATATGTTCTAGCAGGGAGCTTAATATGCTTCATAGTACTGTCTTCCTTTCAATTGTATCCAAGGAAACAGCTAACTAAAGGAAGTTTTATTACGTCTTTGGAATTCTCTAAAACATTTCTATATTTCTGTTGAAATGTGAAAATGATAAAGGCTACAGCAATGAGTCTTCTTCATATGAATTTATGCTTCAGTCAAAAATATACTATATGGTCGTCTTATTTGTATTAAGCCTGTTAAAGGACTTGCCAGTATGATTTATGATCATCATCGACCTTTTGATCAGGAGTAAGTCAGCACAAATCTAACAGCTGTTTAACAATTTATGACTCATATTAGAGCACTGAAAGGTAGTCAAAAATGTTATCTTGGATGAGTGATAGTGAGATTTCATTCCTTCACAAGAAATTGGAAATGTAAGACAAAATTCAATTCACCGAGGCCTTATAGATAATGATAAGTTTATTGCAAGTTCTTGCCCGTAGGCTAATTGCAAGTACATGTAACATGAAAGGACGGACAGACAATTGATAACAATATAGCATGTGACTTTTCTAGTCTATATACTAACACTAAATTCTATCTTATTTGGGTTTGACTTCTTTTTCCGAGACAGTGGAAGACAAATGATCCCACTTTTTCTATGATGTGTGGGTTTTGTGATGTTAAGAGGGAGAGTTGTTACTCCGGGGAGGAGGTGTGACCTCCTTCTGGGAGTATTGGGAATGTATTTGTTTGCGCGTTCGCAGCTATAACTCACGATACCGTCGTCGCATTGGTGTGTAACTTGGCATATCGTTTGCCTGGTTTGGCGTGGTGATGCACAATAGCTTTGTTACACCATAACTACTTTAAACGTCAATCCAATATCGTAATTGCACCCCTATAATTAATGCTATGTCCCACTGCCCTGCCATAGAGACCATGTTATAATCCGTTATGCATGACTGGAATACTTCAGGCAGATACGGGGTATAAATCTTCCTTACTTGCTGTGATCGTATAGTCACTGTTACATTGAAAAATAGACAACGTGCATCACCACAAGCAACCTAGCAAACAATATACCAAGTTACATACCAATGCGGCAACGGGAATTGTGAGTTTTAGCTGCGAACATGTGTAGAGTGACCTCCAGTCTGTGTATTAAGTATGCCTTGTCCACTCGCAACTCGCTTACAGTATGTGCGCACGGGACGGACGATGCACTTTTACGCACAGTGTGAAAATGGGAAATCTCTGGACCTTCAAACTTACCACACTTGTAGTTTATAATACGGAGGCTGTGACAATGTAAAAAGTTTACGCAGGGGATGAAAGATTGTTGAGAAATATCTCTCAGAAAAGTGCGCGCCCCAGTGTCACTTCCGGGTGGTTAGATCCGGTGACCTTTGACCTTCGTGAAATGTTACGATAATATAAATTAGCCTTTTTTATTGCAAATAGCTTGATAGCTATAGATCAGGCCGGCCTGCAATAAATTGTGGAAAGAGGATTTACTGCATATTTGTGATTTCTGATACATCTTAGTTGTAAGGCTGAATGGTTCGTTGATAATTGAAAAGGGGCCATCTAGATCTAACTTTGTGACTTTTCCCGGAATTTCTAGATCCCATCTATGTCATGCTGTAAAAACATACTTTTCAGCAGGTTGACCACTCCTGTATTGAAAGAAAAAGATAAACAAACACTTTTTCTTTACTTGCTCTAAAACACTACTTGGACTGTGCAGAGATGCAAAGTTTGTGTGGGTCAATACTTGTACATACTATAAATACTTCACGGAGAATTGTGTCCTACGGACTCTTGTTTTCTTTTTGTCTGTTAACTTGGAAAAATTTGGATGGAATTTGGTGGCCTCTTGAAACAGCGCCTTTCTTTCTTGATCGTAGAAGGGGCATAGGTATAGTTCCTTCATTCAAACCCTTGTAGTGCCTATGGCATATTTGTATGGCAGTATGTTTCCTTGCTCATGTTTCAGTAGCAGGTTATATTTTAACAGCAAGGGGTTGATATAGCCCTTCACCTTTAACATGCTCGTTGCACCTCTTCAAATACTTAGGACCTCCATTTCACATCCAAAAGTTGGGTGCAGCCCCGACCGAGATGTCCAGACCCTTCGGATTGAACTGTGATCTCCCAGTTACCAACTACATGTAATTGGAACCAGGAGCTCAACTGTGAGGCTGCTACCAGTTAAGGCACTGGAGGGACATCTCTGCACTGTACAGTACTTGATGGATAAATGTCAAAATTCTAATGACAGCTATACAGCTATATCACTCACCGAAATCCCTTGCAAAGCACAATTTTCCCTACGATCAATAACTCACTGTCACATCTCCACGCGGTCTTGGCAAGCCTCTCTACCTTAGATACACAATTTGAGTTGCTAATGCATCGCGAACACTCTCTCACGAATTGATTAAAAGATAAAGAGATATGCAATTGCTATGGCTTAATGCATCAAGGTAATTGAAAATAGCATATTGTACCATCTTTCAACTGACAGTTCAAACATATAGTATCAATTATTATTAATTTTTTTTTTCTTCGGATCAAATACTTTTTTCCAGCGTTGAATATGTACAGGTAGCTAATGTTGTTTGACTCTTAATCTAAAGACCTAGCTTTCAATGGCTGTAAGGTAAATCATAGGTGACAAGAAAATTGATCTTTTGAAATAGCCAGTTTGTCTTGTAGCGAGCATGGCTATTGTAGGTATGAGCAGGCCCTAAGGGGGAGTGTTAGTCTCTACCATAAAGGAAAACAACTGGCACTAGGTTTAAACCACAAGCATTAACTGTGTAAACAACAGCTACTGTTGGAGGGTTGTATAATTTCTTTGTATTGAAGGAATGATATCAGCTAGTCATTGATTGTACAGTCAAACCTACCCAGAAAGACCACTCAGGGGACTGCTAAAATCTGGTCTATGTGAACAGGTGGTCACTATATTATATAAATAGGATTCTTAATTCTTGTGTCAATGGGAAAAATTAGCTATCAAAGGGACCATCGAAGATTGGTCAGATTGGACAGGTGGTCCTTATGCAGAGGTGGTCACTAATGTACAGGTTTGATTGTACACAGTATCTGTCTTAAGTAATAAAATGCTGCAGGTATTGTAATTGCAGAAGTTTTCCCGGTGGTTCTATGTTCGCGATGTTCGCAGCGACGTTTCGAACATTTTTGTCCAATACTGTAGCAGTATGTGACTATAGCACTGCCGCAAACTTAAAACCACTGCAAACACTCCATTTTCGCTTTAGAAATGAAAACCATGTGAACTTAAATGAATTTGCAGTATTAGGGGTAGCTGTGCTATATTAGTAGATTCGTCAACAAGATTAGGAAAAGATTGATGGATCATTGAGGAAATAAAGAGGAACATCTGTCTAGAGGAATATCACCATATGGTAGAATTATTAGAGGATAGAAAGCAGATGCAACAAATCAATTATGTATTTGTTGAAGCGAAATACATCTTGTAAAGGAGCAACAAACATATATATTATGCAACTTCACATATACCAATCTTAATGTCATAATGATCTGCCTTGTTGTAACTAATACAAATAATATTACTTACAATTGATGTATTTGGTTTGCAATGCAGTACTGTTGTTCTGATACTAACATTGGACTGCTGTGCTAACATTGGATTGATGGTTTCTCTGTTTAAAAAGAAATTATTATAATAGTGTCTAATGCTTCCAATAGTTCTTTGCTAAATAACCATAATATTTATATTTGTATAACCTAAATTTTCTTTGAATTACATATTTTAGACTCATACAATATTCAGAGGGGTCTGACACCATGGCCATTGTATCACACGATAGTTAATGCAGTTATAAGCATTCTCATAGTAATGATACTTCACTCGTCTATTATTTGTTTTCAAAGATGTTGTGTGTAGTCTGAGCCAGTAGTAGTTGACAACTAAAGGGGGTGTCTATCTAAGCATAATAACTGGCAAACAGCCTTTATTGACAATGCCTACACCAAAGTATATAGATTGACACCTTACTCAACTCTCCACTATAAAAATATCTCCTTTTGTAGATACTGTTAATACTGGTATGTGAGTTTTGTTGATTTTACTCTGTAGTGTTGATGCTGTTGCTGTTATAGTGACTGTGGGAGGGGGGCAACTTGTAAAGGTGTTGATGCACCTGTTTGATGCCCTCTCTTTCACATTGTGGTCAATTCTAATAAACATTTAACATAAACATATAAAATGTCCTGGTGACAGCATGTCAAAAACATGACACACAAGTAATGTAGATTTTAAAATAATTTGCCTGTGTTTTTGAGTTCATGGTTTTTGTGGTGACCTCTCACGGAGACCTTGTCTGACCGCAAACAATCTTAGAAGATTCAAATGAAATTGCCTTCCGAATTACATTGTGTTACTGTCATTGTTTTAACGAACTTAAGAAAATACAGCCACCTCTTGATTTTCACCCTGACAGGATCCCAAACAGATTTACTGTATGATTGGATAAACAATATGAAAGACTTCAGATTACCAGCACGTACACGTAATCAGAAGGTTATGCACACATTGTATATAGCTTTGGGCTCAAGTCTCTTTTGCCCTCTTTGGTCAACGTTGCACCAGAATAACAGCCATTGCATACAATCCCTATTTGGACCCAACTATATGAACCTACATGTACATGCAGGATGTTATCCTTATATATGCAAACACGACCTTAAACGCTAATACCGCCCGGACCACCCAACTGAACACTGTCAACACATTAATTGGTCATGTGACCTGGGTCAACTCGCCCCAGGTATTGAATCACGAAGTGACGTCTTCTCTGTCACTGATTGTCTGACAGGAATGTGACTCACCTACTTCTTATTTACACCTACCAGCCTACTCAACAATATTTATTCATTTTCAACAATATATTCAACGATAACAGAAGAAATCTCCTAAGGCTTGGATTTTATGTTGAAGATTTTGATAAGATTTATACTCTATATATGATAGGATGATACAAGCAAGAAGAGTCACTAGTGTGGAAATATTCAACATGACAGGTTATGCTCAGCTAGTATTGATGACTGTTCAATGTCCGTTTATCCCCAATAGACATCTAGTTCTTATTTACACCTACTAGCTGATTCAACAATATTTATTCATTTTCAACAATATATTCAACAATAACAGAAGAAACCTCAGGATTGGATTTTATGTTTAAAATTTTGATAAGATTTATAATCTATGTAAGGATGATACAGCCAAGAAGAGTCACAAGTGTGAAGATATTCAACATGACAGGTTATGCTTAGTATTGATGACTATTCAATGTTCGTTTATCCCCAATAGACATCAATGATATACACCAGTCCCTTGTCCTCACAGGCAATAAAGAATGAAATATTTTTTCATGCATAACCTGGGACAATTTAATTTTTTCAATTTATATTGGTTATTTTTTAAATTTTCATGGCATTTCACAAATCAATACAAAATAATACATCATACAAACAGAGAAAAATAATAAAGTTCAGGAACTAATACAAACATGAGCAAGGGATCCCGAATAATATGTAAAGGTGAAAACAATTTTATTGTAAATTTTGGAGAAGCAGGCAGCAGATGGGTACTGCTTTATGTACACTGGACACGTTGAGCAGATTACAATGTCTGCTCTACCTAATGTTAAAGCCTAGTGCGTGTCTGGACAACGTCGCTAAGATCAAACCTAAAGATAATATCACAAATTCATCATAAAGTTACGTTTATGAAGGCTTGACATCCAGGTTTATAATATTTGAAGACATTGATGAATCTCTATACAATTTGGAGATTACGTCAGGATGTTTCGAGAGACATCCATCACTCATCTAGAATGAACTAACAGAACTCATCTTGTACATGTACATGTCTAGTAGTTATTTACATTCTACAAAAAATAATAATGGAGTCTCATGTTGCACCAATATGCCTATAACTATGCCTATATGGTAAATACAATTTGTGGGTAAAAATAAAGCCATTATGGACAATTTGGGAATGACAGGGTTTTCCTAATCATTCTGGAGCCAATTTGCCCAGAGAAGTGACATGCTAATTCAGCACAATACCCCGCTCACGCTACTATAGTACTACATGTAGTGCCGCGTAATCTAGTAATTCCCGAGACGGAACATCAATCATTATATATTACATCCTAACCTCCTTAGTTGGTGGCCTTTTACCATATTGAAAAGTTCATGTACATGTAGTATTGAGATTATGAAAAAATATTGGTGAATTGATCTATATTCTTGAATGTGGTGTAATAACTTATTCTGGATTATTTTATCCCAAAAAAATGATTTTATGATATTGGAAATAATACAACTCATTATATAGCAATATAAATGATAAAATGTCTGAAAATATCCTGAAATCCACAAAATGCCAGAACCTATCAACAAAAAATTTGGTTTAGAAAATAAAGAACTGGTGCTCTGTAATCTAGACTCAACATCAATCATAGGACATTACATTCTAACCTTCTCTGAAGCCGGATTTATACCATATTGAAAATTTCATGTAGTATTGAGATTTTGGAGCATTATTTGTGAATTAATCTGATGTGGTGAAATGATTTATTTCTGAATTATTTCAGATATTGTAAAAACTACAATTTTAAAGCAATACTATGATATTATAATGTTGGAAAATATGCTAAAATCCCCAGAATGCCAGAACCTATCAAAATTTGATGTTGTTTTTGAAATAAAGAATTGTTTGTAATTTGATATTCATATGTGCGGTGTAAATCTAAGTACTTACATGTATTTTGAATCATTTAAATCCTTGCAAAGAAACATCCTTAAAGCATATGATAGAATGTCAGAAAATATGCTAAAATTGATGCCCCACAATACACCATTGGCAATTTTATGTAGTTTTGAGGAATAAAATGATGCTTGGAAATTTAAAATAAGTCAATATTCATAAGATGTCTTGTAGTATAATGACACATAGATTCCAGCATTCAAAATTTGGCAAAACCCCAAATTCCTCAAGCATAATTGTAAAATATGCTGACAACCCCACAATGCCTTTACAAAATTACAATGTGTCTACATCACACACAATAAACGTATTTCAGTCCACTACATTATTGTCTGCGACCTTTCATCCATGGAATTCTCATACTCGAGTGGACTTAAAAAGCAGACAAGTGTTAAGTTTATGACATCCCTTTAAGGTTTGGCTGTAGGTATGAGTTTTGAATGGCCTGACCGGGTCTCGAGAGGCGGGGAGTCGTCAATGGAGAATGTCAGTTCGCATGATTGATGATAGTATACTAACGTCACTGCATGAATAAATTCTCTCTCTGCCAAACTCTACTTGCGCTAAAAAGCGTTAACAATGCTGTTTTTATTGGGCGTATTTCGTGGTCACATTCCATGGTGTTTATGTATAAACATATCAAGGGAAACGCAAGATTTTGTATTTATTTTTTAAGCAATTATGTGGTCAATGATGAACCATACTGTAGCACTAGGCAGACGAACATATTCGGAGCTGCAACCATTTAAATTGCCTCACATCACCACAGTCCATCATATCCGCCCTTAAACGATTATAAACGTATCAGAAGGCTCACTGGTTAAAGTAAAAGATGCTTTATTGTCATTTCTTTGCCGAGTTTGTCGAAAATTAGGGGGAGTGTTTCCGTAGACAACCACCTACCCCTCCCCAGTCCCCTTATACGTATAGCCAGTCGCCATTTTGTGAGTTCCCGGTATCGTGCGGAGCTATAGAAACCCGCAGCAGTGTATACACCGTCAACAGTCTCCGCAACGCGATATCATCCCAAAACATACACGGCAAAACCAACCGATTAATCCGTGCGAGTGTCTGTCTGTGTGTGTGTGTTGGATTTAATAGAATACACGGTTTGTATGTATACATATATGACGTATGGTGAATGATACTTACAGACATCGCCAGTGTCTTCCTGCTCATCATCGTCTAGGTTTACCGTGATGCGTGTGATGAAGTCGCTGATCTTCTTGCCGCCCGGCAAGGCACCCTTGTCTGCTCGCGGCATCTCAACCTCTGCCGGGCCGAGGCCAACCGCATGTCAGCTGCGAGCCCTCAAGTTGGTGGGTACGAGAGATCCCGGGTTCGAATCCCGTACCGAACGCTGCACTCACTCCCCCTTTGCTTTGCACCTGCCCGCTGAGACGTGTTGAAACGCCGCCCCGCTTCCGTGTTCGGGATCCTTGTACGCAGGTGTGTCCTTACACAGACGCACTCGGCTCACACCGCGACCCGACCTTCAGAAGTGTCCGTGTTATGTTTACGAAGACCCTCAGGATTCACTCCCTCCACTCGCCTCCCACAGACTACAGAAGCGCTGCAGACAATCGCACCCCAGAGCGCGCTCGCACCGTAGTCTTGGCGGGGCCCAAACAGGGGGAGGGCGCCATACTCACTCTTCTGCATTCACCTGATTCCTCCCGACACGCCCCGCCTGGCGGCTTTGTTTGGCGGCTCACGTTACACTGACTCTTCATGCAAGACTAGCGGTGACGCTTTGCCAGGATCAGCGTTCTTTAATCCCCGGCGGGGGCGGCCCGTACTCCATATCTCGTCAAAGGAAGCAGATCATATATTGATTGAGCGGGCCGTAAAAATGAGCAACAGGGCCGGGATGCCGTACCTTATCTACAACACGAGATGAGATGCTATTGTTGCGATGAAAGGAGCCTGCACATCCTATTAGCAAACTTGAAGAAAGCTAAGCTGAAGACGTTGTATGATCGGAGATCGGGTTAATGATATTCTAAGATAGGCTTAAGGCTAATATATAAGCTTGTTGTTGAAAACAAGTATTGTGGGGTGGATGGGGTTGTAAAACACTTCTACAATCGGGTAGTCATAGACATCCCGAAGTCACATCATTTGAACAATAATGCATATTTAAGAAGTTTATAATCCGGCGCTCTGTCCAGGAAGTACTGTATCTAGATCTGATATTCACAAACATCTGCACATACACCTATTATATATTGAAATTCAGCATGTATAAATGCAGTTATTATAACCGTTTATTTGCAATGGTAATAAGTACAGTGATGTTAGTAGATGGTACTGCATTAGAATAATGACAAGTAAAATACTAATACAGTATCTAGAACTACTTCTCTTGGTTTTAACCTCTTTGTTGGAGGCAGTGGGAGACGAATTTACTCACTTCTGTAATGATATTTGGGTACATTGATTGTAACAGTAGAATCGTTCCCTCTTCGTCGGTAATGGTTTGAACTAAGTTTATTTATCTTTTGAATTTTCAGGCGACTATGAACTATGGTTATTGAACTATGGATATACAGGAGGGTCTCTTTTTTTAGATTCCAATGATTTGCCTACTTAATGCCTTGTGAATGATTAGATTCGTTCAATACAGCCGTATGTGGACCTATTCATCACGTTTACGATACCATGTCGAAGATTTTACCTGTCGTTGCTCGCGGCCAAAAAGCCTTTCAAGTCATTGACCTGTGAATCAGTCATCTCCTGCCAGTACATTAGATATGCATCGGTCAACGCTCAAAACGTAATCACAAAATCGGGATCTAATTCCGTCCAAATGGCCCAATCATTTAGTTTAATAAGCGGCCACTCGTATCAACAAAGAATACGGTCGTTGGAAAAAATGACTCACGCATGTACAGAGTACAGACAATTGTGAAGCGCTGCAGATTGATATGGCTCCATCCATATAATTACTCGGGATATGATGTCGACCTTTTTGGTTACTTTAACCTTTGGATGTGTCTGTGTGTAGGCCAACGTGGCAAACTTTCTACAATACGTTCCAATGCGTACATGTTTTAAAGCAGGCAATGTGTTCCATAATTAACGGTTAGTGAAATAAATGTTCAAAAAGTCATGCATTTTCTCCGGCACTTGCAATTGGGTTAAGACGGATAAGACTCGCACAGATCTAGAATGTTCAATCTTCAATGCTTGATACACAAGAACGCTCACAGTATACCTTAGTGTTGGAAGAAAGTTTAGCATTGTATTATGATTACTACCAACACAGATGAGCTTTCATTATAAGAACGCTCACAATTAATGAATAATGTCGTCGATGTCAAAGAGTCTGTAAATGTATATTTTGGTGTGTGCCCTGAACCTGATTCTTGATACGTGAGGCTCGCAGGTAAAATCGTTTTTGCCAACCGTCACTGGAGATAATTTAACGCCGTGTCAGTTCGAAAATGTAGGACGGTGATTCCAGACTTTTCTAAATAAAAAATTAATACAATGACTTGTGTCAAAGAAATTGGGTCGGCTCAAGAGCGAACCCGTGACAAATGAAGTCCTCGACTACAAACGAAACATCTCAAAGGAGAACAAGTCGTTTAAAGTCAACGAGCGTAAAGGGAATTTCAACACCTTAAGTACATAGCAGGTTGTTTAATGGTGCAGAGGAAAACATAAAAGATTCACGGATCGTGACGAGCTCTTATTGTGGCCGTCTTGAAGGACAATATTTTAACAGCTTCGCAATCTGCCATTTTGATGGTGTCCGTATTGAAGGTGGAGCTTCCGTATTGAGTGCTGTGTGCATGTATTGAACGGCGATGCTTCGGGGCTTTTGGAAATATGATTTGTTTCTAAACTGTTTTATTTTTTCATCAATCATCTACCCTCAGAGCAATTTGTTCCAATCAAAGGTGTCTATCGGATTTGGGTTATAACGATTTCTTCGGTAAGCGAACTCTCTGGCCAGATGGCTGAAGTATACTACACATGAAAATTAATCCTTTACAAAAACAAATAACCATATATTTAAAGATCTCACATAAGAATATCAATTTTAGAGGGAAGACTTTCAAGGAATGGCCGACACCCCGATTTGCGAAGCCTAAGATTAGGCTCGCTGTCCCAAAGGTACCCTCTCATGGTACATGTATGTACGTCTCTGTGACGTCATGTCGCAATTTAAGAGTACAGTAGAATCCCAACCGCCTCTTGAAGCTCGTTCATCATATCTGTCACTTGTATAATTCTTCCAATCCCAGTGGCTACAAAGATATCTCTAACCACAGAAAGCACACTGTGGTTTTTTTTTTTTCAATCTAATGTTTATTGCATTGGAAAGATCAAATCATCCTTTATCTCATTTTTATTGCATTGCCAATCATTGAACAGGTTATCAAACGATTCAATGAGCCATGAAGCGATCCAACAGCCGGCTGTGTTTTGCTATGACGTATGCTCTTTCACAAAGTAGGAGGATTGGTTTTTTTTCCTATGACCAAAGATTTTGTCAATTTGTCGAAAGGAAATTAGCATAAGCTTTCGGCCTTCCTTGCAATGTTATATCTCATTTATATTTCATTTTTTACTCATCATTTTTTAAGTGCGAACATATAAACAAACAAACCAAATAGAAAAAAAATGAAATGATTTCTATTTTGTCATGGGATGCTCTAGATATGATGACTTATATGATAAGTTATTAACATTTCTTTGTACAACATATTTCAAGTGACTAGATGCCATAAGGAGATTCGATCATATCTGGGATTACATGTGACAACTCTTAGAATGCCCAAATAGGTAAATGAATATAAAATATTGCTCGGTTAGTAGAAAAGATGCCGAAATCCACGATAAGCCCTACCTGATTAAAACATGATATTGTGGATCTACGTCTATTGGCCCATATTGCTTATTGAGTTTGAAACTTTGTCTATTCATGAGAAGCTCAAATCGACCTGCAGGCCGCTTTTCATTGAGAGAAGAGGTAAGAGTCAGACAAAATATGTAACAAAGATACAGTTAACATCATAGGAAGTCCTAATGAATCTATACACATATTATTACCCACACACGGTACAAAATGCATAAGTGCGAGAGCTAGCATGTGGTTCGTGTCCGTTCGTTATGGTCATTTCTGATTTCTGTTACTTTAAGAGTCTCTTAAAGGAAACCAGGGTTGTAGCCGTATGTACAACTGGTAGACTATCGTTTATACTTAGTTTGTAGTTGACCGTACAAAAGTCACTGTACCTTTTGTTGCGCCTCATGAATCATATAAAAATGCACAAACAAGTTTGGAAAGTTAACTTTGGTCGGTCATATTTCCGTTTTTTCCTTACCAGTTTCAATATATAATATACAGTTGGAAAGCTTTTCTATGATGTTCAACTCTTTATAAGACCCACTCACGTAAGCAAGTCTGGTGCCCTGTCCATGAGATTATAATCATAATGAGTTGGGTATCATAGGGAAGGAAATCACACAGGCTTTTCAATGATGTATAGATTTGAGATTGATAAAGAGACAACGGCAATATGACCGACCAAAGTTAAGTTTAAAATATTTGTGCAAAGTTTATATCTATTATATTCCACCTGCTCTCTCACAAAGAAGAAGGATCGGGATGATGAGTTATTAATGTAGAGAAGCTCGGCTTTAAGTGGGATAACGTGTACGAGGTCATAGAGAGGTCAGCGGGTCACACACAACACCGCCGGATGAGTTACGGGACGTTTGTGTGCCCTGGATACATGCTCACGACGAGACCAGAACCTTTTAGCTCTCCGTGTTGCTTTAAGTGACTGAAGTGTTACGAGTTAGATGGATACAGTACAACGCGTACGCAAGGGCAGTGGCCTAGTTATCTACGCCGAGGAACTCGGAGTAGATTATGTTTTCGGTTGAGCCGGATGTTGTGTGGGTCTGTATGTATGTCAAGAGCATAACTCGGGAAACCTTTAATAGATCTTCATGATATTTGGTAGGTGTGTAGTGGTTGTGCAAAGGAAGGTCAAGTTCAAAAATCGTTTACCTGGCGTTTTCCAACAGTACTGCAGCGGACTTTTAATTTTTCTGTGTTTGTATGTAGGCAAAAAAAGTGACGGAAACATTGATGAATCTCAATGATTTTTGGTAGGTAGGAAGAGATTGTGAAAACGGAGGTCAAGTTTAAAAATGATTCATCTGGCGCTTTCCTACAGTACTGCAGCAGGCTTTGTGTGTGTGAGAGTTTGTATGTCGCCAGCATAACTCGAGGAGCTGTTGACGGTTGTGCATGATATTTAGTGGATAGTTAGGGGTGTCAAAGAGGAAGGTCAAGTTCGATAATGGGCCTCCTAGCGGGTATATGAGGTACTGCAGCGGAGCTTCAACGTTTGAGGCCAAATTTTCTGGAGGCGTCAGGTTCATGATTTTTAGGTAGTATATAGCTTCTGGGACGGCAAGTGAGTGGTGTGAATTATGGCCCCCTAGCTGCACGTTTGGAACTGCAGTTGGCGTTTTTGTTATTACCTTTGGAGACGAATAACTTCAGCAGGGATTGACGGATTATCATAATCTATGGCATGTGGATAGTTTCGGTGATGCTTTACATAATTGAATACTTGTCATGCAAATAAGACGATAATTTGCATAATAAATGAGGAAAGTTTATCAATCCGCCAAAAGCTTGTAGACAAATTTCATGCAAGTGCTATGGTAACGATTTTTAAGTGGTGTACAGCACTTGGGGCAGGTAGCAACTGATGTAAGTTTAGACCCCCTAGTGGCTTGCTTAGAACTGCAGTGGGCTTTTTTGATGTTACCTTTGGAGGTGAATAACTCGGGTAGGGTTTGATGAATTTGCATTGCTTTGGACAGGTAGGTTATTGAGGTAATGATTAACAAATATAGACGTATGAAATTGCAATCAGGGTCTAATTAAGTGGTGAAATAGGCTTGTTTATGATTGCGTTTAAGTACCTTTTGTTGACCTATATTCAAGGACAACACCTGCTTGTCAGCAGGCCTGTGTAAATTAGATTGATGCTCTCTGGTGACCTCACTACCACCGTCCAAACTACTCTCCCGCTGGGACGGAGCTAAATCAACAAATACAGGGAAGGTCAGGCCCTGTGAGGGACTATCGTCAACCAGATGGTCCTGACGTCGTACCTCAGATAGGGAAACACTACTTCTTTCAGCCACCTAAAGAACGCAACAACGAACTTGTCTTCCAATTTAGTCTTCATACGAGGTCAAAGTTCGGAAATCCTCCCACCCTATCATCGCTACCTACCGCCCGGGAGGGGAACTGCCGTCACCGAGAAATTGTCCTTCCTTGGCAACACGTCTTGGGTGACCGTGGAAGAAATTAGAGATTCCTCCACCAATGATCTGATGGCTAAGGGAATCAATCAAAGAATCGATGTTTCAGCTACCATACGCGTTTCTGAGGCACTGGTTTGTTGTGTCCAGCAGGAGTCAGGACTAACGAGCCCGGTAAATTATGTTACCAACGTGAGGTGCACAGGAGACAGGAGAGGGGCAAAGTACACGGACTATCCTATTGTGCAAGCAGGGGGGTAACGTTCATCAGTACGCAGGACTAGAGAGTCTGTCTGATCTTTAGTACGATACTTTGTCTGCTGGTCACTCTCACTTTCACTGTCACTCTGGTTTGAAAAACCCCTCAAAGTGATCATCATCTGATACGGTCTCAGCATCGCCGTTAACGTCTGTGGTTGTGTGCGATGTTTGTGATCCCGGATTTTTGTAGTCAGCATAACTCAAGAATGGATGGATTATGACGATACTTGGTACGAGTATGACTATGTGGGCAGGTATTGGGAAGACGAAGGTCAGGGTCGATTTTGGGCCCCTGGTATGTGACCCTGGTACTTCAGCAGAACTGAACGTGCTATGATCTTGATCCTTTGGTGTCAGGAAGCTTGTGATGTAAGTAGAATTGTTGTAGCTTTGGGCCCCCTAGCAGCTTGCTCTTGATCTGCAGTGACATTTTGTCAAAATATCCTAAACGAGAATAACTGAACACAGCCACCAAACTTCAAGTCTCTTGACTATTGGTATAATCCCCTGATTATTCGGCGTAGATATGTGTTCGTGGAACTCTAGTTATTGTAGTGTTATAACCTCGCCAGGCAGGTTATGTTCTCGGTAGTGTTCGTGTGTCGTCTGTATGTGAACACGATGGATTTTCTTGATATTTGGTACGTGGGTAGGTCTTGACAAGACCTAAAATGAGTAGTTTTTTTGCTCTCTAGCGGCTTGTTATGGTACTGCAAATTTCGGTCATGATGACTATTTTTGGTTGGTGGATAGCTCTCGTGGTCAGGAAGACGTGACCTGAGTTTGAGCTTTCTTTGGAACTGCGCGGGGCATTTCAGTTGCGGACTTACAAACAGGAATAGTCAAAAAGGGATAAATGGATCTTTAAAACGATTTGTTACCAGTAGGTAAATTTGATGAAGACCAATGTAATGCCATGTCATTCATGCACATTAGGACTTGATTTGCATAATTAATTCAGGAAAATCTATATTTCAATTGTGCTAAACTACAGGAACTTCACACTCAGTTCATATGTATCAGCGAATGAATAAATAGATAAGTATGAATAAATAAATGAATATGAAACTTGTTGAGTGGGGCCATGGGCAATTTTGAGACTGTTATCCTTCCACCCTTAACATCACCACAAAAAGATGTGTTACAAGACGATTGGATACGCGAATCTTTTGTTATGGACAACAGACTTTTACCTTGAACAGAGCAATTTGGTATATGAAGTCTTTTGGTGAACATTACTGCACAAACGAACCAAATAGAACTTTTGTGAAGGTTAGACATCCAGGTAAACAATATATAAGGAGAAATTCAAACTCTACAATAAACCGGAAATAAATCTCCGAATTTTTATCCAGTTGTAGAGTTTGAATTTCTCCTTATACAAATAGAACTTTATCAGAAACGTTTGTTACGTTCACAAATATTACTCTCCAAGCAGAGATTGGTGGGGAAGATCATTTCTTGTCAAATTATTCGATACCTGTCCGCACTCCCAATCAAAGAGAGAAAACTGGGCATATGACAAGGTCACAATCCTCCCCACCAACATCTGCTTGGAGAGAACCCAGAATGTTGCATTCCGCCCTCTGACGTCTCCCACAGTGCACCACGGGGTCACGTGACTGTACCAGATCGTTGTGAATTATTCATCGTTATTGAATGACTTTATAAATCATGCGGTAAAGCCAATTAGAGATGCAGGTCAGGGGATGGATCGATCCAAGAAAAATTGACACGTTTTGTATGGATATTAAAGTACCCCGGGCCAGGCAGCTCGGCCATCTGGCCGATTAGGGGACTGCAGATAGTTGAGGATCTGCATGGGGGACCCGGCAACGCTTAATGGCAAATTCAAGAGGACCGGCAACTCTTAACAGTAAATTTAGGAAGGCCGGCAACGGTGAATTGACGAGCATACTTATATTACGTATTTCTGTGCGCACTTCGCTACATTCGGGCATTTAAATGGGTTAAACTGGCCGGCTTCGAACGGCACATCCTGACTATTGCCAGTTTTGAGCAATCTGAACACAGTGGTGAGATTTGCAAATTGAAGAGAGTCTGATTGCAGCTTCAGGGTGTCCAGACCACTGCAGCAGCAGAACACAGTGGACTATTACTACATGGACCTTCGTGTATTCAGTACCCTGATGACTGCTCTGAATTGGGCTGACTTCAATATCGATATCACACTTCACTTCGCCTTAGCGGTTGTAAAAATCTCAGAAATGTAAATAGACATAGGGCTAATGGAACATGTGAACTTTCGATCTTCTACAATAACTGCAAATATAAATGGGTCAAGGTGACTCTTTACCGAACCACCCTAGCACCACGCCGCGTTTTTAATCTTATTCTATGCGTGAATCTAATTTAAGTGGGAACGGTTCATTGACTTTTTCACATGCCATGGACGATAGACATTGCCAGTGCACCATGAGTTAATCTAGTTATACTTTAATTATGGAAAGTTTAAACTGTTCTCCGACTAAAAAAATTGGAATTTCGGATTGAATCACTCAGTCTTCTTCAGCTCTTTAACCCGATCGCTCTCGACACGTAACTTTGTGCATGTGTGACGTCAGCAATAGGTCAAAGGTTGTCGGAAGTCGGTACCGCCCCTGTCCCGGTTGAGAGAAGGTCGGTGCGCCCTGATGTAGATTTCCTCCACTTCTCCTCTTACATTACAAAGTAATCCTGCTCGGTATCCAGAATATCGATTCTTTTGTCCGACAGACCGTTGAATTGATTCTGATAGCGGTCCATTATTTTCTGATAACAATCGCGCGCACGGCTGGGCGGTGGTGATAACCTTAATATTCATGTGGCAGAAACAGGAATATAACGGACGACAAGATAACTAGGTTATAGTGTGGCCTTGATAGAGGCATCGAACGAGTACACACAAGCGCTCTTTGTGCCGTACTGATTTGATTATATTGATGACGTCCTCTGGGCAACCCCAAACTGACGTAAATCATATTTGGGCCCAAAGGACCAATGCCACGAATAGCTGGCGCTTAAGGAATATTCTGATATGTTAATATATTGATCTATTCTACTATTGGTATGTTTTAGAGAATGTTGAATTTTATAAACGCCTAATTCATGGGCTTTTAACGCAGAAACCTGACCCCATTGCAATTTCTCGTTATCGGGTATTTACTTATGACAGTCTGTAAGGCTAGAAACTTGTTCATCCTTTTCTACATGCACAGCCTAGAATATGCGCTATGCACATGTTTTTGGACATTTACTAGTTTCCTTTGTAGGCGTGCTTTTCTCTTGTATAGATAATCACCTCTGATGATATTTGCTTAGCACTTTGTAGCACTACTTTGAAAGTGTTTGGTATTTGTATAACGTGTGACAGACCAACTACCCGTGCACAAGCGCCGCCTATCTCATTTACACTGTATAACACTCAGCCAAACCAAGATCACCAGACAGAAAATTGCCCAAAAGATAGGGGAATAAATTGCTTTATTGCATCTGGAATATTCCAAAATACGTAGTTGTGCGACGTTTCAAATTGATTGTACTCGTCTTCTCATTTGTAATCATCTCTGAAGTATGACATAGTACTTAGGCCATTTTGATTTGATCATATGGATTACATCCTCTAGGAACCCCAAAACTGATGCGAGTGTGCGAATATTGATAAAATAGAATGTTTGGCAAAAAGAAATGTATGGTATACGGAACAACATTTTTTTCATTTCGGTTCTTTCACATCTTCTTTGACTTTGGAATTAATTTTGACCTTCTACGACACTAATATCCGTTTTCCAATTGTTTGGGTTAATTTACAGCATATATTAGCTTATTTTGTGGCTGCTCTGTACGATTTACAGTATGGTCAAAAACTTGTTTTTGGAATCGGACATCCAAAACTGATGCGTGGATGTCATCCGTATAATCAAATTAACTTGACCTTATATCCAACAGTCACGTATAATATCATATTGTATCTTTGTCATAATCATCGTCTTTGTAAAATAAATACCAATCTGCAGCATGTAGGCTTGTTGAATTCGTATGATAGTTGTACAGAAAAAGGTTACTAGTAACTAGCAACATGAAATCCCGTCTTTTTGGCTAATCGTTTGTGTCCTTAGTTGAGCTTATATGTTTTGTCTTCTTCTTTGACTGACGTACACATATGCACTAACTCTAGAAGACCGTATGAATTGTTTGCATTCTTAGGCTTTGTCTGATCTGACGTACACATATACATTAGCTGTAGAAGACTATATCAGTTGTTTTGCATTCTCAGACTTTGTCGGCAAAATTGTGACTAAAATGGTGGTATTTCTGTGTGCCTGTGATATGGAGCGTTTTCCATGACCTTTCTACGTCAAAGCACTGACCGCCATATTGGTGTTCCTGATTTGAATTTCAATATGCAGCGAACTGTAGCTCAAGCGTACACGGCGTTTTCTTTTTTTGTCCAATTTATCGGCAGTTTTTTTATGTATTCTTCTGGTGTTTGTTTTCTCTAAGCTATACAAACTTGATCGAGTTATTTTAGAGGGACAGAAGATCTCTAGCTGTCCGAAAACTTGGGCTATGATTGATCCTGATTCATTGAAATGGAAACAGCTGTGCGTGCGTTCATATCGGTGTCCCTATATGTCGTCACGTGAAAACGCTATATACTGCAAAGCTATACAGAAGAGGGCTAGCAACCTGTATGACCACAATGTGAAATCGGAATGGTTCCATCCATATACCAGCTCAGTCCTTTAGACTATACATATTTAGGGCTTCAGAGCAAACGGTGTTTCTTCACCAACAGGTAACGCTCGTGCAAATGGAGTTTGTTTTATCGTCGGCCTAAGAATTGGCCGGTGCTGAATATTTGTGCTGAACTATTTGACACAATATTTTTATGTTGTTTTCATTCTTGGTGCCACCATTCAAGTCAATTACTCGTCGAGCACTCATAACTTTTCACCGAGGCTATTGAACATTGTGATATGGCAAAACATTTGGTGGTCATGATACAACGGTCAAAGACGTCAAAAGAATTTGTCCAGAATGCCCCGGAAACAATTTCATGTCAAAACGCTTTCTCCACCCACTCAGACCATCAATGCGGTCTTACATATTGGTTTTATGTTGTTATGAAGCAAATTTTGGCAGTGGAAGAGGACATTGTCATCCAACAGTGCTCTGAGAAATTGACCAGTTCAAGAAACAATAAGGAATATGGGACAATATCGGTACCGTCTCATGTGTGAATGCTATGAAGTGTGCTACCTTAAATGTCCTTTTTTTCACTCAACCGCAGCCGAGTCATCTAAATCGTACAAAGTCAATATCAAGCACGGCTATTAAATCTTGCCTATTGCTTCAACGTTCCAGACTGTTTACCACGAGTCAGGTGAAAGTTGTGCAGGGAATCACGTACGGAGAATTGTTCTGGTGTTATAGACTTGAGGTAAAGTACTAAATGAATGTGTGTGTGTGGGGGAGACTGTCGCCCACCCATTGCCCATTCTCCTTTCCAAACTCATATAAAGAGAAATGTGACCCAACCCACCAAGCCAATCCAACAGCTCTATATCTATTGGTTCACAGAAGATTGGGAGGGCAATGCGAGGAAGATCACTCAGTTTAGCTTTAACTGTATAGATCCTGAAGTTACTTTCTAATATCATATCGTTAATGAGAAAGAAGATTTGTCGACATTGCCATTTACTTTCTTGTCTGTTTGTCTGAGACTGACTCTTGACTCCCAAGTCACGGGACTACTAGTACCTAATATTCAGAGCTAAGATAGGGAATGCTGTCTGAAAAATTCACACCAAGCTAGCTAAGCAACAAGCGCTTTCACACATTCGAGTACGCAAGTGCGATGTCAAAGGTAAGACGCCCCTGAGACGTAAACAAAACCCATCTGGACATTGTTATGCAAATTGACTGACAATGGTCGAGACGAGAACTGTGTACAAGCCAGGGACCTTCACCTTTGACACCTCACATGCGTACTCGAATGTGTGAAAGCACTTATTCCCAGTCTTGCGTAACAGTTTAAATCCCCACTAGTCTGTCGTTTGTTCCCACTACGGGTACGGAGCGGTAACTCCTGCTAGCTCTAAATCATCAAAAATAAAGCTCGTTTGTTCACATGAACTTTTGTCTATCTTACACAGATAGGAAATCTGATGGAAAAATCACTGATCTGATGATCATATGCACGGTATCAGACAGTAAGCATACATGATGTCTACAATTTTATTCTCTAAGACCAGCTTGTTTTTCTTTTCCGGTTTCTGAGGTTCCGTTTTCTTCCAGGATTTTGTCACGGCTCGTATCCAAGCAGCTGTAGGTAGAGATCCACCAGGTTCTCCTCTTTATCTGGGGCATTCTGGGATACCCACGGGTCCCGGATGTAGAGTGACGATGGTTCGTTGTACGCCTGCGCTGGATGACGTGGCCTGGTTGGTGATTTCATTTGCCGATGCTGGTACTGCAAAAATAGACGAAATATACGAATAATTAGATACGCAAGGTAACAGTGTATCAGGCCACAGAGTAGGTATAGGAGACGGTCAGACGTTTCAGGTAGCATCCACTGCCTTTCTTCTGTGACGGCATCCAGATCTGTGAGCCACCAGGCGTTTTATGAATTGATATTTAAATGGAGTGAAGAGAAATCTCATATACTAAGTAGTCCAATAGGGAACCAAAAATAAGACGTCAATGTAAAGTTGATGCTAATAGGTTTAGGAGACGGTCTGACATTTCAAGTAGCCTCCACTACCTTTCGTCTGTTACTGAAACCAGATCTGTGAGGTACCAGGCGTTTTATGAATTGATATTTAAATGGAGTCCAATATGGGACCAAAATAAGATAAAGTCAAGACCAAGTTGATGCTAATTAGTCAATCAGCTCCTTTTTTTTAGTACTAATATTGTCTCGCGGGGGTGGCAGCTCCCAAGTGCCGTCAAGGTCGACGCGCAGGCCTCATTTCCTGTTACAAATAAATAGATAGATGGAAAATAACTACTCCAAGCTGCACGCAAGGCCCAGTTGGGGATCTTTGATTCTGAAGAAAGTCGATCTTTTGGCGATCTTTAAGCATCAGCAGGGTGTATGCTAGAGACATCAATATGGATTATGCAAGTCTTATAATAACATTGAACAGGATTGTGCTTCCCGCTTCCGATTTCTTCTGATCATTAGCCAAGTCGTGTCTAAGATGTTTTGAAATCTCAGCGTAACATGTCGGTGTAACACATACATACAGTACGTATCACACAGCAGTATATGGTATACATATCAGTCGATTTAGTATAAAGATCGTCTATCCGGTGCCGGAATATTTTTCAACTGCAATAAAATAAATTAAAGCGTATTTGGCTCGCATGGATGTTTCTTCCATGCGTTCCTTTGAAACTGCCGCTGAGATCACTTGATTGAATTAGAGAGTACTTGGGGAATTAAATAGAATATTGAATGCTTTTTGATGGGCTCGGAATCAATGGGTACTTTATCGTATACTGTGTGAAGTAATATGCATTTCTTATTTCCTAGAATCATCATTTATACCCCCTTCTGGAGCTTAGGACTCCTTTAAGCTGATGTGGTGGAAAAATCTATCCCTTCGTCGAGAGCATGACAAATATATAAGCACATCAGGGTTTAGAATACTTTTAAGATATCTACTTCAAGGCTACACCTCAAAACTCCCGCATTTTGGTGTTAATAGTTAGTAATACCCTGCGTTTTGCTCGCGCAAAAAAAGATAATCATGTAAAACAGCGTGTTCCTTGCGATAGCGCTCCATTCCTTGCTGGCCTCACGCATAAGCACGTGAGGGTTTAGAATACTTTTAAGATATCTACTTCAAGGCTACACCTCAATACGCATTTTGGTGTTAATAGTAATACCATGCCTGTTGCTCACGCAAAAATAGATAATCATGTGAAACAGCTCGTTCCTCACGATAGCGCTCGATACTTTATCGGCCCCGTACATCGCCGTCTTACTTTAGCAGGGAGATTAGTATCTCCGGTTGGCGCTAAGTCAGCCGCACCTGTTGTCCGTCTGGTACATTTGTAACCATGACAACGGTACATTTGTAACTATGGCAACGTCACGTGTATGGATTATTTTGGACTAAATCGTGAATGGGTTTACCGCAATGTTTAATGGTAATTGTTAGTACATTGATACATACAAAATGCATTTCTTTTGCATTTCTTCGGAAATCGTGAATTTGACATAATGTTTAATTTTCATAGTTTATCAAATTCTTTGTAAATGTAGTAGCGTGTGTTGTAGAAGGACACCGAGAGCTTTCACTTTCATTTTCACTCTCACTTTATATACCTTGAAAGCTTCCCAGGGCCCACTGTCTGCGCCGTCCATATAGAGGTCGAACGGGCCCGAGTTGAGGGGGTTGAACTCACTCTCATCGCCAGCCAGTCCGTCCCGCCAGTTCACCAAGTACTCTGTTTCTTTTTCTGGAGTTTCGGCGATTACCTGAAATATGTATGAAAACGTTATGATTATTGAACGAATGAAGACCTTTATTATTTATTATGCCATGCGTGTGTCATATTTATACATACATTGTGCATATAAACTGAATAGGATATTTTTAACAGCCAGGTCACATATGGCGAGAACATGGGACGTGGTTGTAGTTGGAACGTGTCGCTAATCTGTGTTATCCTACTTCAAGGCTATCCTGGGCCTACATGGATCATAAAACGCTGTTGTTTCTTCAACTAGATCAGGCAGGTGCGGACTTAAGACACTTAAGTCCAGTGGCTTTATCAAGTTTCATGTTTCGGCTGTGCGGCTGTATTCGCTTGTGAGACAGAATATGAACTTTTTTTTTGTTATGTGTGGGTGTTTTTCTGGGAACTAGGATAACACTATTATACTATATATTGTTCGGACTTGTTAATCGGTCGCTACACCGATCCATAGGGCATATTTATATCTAATGGCCTTATCAAGTTTCATGTTTCGGCTGTGCAGCTGTATTCGCTTGTGAGACAGAATATGAACTGTATTTTTGTTATGTGCGGTTTTTTTTCTGGGAACTAGGTTAACACTATTATACTTTATATTGTTCGGACTTGTTGTGTGTGGGTGCAACTATTTGTAATAAAGATGCACTCCTTATGAATTCTTTATAAAAACTAGTAAAACACTGCCTAATAATGTTATTGTTCGGGTTTGTTAATTGCTCGCTACATCTTTTCGTTGGGCATATGTATTGTTAATGGCGTTATCATATTCCATGTTACCGCTGTTTTTCTTTATATTAAGATAAAATGTGAAGTGCACCCGGTGCGTGGGTGTTACAACCATTTGTAGAAATATTCTTATAAATTCTTTATCAACACCAGTAAAGCACAGCATAATAACGCTATTGTTCGGGCTAGTTAATATATTTTTTCGTAGGGTATATGTATGGTTAGTGACATTATCATGTTTCATGTTGAGGCTGCCTTTGTGTATATCCAGGTAAGTTTACCCAGTGCGTGGGTGTTACAACCATTTGTAGAAAACTTGTTATAGATTCTTTATCAAAAGCAGTAAAATGAAACATATAAAATAAAAACTCTATTGTTCGGGCTTATTAATTGGCCGCTACACACTTGTCCGTAGGGCATATTTTAGGGTTAATGGCGTTATCACATTCCATCTTGCTTTTGGGATAAGTTGTGAAGTGTAATCAGTGTGTGGATGTTACTCTCCTCTTAACATCACAAAATCCACACATTACAGAAAAAAGTGGTATCATTCGTCTTACACTGTCTCGGAAAAGAAGTCAAACCCAAATTAGATAGAATTTAGTGTTATCACTTAGACTAGAATAGTCACATGCTTTATTGTTACCAATTGTCAGTCCGTCCTTCCATGTTACATTCACTTACAATTAGCCTACAGGCAAAAACTTGCAATAAACTTATTTCATTCTATTCAATTCTATTCTTATAGATTCTTTATCAAAACCACTGAAACACTATGTATATTGTAAAACGCTATTGTTTGCCCGCTACACTTTTGTCCGTGGGGTATATATAGTTAATGCCTCACCATGCTCTCTGCAGGGCCGAGGAGACTAGAGCTCGGGATTCGCTCCTCCGACGGCCGGGCGGGGGCGGGGGCGGGGGCGGCAGCGGAGGCTGGAGCGGGTTTAGCAGCCAACTGGGGAGAAAAGTCACAGATTAGTATTTGAAATATGACTTTATTGCGCAACAATTGTACAAGGTACAAAGTATGGCTGGCACATAACTACAGTTCTCTCTCTCTCTCTCTCTCTCTCTCTCTCTCTCTCTCTCTCTCTCTCTCTCTCTCTCTGTATATATATATATATATATATATATATATGTATTTATAAGGGCTAGGTTACCTAATACAAGAGTGTATAGTATGTGTTTAGAATTGATTCAGCATTTGTAATAGACTTATGCTTAACAGATAATCAAGAAGCCTCGACAGGGTATAGAAAATATTGTGTAACAAAATGCAGTGTGTTCCTTACTATATCCACATTTCTGTCGTCCTGAACGCGGTTGTAGTCAGTGTACACCCTCCCTCCGGACTGGTAGGCCGGCTGTTCCGGGGTTCCGTGCAAGAGCAGCACAACATCCTTTATAACGCCGCTGTTGTCGGCGTGGTCAGACTACAGGCCAAGAGGAAAACAAAATGAATTTAGATTGAAAACGAGACGGCACAAATAACCTTTAGAAATAATGTGCGTCGTTTAGATAGCCTAGTAGATATTCTTTTCCTTTGTATACCGCAACTGATATAACTAAGTTGAGAACACACGACCTTTTTTCAGAATGTTACGACTGAAAATAAAGTCAGGAGCAAGACTTCAAGTCAAGCTGTACTGTTTTCTTCTAGTTCTGCCAGTTATTTCCTTAGTCATTGACGAAAGATAGCGGATGCTGTCTGAAACGTCTGACTTTCAAATTTTATCCAGTTGCTTGAGTAACTTTTTTGGGCGTATCTTATTACCTGGATGTCAAAAGCTTCATCAACATAACAAAAAAATTTTTTTTTCCCTTTGACTGACCTTGTCCTCGATGGTGAGAGTCCACTTGCCCTGCGGTTTCTCGCCCCAGTTGTGGGTCGACATGAACGGCCAGTCCTGGAAACCCATCTGAGACTTGTCCTGCCGACGGGTGTCCAGTAGGGTGGTGCTGGTGCCTGATAAACAGGACAAAAGATTTTATTTAGATATAGATAGATAACTTTATTGCGCGGCAATTGTACAAGGTACAAAGTATGGTTGGCACATAACTACAGTTCTATCTAAGGGCTAAGTGGATTTTCAGTTCAGTTTAGGGAATGCTGATCAATGTATCAGTACCAAAGTGCAACCAGCGACGTCAATTTGACTCATTGTGACGTACTTATGACTACAGTCAAAACTGCCCAAGATAACCACTCAGGGGACCAAGAAAATCTGGTCTACGTAGACAGGTGGTTACTATACAGGATTCTTAATGCTTGGAAAGATATGAAAATTATCTAGGGGACCACAAAAAAAGTGATCACAGTGACCAGGTGGCCCTTATGTAGAGGTGTTCACTTGTACAGGGTAGACTGTACGTCATTAAGCCCCATGTGCCTTTTGTTAGTTTTATGACCATTTCCATTGCCTGCAGCACCAAGGACAGGTAAATTCTGCTTTGGTACATTTTCGATGCTCTGTATTACACCCAGGAATTGAAATGTTTACCGTCGAATGTTTCCTTTTCTCACCTGATGGTGACGTCAGAACTATCCTCAAGTCCCCACGTCGGGTGTAGTCGATCGTCGTCTTGACCTGCACGTGCTCCAGGGCCTCCACGTGACTGTCGCCATGGCAACCGTCAGTCTCCAGCTCTATGGTGATCTCCCCTCCATTTCCAAGCTCCCTTTTCGGGAAGAAACAAACCGACGTTAGTGATAACGAACTCATTAACGTTTGTGTTTTTTTTTTAATTAGAATCGCAACAGTGCAATACACGTGGGTCACAGACAGCTATTGCTGGCGTTGTGACCCACACACAAAATATACCCATTTTTACACTTGGGTGGATTGAGGAAAGTCGTGTAAAGTGCCTTTCTCCCAAGGGCACAAGGTCGGTGGTGTCAGGGAATTCGAACCCGCTGTGTTCTGGGCCGAAAACCTTGCCGTTACACCAAACGGCCCCACAAATTTGAACGTTACCACACATTGGGACCTTCCCACAACTTTTACCCATTGAAAGAAGATGTTGTAGCAACCGATACTTATCAATCAAGAGGCAAATATGTATTTTAAACAAATTTAGGTATCAAGGCATCTTTTTGCCAATGGGTGATTCTTTTCTGCTATTCTTAACTAAGATGCTTATGTCTATTGTACATGCACGTTATATTGAAAAGGCAGTCGAAACGTCAAACAGCGCTTTTAAAAGAAAATAAGTATAATGGGAATTGTTCTCACCTCGGCTGGAAGTTCTCAAGTGTAACTTCACAAACGAACTTTTCCGGTACAGTCTTCCACGTCAGGGCCATGTCCACCATGGCTTCGGCGTTCAACAGGCCGAACCCGAACCGAGAGTTGACCCATAGGCCGGCGCCGTTTTGGAACCAGCCGGGGTTGCTGGAGAGAGGGTCGTACTCGGATGTCCACACGATCAGGTGCTGTACGTCTCTCCAGGTCAAATCGGGACTGGAAACAACGCCAGGAGTTTAGACCATGTTTCTTATCCTGTACAGTTTTTATACTAGGGGCTTCTTCTTTTACTATCCTCAATTGAGGTGAAGCATGATGCCTTGTCAAGTAGCCATTAGTGGAATGCGGATTCGCAACTTCTAAATTTTGCCAAGCGCACTGTACCTACTCTTCGACATACTGTAAGTGTGTTGGTTCCTTTATGTCAGGACTTTGACGCTCGAGGCTGGCTAACGTCTGAGGCTCCCTCGGCCTTTTAGGTGACAATAAAAGACTCAGATACAAAAGAATAGTTGCAGTAGATTATAGTTACAGAATCATCAGTAAACAATTTCAAGTTTGACTTGGCCCAGTACATGGGTCTCCCCAACCCAAAATAAAATAGAATAGAATGGAATGGTATAGAATAGAATAGAATTATGTAGAATAGAATAGAATAAAATGGAACAGAACAGAATAGAATGAATAGAACACATAGAATGGAATGGAATAAATAGAACAGAACAGAACAGAATAGAAAAGAATAAAATGGAAAGTTAAATGGGTCTTACTTTGCTTCCAGAGCCAGTGCCAGCACCCCTGCAGCCAGCGGCGCCGCGGCGGATGTTCCCGTGTGGCTGTCCGTACACTTGTGGTGCAGGTCTGTGCTGCTCTGTAGACAGGAAAACGTACAAGATTTATAGTATCCTATATATTAAAACATCATATCCCTCGGTTAGGAGGCCATGGTTAGCTATGTGTGACAGGGGCTTAACCCCCAACCATGGTCTGGAGAAGTTGTTTGAGGCCATGGTTGGCTATGTGTGACAGGGGCTTAACTCCTAACCATGGTCTGGAGAAGGTCGGGAGGCCATGGTCGGCTATGTGTGACAGGGGCTTAACTCCCAACCATGGTCTGGAGAAGGTCGGGAGGCCATGGTCGGCCATGTGTGACAGGGGCTTAAACTAACGCTATGTTGAAAGCGGAGAAGACTTACTCCAAAAAACAGTTACTCAAGCGACTGGGTAAACTTTTGAAAGACAAGTTTCTATTGCAGTTCATCCTGTTGCTTCAGCAACTATTTTTTGGCGTATCTTCTTACCTGGATGTCTAACCTTCATCAACGTGAGAAGACTTACTATTTTCTGGTCCTTGTACTCGCCGCTGCTGTAGGCGGTGGCCAGGGTGGAGGCGCACTTCTCCCCGTACCAGGGAGACCGGCCCTGCTGGGACGCGCTGCTGATGGACACCGTGTAGATGGAGCTGGTGTAGCCGTCACAGTCGCAGTTGTCGCCGTTACTGCCGCCGTTACCGGACGCCCAGGCAAAGATGGACCCCTTCCCTCCACGTCCCTGGTAAACATATAAAGATTAGATTAGATTGATTGATTGATTGATTGATTGATTTATTGATTGATCGGTTGCTTATATGTAGATGGAGCTGGTGTACCCGTCACAGTCGCAGTTGTCGCCGTTACTGCCGCCGTTACCGGACGCCCAGGCAAAGATGGACCCCTTCCCTCCACGTCCCTGGTAAACATATAAAGATTAGATTAGATTGATTGATTGATTGATTTATTGATTGATCGGTTGCTTATATGTAGATGGAGCTGGTGTACCCGTCACAGTCGCAGTTGTCCCCGTTACTGCCGCCGTTTCCGGACGCCCAGGCGAAGATGGAGCCCTTCCCTCCACGTCCCTGGTAAACATATAAAGATTAGATTAGATTGATTGATTGATTTATTGATTGATCGGTTGCTTATATGTAGATGGAGCTGGTGTACCCGTCACAGTCGCAGTTGTCCCCGTTACTGCCGCCGTTTCCGGACGCCCAGGCGAAGATGGACCCCTTCCCTCCACGTCCCTGGTAAACAGGTAAAGATTAGATTAGATTAGATTGATTGATTGATTGATTTATTGATTGATCGGTTGCTTATATGTAGATGGAGCTGGTGTACCCGTCACAGTCGCAGTTGTCTCCGTTACTGCCGCCATTACCGGACGCCCAGGCAAAGATGGAGCCCTTCCCTCCACGTCCCTTGTAAGAATATACAGATTGATTGATTAATTGATTGATTGATTGATTATGTGAAGATGGAGCTGGTGTACCCGTCACAGTCGCAGTTGTCGCCGTTACTGCCGCCGTTGCCGGACGCCCAGGCAAAGATGGAGCCCTTCCCTCCACGTCCCTGGTAAACATACATATATTGATCGATTGATTGATTGATCGATCGATTGATTGATAGTTTTCGGTCTGTTTGTTTGTCTTTGTGTGTGTCTCTGACAATCACAGTTGCTGCCGTCATTCCCAGACCCTCAGGCAAAGATGGAGCCCTTCCCTCCACGTCCCCGGTAAACATACATATATTGATTGATTACCTCCATAAAAATTAGGTATTGTTTTCCGTCGGTTTGTGTGTTTGTCTTGGTGTGTGTCTGACAGTCGCAGTCTCTTCCGCAATTGTCGGACGCTCATTTGAATATGGACCCTTTCCCACCACGCCTTTGGTAAACATATGTAGATTTGATTGAGTGATTGATTGATTGATAATGTATGCCTTCCGTCGGTCAATATTGGTCATGGTAAAACCCTAATCTAAATCGGCCCTACGTGTATACGGCATCGACTATGGCTGGACGGACCTACTACAGAATGACAGTCTGTCCTTTTGAAAGTTTTTCGTCTGATGATTTGTTTTTTAATAGGCTATTAAGAAAAAATAGGAATTTCGTTCTCAAAATGTTCTAGTTAGTACTACAGAGTTGTGTTCGTATATAGGTAATTATTTCACAATGCTGGAACTACAGTAGTCATACAATGGAGGCAGTCTTCGTCTGTCGCATGGTTGACAGTTTGACTCTAATTGTGTCGTAATGACCAATCTTACGCCAGTGTTACTCGTAACAAAAGCTCTCACATGCACAATCCAGTGGCAAATGATCTTTCTACCATTGGAATGTATTTGAGGTAGTATTATTGGAAATTAGTTTCTGTTGCTTGCACCATTGGCCGAGCACCTCAAATGTTTACAACTGTTTTATTTTTAGATCAAAGTATTCTTATGACACGTATGTAAAACACACTCATAACGTGTATGCAAATCGGGTGTCGATATCGACTTCCAACAACCTTTGACCCTTTGCTGACGTTATACGAGCACTTGGGACAGATAGCTAAAGAGGATTGAGCGATGGTGTCGAAAATAATGGTGTGTCCAATCTTTTGAATGGAATTGGTGAACAGTTTAATTTCCCCATAATGTATTCAAATGAGAGAAAAAGAAAGAATGTTAGTTCTGACCTCCCTAACTCCCTTCTCGAAAGCGGCCCGCGCCAGTTTCTCGGGGCCCTCCACCGTCTTGCCGTCGTCGTTCGGCCCCCAGGAGGCGCTGTAGATGTCCACGTGCAGGATGTTGAACCCGATGGAGTTGGCCTCGACAGCGTCTGTCACTACTCCATCCAACATGCGCACTCCTAGATAAACACAACAGAGCAAGGGCGTGTAAGTGTATCTGTATCTATATAGCCGGTTTAACCGCCATTAGGCGTAACACACCAGCTTCGGTATGTAACGGCCTTTACTGCATTACTGTCCTTGCATGTATCCCTACTTGTTCTAATCTGTTAGGGCGATGTAGAACCCGATAGAGTTGGCCTCCACAGCGTCTGTCACTACTCCGTCCAACATGCGCACACCTAGATATCATGAAGCGGAGTGTAATGATGTGTAAGCAATCATGATGTTTCTTTTTTTTAAATATAGTCATGTATAGGATTGTATAGCATTCAGATTCAGTTTTATTTCTCATGACTTTGCATGTGACAATTTCATAGAAATATGCACATGAAGTGCGTCATTATTTACAAAGGGGCTCACGATTTGTAAAATTCACTAATAGTATGTTAAATCTTGTTACTATAACACTATGTTTTTCTTAGTCTTTTACTTAGTGTCTTGCCTGTCCGTTCTCTGATATTATTCTCTCACTGTTTCCGTTACTTACTCCTCTTTCTTCCTCCCTTCCATTTCAACCTGACAGATATCTGGTCATTCATTCAACAAATGGTTGACTGCACTCACAACGAACCCTCGTGTTGTAGAATCAGCAGTATCTGCAGGGATGTCCTTGAGATAACTGGCCATCTATTCAGAACGATGATTACTAGTACATCGAGTCGGTGTGCAGGTCATGCACGCGCTCTGATAGCCAAAAGCCTGATTTGTGCCCGTTAATGAATGGGAGAAGTTGTAAAGAGAAGCTAGACTTTGAGTGACAGATAGCCTTCAGAAACACGAGGCGAATAGGACTCCACATGACGAGCAACGGATCTCCACGTAATGGAATAATCTCCATATGATTGGAAGGCCTTGAGATCGCTGGCCATCTATTCACACGGCCTCAGTCGTTCTAGGAGCTCAAAATCGTAGTCTGTTTTCTGCCGGTAAATGAGGGGGCGAATTTTTAAAGAGGAGCCTGACTTTGAGTGGCGGGTAGCCTTCAGAAAGCACACTAGGCGAATGGAACTCCACTTGACGCCTATAGCGAATCTTTACTTTGTCAAATCAGCTATATCTGACGAGAAGGCCTTGACATGGTTGGCTATAGTATTGAAATGGCATCAGCATGCAGGTCGTTCATGTGCTCACATAGCTAAAAACCTGTTTTGTGCCCGTTGATAAGGTTGAGGTTTTGTAAAGAGAACCCTGACTTTGAGTGACGGGTAACCTTGGGGACCACTCGATGCGAATAGGACTCCACGTGACGAGCAACGGATCTCCACGTAGTGGAATCATCTCCATATGATTGGAAGGCCTTGAGATCGCTGGCTATCTATTCACATTGCCTAAGTCGTTCTAGGTGCTCAAAATCGTAGTCTGTTTTGTGCCGCTCAATGAGGGGAGAATTTGTAAAGAGAAGCCTGACTTTGAGTGGCGGGTAGCCTTCAGAAACCACACTAGGCGAATGGGACTCCACTTGACGCCTATAGCGAATCTTTACTTTGTCAAATCAGCTATATGTGACTAGAAGGCCTTGACATGGTTGGCTATAGTATCAACATGGCGTCAGCGTGCAGGTCGTTCACGTGCTCACATAGCTAAAAAAACTGGTTTGTGCCCGTTAATAAGGTTGAGGTTTTCTAAAGAGAAGCCTGACTTTGAGTGGCGGGTAGCCTTCTGAAATCACACTAGGCGAATGGAACTCCACTTGGCGCCTATAGCGAATCTTTACTTTGTCAAATCAGCTATATCTGCCTAGAAGGCCTTGACATGGTTGGCTATAGTATTAATACGGCGTCAGCGTGCAGGTCATGCACGTGCTCACATAGCTAAAAAAACTGTTTTGTGCCCGTTGATAAGGTTGAGGTTTTATAAAGAGAAATCTGACTTTGAGTGACGGGTAGCCTTCAGAAACCACTCGATGCGAATAGGACTCCACGTGACGAGCAACGGATCTCCACGTAGTGGAATTATCTCCATTTGACTGGAAGGCCTTGAGATCGCTGGCTATCTATTCATATGGCCTCAGCGTGTTAGTCGTTCACGTGCTCTAGTAGCTCAAAATTGTAGTCTGTTTTGTGCCGGTCAATGAGGGGGCGAATTTGTAAAGAGAAGTCTGACTTTGAGTGACGGGTAGCCTTCGAGGACCACACGAGGTGAATAGCACTCCACCTGACGAGCTTGGCATGGCTGGCTATCTATTCACAACTTAGACATTACCTCCCTATACATCTTGTTCACCTGCTCTAACCGTCCAAGATGTGCACGTGCTCTGATAACTTAAACTCTACAAAATGTATAGGGCTGTGCAAAAAGAAGCGTGGTTTTGAGTGACGGGTGGACTTCAGAGGGTGCCGCATGTAGTGAATGGGACTCCACGTGACAAGCGATTCACGATAATGACTTCAAATGTCGACGTCTGAGCTGTTATGCATCAAGTGACAATTCCTTACTTTTACCAATCACTTAGCTAAACGACGACTTGCTTTTTAAAAGATAATTCTTGGGTAATCCTTGAATGTGACAAAACGCACATCTAGTATTGAATTTTTTAAAGAATTGTATCTGAATGCTTCATATCATCATGTATTCCGTCTTCAATCTCATGCAGACGGTTCAGTATTATCACCAACTAACAGGCTTTGCTTTGCCGGTCGTCACTGACTGCCTTATGAATCGATATTTGGTAGGCATCAAAGAAATCCGTTGCTATTGCCTTGTTCATGGCCTGAAAAGCACTAATACATTTGTAAGTAGAATTTAAGCAGACGTAGCAAAAGATGACAGCATGCATGCACTCTCATTTCAAGCATACAGCTGCACGCTTAAAATGAGAGTACATAGCAAGGCTGCCTTCTGTACTTAGGGCACAACAAAAATGAACGGTGCTCGCACCACCTCGCCCCCGCACCTTCTAATCAACGTCGATTAACTGGTATCAATTTAAAAGTGACTTGGAGCGCAAACCTTTCTGGACGTTACTTATGAGATCACTTTAATGTCAGATGGTTTTCGGGAGCGATCCTGCTCTGGTGTTCGCCAGAATTCCCGAACGTTTCCGTCTCCCGCGACGCCCACTCGAGACTTGGAGTGCCTTACCGATATTCAATCAAGTCTCTAGGTACAAAGCCTTTAGCTGTTACCGAGCTTTGCGACGGTTTACCATGATCAAGGCTAACTTCTCTCCCAGACATCTGAGAAGCGAAGAGGATTTTATATAGAGGGACATTCGCTCAGAAACAGAACCATTTATGTAGAATTAGTCCGTTATTAGAGTTACTTTCTATCCTGATACAAATATACATTCGTCTGTGTCTTGAATTCTTGAGCCTTCAGCATCTTAAAGATTTGTTGCCAGTATGGAGTTATCCATATGAGAAGGGTGTTCTATCAATTGGAGCTGCTCCCTAGTTATATAAGCTGTGCACATAGAACACTAGTAAAAATATAAACGTAGCGTAAGCTCTGAGGTTCTGGCTTTCTTCTGTTTGCATAATTATCAGCTCTATTGCATTCGGTTTCTATTGGACTTGGATCGTAGTTTTCAGCCTCATCCGAGTGCAATAAAAATCTAGCGCAGTAGAACTTATATAAACAGACTTAGAAATCCAGACTCTTAGAGCCTGTTATGGAGGCTACGCCAACGCTATGATACATTTACTATGTAACAGCAATTGAGCATTTTGTATTGCAACAGATGACTGTTTCTTCGCTTCGGAAGATCAGTGGGAAGCCAGTCCTCCTTTACAGGCTCTCATGTGGCTGTGCAGCCCAATCCTAGATCAACGTTGCAACAGAACTTTTGCAGCAAATAAATGCATTTGGAAAACAAGAATGCCATTTTTTGTAGTGAACAGGTCGCTATCTCTTCACTTCCGAAGATCAATGGAAAGTCAGTCCTCCTTTACAGGCTGCCATGTAGCTGTGCAGCCCAATCCTCGCTCAACGTTGCAACATAACTTTTGCCGCAAATGAGTGCTGTGCATATTTCGTGTTGTAACAAATGGCTATTTCTTAGCTTCCGAAGATCGATGGGAAGACTGACTTATCCATTTATTGGTTTGGCTGTGTGTTCAAAACAGTCAAATCAATAAATAAATAAGTCAGTCCTCTTCTGCAGGCTCGCATGTGGCTGTGAAGCCCAATCCTGGATCGACATTTCAACAGAACGTTTCTGTATCTGTATCTATATAGCCGGTATAACCGCCATTCGGCGTAACACACCAGCTTCGCAGGCACGCGGCGCGACAGCAGCTGGTTATATTACGCCGAACGACCTGTCACGTCTAACCTTCGTATATCTAACTGCATGCATTGTTTAAAGCTATCTAATGAGGATGCTTCCACTGTACTTGGTTGTAACGAGTTCCACTCTACGATCGTTCTAGGAAAATACGAATTTTTAAACACATCAATCCTTGGTTTGCAGCAAATGAGTGCTGTGCATCTTTTCTTACCTCCTATTCTTGAATTGAATGCTATCCCCACGCCGCACTGAGAGTTGTTGGCCGCCATCGCGATCTCCCCCGCACAGCGGGTCCCGTGCCTGAAAAAGGAAATAAAATCAGTCATCCTCAATTGAGGTGAAGCATTATGCTTTTTTCAAATAGCTCATGGTAGTGCAATGCAGCTTCGCTGCGGCTCGAGTTTTTGGACAGGCACACCAGGTCACCCCTAATCTTCTGTTTGTGTGCTGGCTCTTTTACGTGCAGTGTTTGACCCTTGAGGCTAATCTCTGAAGCTCTCTCATTCCCGGGGCCCTACGAGAAGGAACATTAACATCATTGTGTAGTAGAATGTAGACTATATGACAAAGAGAGAGCTGAACCTTACAGACTGATACAATCTATAGTATGTTTCCCTTATTCATGCACCTAAGTAGTACAGTCAAATTCATATTTCTAATAAGCTTAGACAAACTGATCATGAATTTTCACCATCACAAAGAAGGAAAAGCCGAATTCACAGTAAATTATAGCTCTTGAAGTAGCTTGACAATTCCAATTTATTCATGTATCTGCAAACTATTCCTAATGGGTATACGTGTACAATAAAGGTTTTCATTCATTACAGCGCATCTTCATTTAGGTACTACAAGTTGCATGATTCAAGCATCCCGCGTCAATCTCTGTTTGGACTGTCTTCATGTATTTTTCTATATATTATCATATTGCTGTCGACCATGTCCCAGGTGACTCTGCAATAGCCCAGACGTAGGTTGTGAACTTTTGTAGCTTTCTTTGCTACAGATTCATCATATCTTGTTACAATTTGGAACGGTTGAAGTCGGAACCTCTAAAGTCTTACTTGTGACAATCAGTATTCGTTTTCACTCAGCGATGACGCTGTCGTTTATCCCCCTGGTAATGCCAATTATTGACACCAATCTAAGCTCCTTTGTAGAAATAGGTCTCCAGGGGGATGACCAAAGCACAGTGTATTGCTTCAATAGATGACCTGTGTTAATGGTAATACTGAAATATGTTACAATGGAAGGTGACGTACATTTGTGCTTTATGTAAGCCCTGAGGTGACTTTTTTTTAATGGCAGAAATGCCTTACTTCAGGCAAGAATGTTCTTTGACACACAGTGCCAACTCGGAATAATTAGTATCTTCAAGTTGGATTTCGTTCTCAAAGGAAGTAGAAGTTGAACTTGTTGAGAATCTCACATCTTAATACGTTTTGATGGATTCCATAATGTTCGATGTTACATGTATTTACACACACAGCAAGTTGAATGAATATCTGATAATCTTTGTAATTAACAGGCCCTTTCAAGTGGCATGTTACAAGCAATAAACGTGCTTTATTTCCTTTTGAATACAATAGTGAAATTTTGGGTTTGACCCCGGCCTATATGAATGAATGAATGAATGAATATATTGTGACGAGCAAACGCTTTAAAACTTAGTACGGCTGTGTTGTTGTATTGATTGTTTGTTTGTTGCGTATATTGCTTGTTTGTATTGGACCACCCAATTGCTGTTTCTTATTGTATTTGTCTATGTAAGTTGTAATTTTTATTTTCAGAAGTGATGTTTGATATTAGCTACTGCTAGAGTGCACCACCTCTATGTCCTGTGTATTCTTCTGTTGTTTGATAAAAAAAATAACAATAACCGTGCGTAGATACTCACTTGTTCTCATTCGTTTCTTCATATCTTGGCTGGGGATCCGGGTCGTTGTCGTTGAAGTCATAGCTAGCTTCGGGGTCCTGTAACAAAAGGAACAGCATTGCCACATTATGAAATTGCAACCTTACATAGTCTCACAATGCATTTTTCAAATTGCAACATGACGTATTTTCACCATGCAACACAATGTAAGTATCAACAAATCAAGGAGAGCCTGGATTGGTATGGATGCTGTCCAATGGATTCGAACGCCGAGGCAATAGAACATCATCAATAGAACAAGACCTTCCATATTATGTTTCAGTCTCCTTGTTTGAAATCCACTGCAGAGTATATACATACGAACGTTTTTCCGCCGTGACAGCTAAATCTAATCAAAGGTTAATGTATTAATTGGTTACACAATACTTGAGACAATTGTATCTGTATAGCCGGTGCTATAGCCCTTCGGCGTAAGACATCGGCTTCGCAGGCGCGCGGCGCGACAGCAGCTGGTTATATTACACCGAACGGTCTGTCCCACATTATCTTTGCGCATCAAGCTGCAAGCGTCGTTCAGAGCTATCTGATTAGGATGCCCCAGCTGTACCTGGTGACAACTAGTTCCACACTACGATAGTTCTAGGAAATTTTAACACCTTTAATCATCGGTTGATAGTTTTGGTACTTGAAGGTAGGACTTTCATTTATCTTTGAAACTTACATAGTTGTCCTTGAGGTCTGGATGGTCCTTTTCAATCCCATCGTCCAACACTGCCACAACAACTCCTTTTCCCGTGATGCCCCTTCTCCAGACCGGAAGAACGTGAAGATCTAGTTTGGGCAGGTTGGTCGACGTTCTCGTGTCGTGCTGTCATTAAGAACGAAGGTTTTACTTGTTATCAACAATAGTTTAATGGAGATCACAACACCAATGACATAGATTCTCGAGAAAACTTTCAAGGTGTTGCGTAACTATGTAGAAGTAACGGAAGGAACAAATATATTAGTCTTACTGGCAGCTTTTGACGAAGAGAAAATGTTATTTTCTAGGTGCGTAGGACATGGCATACGCATTGTTTGAATTGACTGTACGTCTCCTAGAGAGATACAGCCCTCGTCGGATAAGAGCCGAAGTTGTAAATAATAGTAATTTCATACTTATGACATGTGTGATTTTTTTCAAATCAGTACATAATGATGCACAGTGTACATAAATGTGTCATTTATTTGCATACTAGTTACAAAGTACTTTATGGAGATATGAGGTCTCCGAACTCTTGTTGTAAATGGGCTAGAGAAATACAGCCATTGTCCGACAAGTTTATCCACCTACCAGATACCACTGTTTGTCCCAGTAGGGGTCGAGGAAGGTCATGGGTCCGGTGCTGTCTGATGTCCGGGGTTGTTGGGGAATGGGCCCTCTTTTACTCCGGGTCCGCCCGACCTGCTGGGCGACCCATTGTATCTGTGAAAACCCAAGAAAAAAATGTAGCTTAACATTTCTGGACATGTCTCAAGCATCTGCTAGGGAGCGATGTGTGCTACAGTTGAGTGAAGGTGATCAAAGTGATCTCGAACCAATTTAGCTCGCTAAAAATAGAATCTTCCACTGGTCGTGACAAACAAGACAGCCGCTATGTACAGTTTTTACATGTTCATTGCACCAGAGAAATTCCCCTAGATCTTTTCAACTCTGTACAGTGGACCAAGGCTTAATGTCCTGTCTTGAGGACTTCGAAACTTCCCAGTGGCGTGCATGTCGGGTGACTGACACAGCCGGGATACAAACTCATGATCACGGCTTCTTGGTCCAGAGGCAGGGTAACTAACCACTGGCATTTGAAGGCTAAATCACGTTGAGTCCCTAAACAGGGAATATTTCTGGGAACTGCACATTGTGATTTCTTCGTTACCAACGTCAATACTTTCTTTAGATCTGTCATCTACATTTTATCCAGTTGCATAAGTTACTATGTTTGGTGTATTTTATAACCTGGATGTCTAACATTCATCAACGTATTATCTGCATTAGTCTACAGCTACTTCACTTCGAGCTTCAACCCACGCCGCGTTTTCACAGTCTAGTACACTAAAATACGCCATGTGCTGTCATATGAGACATGATGACTTGACATGTCTGCTTGAAGTGCTTGTCTTTTCAGCTTTGTTGACGATCATTCTCAGCATGTGGTTCCAAAGCGGCATGGACCGAAGTTTGATATGTCTCGTCTCTGTCACATCCCAGCAGGTTTTCTTACTTACGACCTAAAGTTACCTCTTTGAAACGTCTATCATGTGAAGTTATAATTATAAATTTAGATCTCCGAGATGTGTTTTTAATTGCGATACCCGCACGGCAAAAGTCTCCTGCCTTCAGCCATCAAAGATTTCAGAAAACAAACATCTTTTTTAGTATCTTAACACCGACTTATAAATTGGGCCTTCAATCCTTTAAGACTCGTGCCCATCGCTATCTCTTAAAACAGCACGAACACTTGGCGGCTGTGAACCACTGAATGGTCACTGAACTGGATAACTATATTGAGTTTCTATCTTAGCATTCATGATAGGGACTATTGTTCTGAAAGAAATTTTCTTTTCAAATGTATTAATGAGAAATTCCCATACTTTGAATATTCAAACGCAACGGATAAATTCATATTTTTGTTGCGTCTAGACAACCCTTGTATAAGAAACATGATCTGTTCATACATCTACACATGTACAAAGAAGCGAGAAGAAGTTGACTCTACTGGATTAGCTTAGCTTATCACTTTCGTCTACCATGTATGTTTACACAATGTACTGTATTATATTTCACTGTATATGTCACTTACATGTTAGTTAGGTTTATGTTAAACGACCTGTATCTAGCCCCTCGGGGCACGAACATACAATAAAGGTCTTCATTCATTCATTCATTCATTCATTCATTCATTCATTCATTGTTCACAACAGCATGTTATAGAAAAAATGTATTCCTCACCCTGCTGTCGTCTCCCAGCCGTTTGGTGTGGTGATGTGCCCCCCTGCGGGACCGGTGAGGCACGTCTTTGTGACGGAAGAGGTAGTGGTCCTCCAGGTTCCCTATCTGTACAGGGAAAGTGAAAGTGAAAGAGTGTAAGTAAAAGTGAAAGTGAAAAAAGTAACTTTCACTTTTGTACAGGTAGTTTATTTCATTTGTATACAGGGTAGACAGAGAGAATTGGGATGATCAGATGCATCAACGTATTACAAAGATGGCTGGTCAAATGTGATAGTGCCCCTGTGATGATTTCAAGTATCATTATATTTCTGTTTCTGCATCCAGCCAGCAACTCCGCAAGAGGCTTATACCTAATCTCACACAGCAAAATTAAGGTATGCGTCTCTAAATGCATAGGAGATACCATTAAAGATGGAATGTACGTTAAGACCGACCATAATGTTAAGTATGTAGGGCCGTGCACTGTTTCTACCAGATTCTTGTCTACTGCTTTTCCCACCTGCAGTACAAACCTGATGCAATTTTTATGCCTTTCTTAAAATTCCGTATTCACCCACGCTCTCCCGTGACCCCCCTGTGCCATTCTTAGGTTATACAGGGAGGACTTCCGAGAAACCACTGCGAGAAGGAGGTGATTTATTTCATGATCGGAGAATACCAAAGATAATCAATAGACAACAGCCTATCTTCTACTCAAGGTGGTGGAGGATTAGATACAGAAGTCAGGAAAACTGAAAATTGTGTACGTGCACATCTCTCTGGTTGCCAGAGTATCGGTAGGATACAGGCCAGTTCTTGAGTGCTCCAAGATCTATATGCTTCCAAGTCGGGTTATAGACCTTTGGTAATCCCATAAACGAAGTCTCGCCAATCTGGCACCCTAGGTAGTGTACGTGTACATCTCGCCCCCTTTCTCTCTCTCTCCCCACCTTTCTCTCCACCTTTCTCCAGATCTCTCTCTAGATCTCTCTCTAGACCTCTAACGTTCTAGATATCACTCTAGATATCTTTCTCTCCCTCTAGATCTCCCTCTAGATCTTTCTCTTTATATCTCTTTCGAGATCTCTTTCTCTCTCTCTAGATCTCTCACTCTCTAGATCTCTCTCTAGATGTCTATAGATCTCTCAATAGATCTCACTCTAGATCCCTCTCTCTCTCTCTGTTTGTCTGTTGCCCCCTCTCTCTCTGTGTTTCTCTCTCTTTAAATAGGCTCGCAACGAATATGCCCAAAAAGGATTGTAGACAAAGCTGTATAGCCTACTACGTTTTTTTTTAGTCTTGATCTGCCAGGCAGTAACGTTAAAGACTGCTATTTGGCAATGATACACTGTTACAGTATTTTAACGACTGGATCGACACATGTAGTGCATACGACCGCACATCCTGTTAGAGGACATCGACCACAAGACGGACAAAGCGTGTAAATTGTCACGACAGAGCTATTACTCTTGAAACAACTCACCGGAAATCTACTCCGGCGTACGCTTAACAAAATCGATAATGGAGTCAAATCGAATTAAACAATAGCATTTAGCTAAAAAAAACATTCCAACAGGAAATATGGATGAATTGTAGGTCTGTGTTGGGCTTTTTTTTCATGTAACTTCTAAGTTGACAACATCTTGGTCTGCTCACTCGCTATGGCACTTCAAGATGTTTTTTTGTTCCACAATGACCACACACTTCGCATTCATGGTGCTCCATACGGCCTAACGACTTTTCCTCATCCCTAATTGGCCTCTCAGGCTTTCGTGTTTGCTGAATGTTCCTTGAAAGGAGAGGGCGGCGATGGTGCTGTGCCGGTCTTAAAAGCCTGTCGCCTCTCCCCAATGACATTATACCACGGTGCCGCAATCAATCGGGGCTTTACTTTCAGCTGATGGTTCAGAGGGGGGAAACCTCACTGCCCATTTGGGGCGTTTTAAATGGCTCGGAAAATCGCCCCGGTGGATCGATCCCTCGGTGGAGGCGGTTGACCTTTACATGCGTCTGAATGCGCAGAGCTTACTAAATATGGGTATTATTTAAGGGACCGATGTATACGGGTCGTTTGCATGTAGCCATCAAAGAGTGCTTATTGCGGTTGATGATTTTCGTACGCACAGCATATGGCAATTCATATTCAGTGAAACCTGAAAATTTTGTAGCTTTTAGAGAAATGTGAAAGATTAAGACCTTTAGACAGATTTACATATTGAATTGTCTTTTCATGAGGGTAATTTCACAGAACCAGAAAGTCTCTCCAATTCAAACCAAGCTTCCGTAAAATGTGCAAGTTGGGTGAGGTCACAGCGTACAGTCGCTCTAATGAAATATTTATATTGCCATTTCTGACCGTACGAACTAATATTTGGTGCGTGCAGTTTAGCTATGGTATGGGATTTGATAACTTTATAGATTGATGAATTCTTCTTGTGACGCTCAAAAACAACATTAAGCAGGAGTTTTTGCATTCCCATTATCTTGTGTATTGTTTGTCAGATAAGTGTCCTAGGGGGAAGTTAGGGTATTGCCACACTGCTTTCGTCAGAAGCCAGTTTTCACACAAAAGCTCAGCATGGTTGTATACCAAAGAAAGAAATGAACTGTATAAGCTTGTAGAAAACTTATTTCCCTACTTCACACATTTAAGCACTGTACAAAAATTCATATTCCTAATGCGACTAGACAAACCTCCCATTGAAAAACACGTCTGTTTTTTCATATCTACTATAACCGAAAAGCGAGGAGAAGTAGAATTTATCTAATGATAGTCATATTCTTTTTGTATCCGTTAACTGTACTTGTTGTTTTGTTTTGTTGTGACCTGTACTTAGCCAAGTGTGGCAGAAATGTGCAATAAAGGTCTTCATTCATTATATAGCAGATTGTAAAGGGCTATCTACAGAAGCGGCTTTTTATGTGTCTGCGGGCAATAACCTCTTCATTCAATAGCACAAATGAAACATAAGCCCTAAGGATATTGTTACTAAGACGATAATGATGAAAGTAACACCTCAAGATTTTTAAGCTGTTCTCGGCGCAGTAGTAGTTGGTCTATTCAGCAGATCTTTTGCATTTTTTTATTCTCTTTTATATTTTATATCATGCATGGTCATAAATGTGCTTGGTTTGTTTTACATAAAGGTTTACACACTGCAGAAGTGTCGTTTACTTTGTGAAACAACTGCTCCTATTATAATAGATTTCTACACAGTCTTCCATGTTAGTTTTGTACCTATGCCGTGTTTTCGTTTTTTTTTTAATGTACATCTAAGCAAATAGTTCGTCTCACCAAAGTGGGATTGATTGTAAATTATCCCGTTGACATTTGAGGCTTGGTGGGTCTGAGCGGTCTGACGTACAGAGAACCCGCATGGATACGTCTGTAATTACTGGGCTTAAAACCACCATTACGAGGCATGATAACAACTAGTAGAAATTCACGTTTTAGTCGCTAAGTGCACAGTATGCTCGTTGTTGGCCTAGTTACATATCAATTAACTTTTATACACGACAATTGTACATTGCGCAATGTTTGGCAAAAACAAGCATCCACTAGTAAGCCATGAGCGCAGCAGTTGAGTCCCTAAACAAAGTACATTTTACTGACTTTGAATTTATAACGTTAAAACACAGGTAAATAAATGGATGGTAAATGATAATGGATGGACGATAAATGGATGATTTGATGCATTAGGCATATATTTACCTACACAGGCAGACATAAGAGCACGAAAGTAACACATGAAAAGTATCGGTCTGTGAAAGGAAATCGGTGTTTGCTATAATTGAATGCATGAATGATTGTGTCTTTCTTCACCATAAGTAGACCAATACATTTAAAAATGAAATTCATCTTCAATGGGATGTTTGATGATACAGATGAATATGAGAGACAAGTACGACATCTACAAAGCACTTTTGTCAAAAAATCAAAATAGAAGTGCATTCAACGTATTGTTAAGTCTTTTCCCGATTTTGTTGCAGTCGTTTTAGTTTCCTTGTCTTTTGATCATAACATACTGCAGAAGACACTGCAAAGAACGTACTGAGTCTACTGAGGGCAGACCTGAAAGAAAGAAGACTAGTCTTTTGCCAGCGACATTGTCTTTTGACAGACATTAGTGTTTGTGTGTTTGTGACAGTAAAGAAGACGAGGTGATCTAGCCAAATTTCAAAGCCAGATGACATTGAATATCTGCAAATTATTAAAGGGCTGAAGACACCAATGACATCAACATTAAGAATTTCCTGAAATTACATAAAACAAAATACTATTGTTTAATAACATAGACATTTTCACATCATATTCACACTTCGGATGTTATTGAACATCGAACCATGAAAACATCATACCTCCAGGTTTTTATTCTTCCCACCAGGTAATTGCATCAATCAGTGACTTACCTGCTCATGACGTCACGAGAACATGGCAGCCGATTTGGAACTTTGCACAACGGCTCGGAAAGAACGTTATTTTTACAAGAAAACGAAATAGATATTGTTATGTCATTTAATTAAATGTTATAACGATGATTAAGCTCTGTTTGCTCATTAGATAATGTTTTTCGCAAGCCGTTGTGTAAGGTTCCGAACCGGCTGCCGTGTTCATTGTTACGTCATGAGCAGGTATAAGCCACTGATTAATGTAATCACCTGGTGAGAAGATCAGATAAGAATTACGAGCTGGATCCATGGAAGTATGGTTTCGGATGGTTCAATGTTAGATAACATCAGAAGGGTGTGTATTTGTTTTAAACGTTTATATTCCTTCAATGATGTTATTCCTATTTCAGATAATAAGAAAATGTTGTATTTTGGTGTCTTTTACCCTTTAAGAACTGTATTGTGTAGCCTGACGAATCGCGCTCCTAGTGGCCAGCCGGTCCTGTAACCGCCATCCCCCTTGGGTGGGGGTCAGTAACCTCCGGCCGAGAGCTTGTGTAAATACAGGCTACCGTATTGTGATGCTAAATTGCTTTCATCAATTCTTTTCAATGGGAGACCGGAGACGACAAAATTTATTTATACTCGTTTTCTGAAAAGGTCGGTGCCCGAGCACCAGTATGTTATTAGCACACTGTGTTCTGCTGCTGCAGCGGTCTGGACACCCTGCAGCTGCAATCAGTACTTCATCAACTCTCTCCACTTTGTCCGGTTCTTTGTCCGCAAGCTTCCTGAGCTCCCGTAGTTTTCTTTGTGACCACGGGACAACGGTCCTGTACGTCGGCGTGGCGTAACGGTTAGAGCGTTGAACTCAGAACCAATAGGTCCCGAGTTCGATACTCACCATGCCCCGACGTTGTGCCCTTGGGAAAGGCACTTTACACGACCTTCCCGTGGTGGCGTGGTGGAGTGACGCCCACCGAGCCTATTCGGCTAATCTGTCGAAAAGTGAGCCAAAAGGCACACTACGGATTTATTGTGCACATTTGCCACTAAGAACCGTTTAATAGAAATAAAATTGGAAAAAAAAGGTCCTAGTCTTCCCTCTTTCAGGTCTGCCCTGAGTAGACTCAGTGCGTTCTTTGCAGCGTCTTCTGCAGTATGTTATGATCGATCATTATCATCGTTGTCTTCTCCAGGCATGTCGATTAGAAGTACAACTTTTTTTTATAGTTCATATTGGAATCTATTTGTCGTGAGATCAGCTGCTGAATCCAGGTGGTGCCCGCTAATAGCTTCTTGAAACTTGTGTATTCACGACGCAATGTGGTCATGCATAGTTAACCTAATTCTCAACCGTATGAAAGTCTGCAAGCAGCTGTGAAACCACCTGTGAAAGAATACGACTACTTTTGTAAATGAGAATACTTTTTTATTCTCTCGACAAAATGCTGAAATGTAGAGATCTGGTACCCAACTCCGGGCAGTGCCCTCAATTTGAAGCCACCTTTGCAAAAATATAACTACTTTTTAAATTTTAGAAATGAGAATCCTTTTTTTTATTCTCTGGACAAAATGCTAAAATGTAGAGATCTGGTACCTGATTCTGGGCGGTACGCTTAATTCGAAGCCACTTTTGACAACATATAACTACATGCACTTTTATAAATGAGAATACATTCTCGTATAGGGCTGTTTAGCCATAGTCGATGCTGTAAGGCTGTTGCGAATGAGGATTTTACCATGGTCAATACTGACCGACGGAGGCCATATATAGAGAGATCTGGTACCTGATTCCGGGCAGTGCCCTCAATTTATCGCCAGCTGCAGCCATGATTGACTGCTTTGATGTCAACGCTAACGACTGATCTTCCGTGGCGAGGCTAAGTTGCCTTAAAACGTCCGTAATGATCCTTGGCCACAGGGAGTAATAGATAACTATTATATTCGAGAAGAAAAGAGGCCAAAAAATAAAAACACTAGTAGTGAAAATGTGCTAGAAAATAAGTCCAGAGTAATACTTTAGTTTAGATAACCATCGTCCGGAAGGGAAGGGGACAACGCCTCAGCAAACAAGAAAGAATTGAAAAATGTGCCAGAAAATACGACCAGAGAAAATATGACCAGAGAAAATATCAGTGTTTGTAGTAGTTTCAGTTTTGGCAGGTGTTACGAGATTACCAGCAACCCCATAAGATGCTGGAGGCAGGCAAGGGCGAACTTGACCTTCTCAAGCTTCAGGAGGTGGTGGAAAGCTGTATAAGCTTTTAGAAAACGCTGAAATTTGCAAATGCTTAAGAGACCAGCCCCGTGAAATTTGTCCTGTCTCTCGGCATGTCAGCGCCTTGGTGTCAACTGTCAACTGCAGTCATATTTTTACCTGTACGGGATGCCTCGAAGGCAATGTTAGATCATTGAAAAGTTGAAATTTGCAAAGCTTAAGAGAACAGCCCCGTGAAATTTGTACTGTCTCTCGGCATTTCAGCGCCTTGGTGTCAACTGTCTACTGCAGTAATATTTTTACCTGTACACTGGATGCCTCGAGGGCAAGGTTAATCATTAAAAAGTTGAAATTTACAAAGCTTTAGAGAACAGCCCTGTGAAATTTGTACTGTCTTCCGACACATCAGCGCCTTGATGTCAACTGCCAAGTGTAGCCATCTCGTAGCTGTTCGGGATGCCTTGGGGACACGGTTAATCCTTACACCTGAGTCATACAAGTAGCATCAGCTGCTACTGTGCAAATACATCCTATCCGGGCTGTTTATTCTGAGATCTGTTAATGGACAGATGAGACTGTTGTGACGTTCTCACCATCGCGACGGTATCAAGACTGAAATGAGAAGGACCCACACGCTGCTCTCACTGGACCCGCGGCACCTTGGCGGTCTCGCTGCGTCCTAAATTGGATTCGTGTTACTTTGACTTGATAATGCCGATATTATGCAAAACTTACTAGTATGACTAAAAACACAACAAAACACACAAAGCGTAAGAATATTCATTTTAATGCTGTCGAATCGGTCGGTCACAGCGAGGTCGCCGACGTGCCTCGGGTCCAGTGAGAGGGGGGCTTTACCCCGCAACACTCTGCAAGTTGCATGCGTTGAATTGAAGCCCGTGGTTTGTTCGAGTCATTGTGTAATCATTTGCATGTGGATTTAGATCGGCAAACAGTCTACCGTTTAGTCGGCTTTATGGCAAGGCCTGGTTGAAACAGGTTTAAGGATGGTATCATGCACTTAAATGGTCAAACGGAAACGATTAGGAGAGAAGGGTTGCCGTAGCAGGCACACTACTTGTACATGATAGCTGGTCGTGAAAGAAAAGAAATCCCAATGTTCTAAAACTAACAGCGTCAAACGCTTAGTTTACGGTTGGAGTATGATCATTAGGGCATCTTTTTTATCGAGACGTAGAACCAGGGTTCAAAAGAGCACCAAGCGACGAAACCGCACAGAAGAGTTGATCTCAGCTCCCTTCCACGAACCGCCTTGAAACAGACGCTCCCAGGCTATATATGGCCTCTTTGAAGCATCATTACCACCTATGGCGGTCTGTAACCCGAAAGCCTCACCCGCTTTAACGTACGGGTTAAGTCGTCTGAAGGTATTAGGACTCAAGTCGCGAGTTAAACAAATAACAGTGGAAACTCCGCTTAAATATTGTACCTTAAGCATATAATTCCGCCGGGCAGGTGCAGAGAATAGCTTGTCAGAACAAGGCGGCATATAAAAGGCCCAAGTTCAAAATACATTGTAGAAAGTCACATGAATATTACATCAAAGGACTTGTATCATCGGTTGGCCACTGCCGAAGGATACACATGTGGGAGCCGTAAACTAAGGTTAAGTCGCCGGGTCTATACTTGTACGCTGAAGTTCAAAGCGAAAGCATGGAAAAGTCAAGTATATTTAACTTTGGTTCTGCGAAACTGGAATCCTAGAAAAGGTCTGTCTGCCGTGTAAAGCTAGGACTCCACAGGGCAATCAAGACGTATTGATATGACTTGAAGTGCTGGCTAACTGAATATAGGAACACTCTGTGTATCGAATGGGAAATCGTTAAGTTTTTTGTACATATCTTAATTAATTCATCTTCTAAGTAAGAAGAATATATCTGGCTTGAAACAATATACGTTCTTTTGAAATATAGCCTTTTGTGTTCCCAGACCACGCTAGCTTCGCTGGTTGTAGGGAGAATATTTGCCAGGGGAGTTTGGCCACCATAGGATTTTAGTTGCCGGCTTAGCTTCGGAGGGGGGAATTCATCTTCCGTTGACTGACTCTTCTGGCCAAATAGGATCCTTTTTTGCCGAATTCTAAGACCCGTACCAAGTAGGAAGTGAAGGCTAGATGTAATACTTCCATGAAATGTTCGACGCAAGTTCTCTTCGTACGTGGCTGTATCTTTCCATGAACACGTCTTATAACTACTAGTATGTCAGCTCCATGTATAGAATCCTATACATATGTGAACGCATTTCGCACCACTGTGTTGTAATAGGGAGGCATATCTTTAGGAATAGTGCTTGTTTGCACAGATCAAGTGCCTTGGGAAGAAAATTCTTACAGTAAGGAGTGACTGCACAATTCTGAGGCTCCGGGTCTCTAAGCAGATGTAAAGATCTGGATCGGTGTTTTACGCCTGTATTGGCACTATTGCAACATTTAGTGCTCTTTTCTAGTAGTAGTTGTCTATCGCCACTTCCTGTTTAAGATTCATGGAATATATGGAAACATTTTTATTCATATCCTGTTCTTTATTCAAATACGCAAATAAACCAGGGCGATGTTTTCATTAATAGGCTGCCCCAGAGGGCTCGCTCCTGGACGGTTTTTGAAAAGGCCACTCAAAATGTCGCACATTGGATAAAAGGATCCTGATAACAGGGTTAGGGATACAATTAGCTGTATCGGGGGTGTTATAATTGAACGTAGGCTTTGAGATTACTGCTCACGCTGTGTGGCAGTCCGAATATTTAGTGGTCACCACAGGGCGTCACTGAGTTTCTATCGAAGAAGGGCCGGGGGGGGGGGGGATGTCGGATAGGCCATTCTCTACAAGAACGTCGTTCTCTTCGTCATTCTCTACAAATAAAGAACTGTACTTTTTCTTTGAAAACAATTAATAAGATGGGCAATATACATGGTAATATCACCCACGAGGTCTTAAGAATGATATTTGGCAACCTTGTGTTCTTACCTACCAGTATTTAGTACAACATCAGTCCCATATAGCTAGATCTCGCACTTTTTCATTGATAAAACAATGCGAGTTCAAATTACCAGATTAGTTAATCTCCAAGCAGATCTAACGGTGGCGAAGACCGTATCCAACTGGCAAAAGAAGTTTGTATAGCCACCCAGTAAAATAGTATTTTTGCCCGTTGGATACGGTCTTTGCCGCTGTTAGATCTGCTTGGAAAGTAAAGATCAGCCGCCCCTAGAACCTTAAAGGCAACCAAAGCAATATTAGGGCCCAAAAAATAGAAACAAAAAAAATGCTGAAATCTTTACGGAAGTGACATATGCTAATAACATTGTTTAGCACATTTGCGTAACAACTTCATACTTTGAACATTTTAAAACCATGCAAAATCGTGCTGTACGATGATCCCCTTAGTTTCACGAGCCTATACAAAAACTCCGGCCACGATTTTCAGTGAGTTCTCACATCACAACAACGTCATATTTTTGCATGATGGACGTTGCTATATACATTGTGATAATGTTCTTTGAACTAATCTTGCATAGAAATGACTAAATAAATTGACTTTCGAGTTTTGGGCCCTAAAATTGCTTGGGTTACCTTAAACAACAGGTGGCGATATTGAAACTAGACTACTACTACTAGAAAAGAGCACTAGATGTTGCAATACTGGCGTAAAACTCGGAGAATGATCCGGATCTTCACATCTGCTTGGAGATAAAGGGAGCTTCAGAATTGTGCAGTTACTCCTTACTGTAAGACGTTTCTTCCCAAGGCGCTTGATCTGTGCAAACATCACTCGGCTTTTTCAAACACGTAAAGCAAATGATAGCTCTACTAAAGATGGCGATATATAGGAGAATGATGTTGTATTTTTTAAACCAAGCGCTTCGTGTTTGCACAGTTTTACACCGTGTGTGCCTGCCGAGACTCATACCAATCACCAAACAGATCTACACGGTGCCAAAATCGTATAAGCTGGCCAGAGGAGCTCCAGTCAGTCAGAGAAGGTCCAGTCAGGCACGGTCCTTCGCTGGCTGACTCAGGAAGCTTCTCTGGCCAGCTTATACCATTTTGGCACCCATTAGATCTGCTTGGAGATTAGAGGATAGCCGCCTGGTTACCGGACACGACTCCAGAACTGACATTCACAGTGTGAGGGAGTCATTTACTGTTAAAGATCAGACTAACGGCTTTTATGTAAGGACCGTTTCTGGAGTGCCGTTTCTATTAACGCAGATAGGCTTGGCAATTAGCGCCCGCACCATTCCGGCGTTCATCAACCGGAAATGACGTCAAGAGTACAATGTACGTCATCACCAACTGTTCGATTGGCAAACACACCTGTAATTACGCATTCGGAGAGGTGCGTACGACTCATATACCTATTGTAGGTAGGAATTGAAATTATACAACCTAATTTGGTGTGTAGTTTAATGATCTATTGTGTGGGGTTTTTCACCTTATGTGGTTATACCACCGTTTGAATGGTATCCTAAATTCTTCCTCAGTTCCTGCCCGAGAGAAAATATGAAAATAGCCACAGGCCAAATTATGGGATTACTGCGACTCATTTATCTCCGTGTCCGTGTAGTTTAATTCAGAAAGTTCATTTGCAAGTCCACGCCCAGAGGCTTATTGCAAGTACATCTATAGTAGAAACATAGGAGACGTACATGTACATGTGACAATGGACGGTGATTAACGTTGCTGTAACAAAAGACTACTCAAGTGCTGATCATTGATGGTTGTATCTGGACAAGTAGGGTTTGACTTCTGTTTGGAAGCAGAAACAGACGTCAAAAGACATGCAGCAAAAGAGTGAGCTGAAGCAGGTCTGCCTGTTTCCGGACCTTAGAGCCGGTAGAACGGCCCATCCTGGATACCCAGGCCTCCCGCCTACCAGCTAACAGTGGGCTTAAAAGCCACTTCCGGTCCAACAGAAGCGAAATGGGCGGAGAGCATTAGAGAAATTGTCATGATTTTTTAGTGCTCCTGAAGGGAACGACTTTACTCCAAATGCTGCATATAAGATAAAGAACTAGAGGGGAATAACACTACAGCGCCTACTCTCTATCCTAAAAGTAATCTATCAATTAAAAATCACGACCATTGAACGTCCAGAACACGAGATATCAAAACCGGAAGTTCTACTGCAGTACCTTGAAAAGCCGCTAGGAGGCCCATTATCGAACAGTTCATTTTTCCGACCCCTGCCCACCCAGCAAATATCATAAGAAACCATCCACAGTTTCTCGAGTTATGCTGTCCACAGACACAGACAGACAGACACACACACACACAAATGGCACCGAGAACATAGTATCATGGTTTACCAAACCAAACCAAAATAGGCTTACATGTGGGCGGTACGTGAGTGATGTGTTCGTCTGATTGGTACATTCCGCTTTAAGGAAGCTGCATCTCGAATTTGATCACATAGTCGCTAATCTCCGTTACCTACGCAAACGTGATGCTTGGATACCTGACGTCACTCTGACGTCACTTATTTACTCTGTCCGGTTTTCATTCCACCATGTTTAAAGTGCTCATAATCCGCCGTACAAACATTATCAGTAATACTAAAAGCCGAGTATATAGGTTGTACTACATAGTATTATCTTATATCTACTTCCATTAAGACAGCAAGGTTTCTATCAAATACTATATTTCTTTTATTTCTTTGAACTTCTTTTCAACTTCTTTGTGCCACGCCCGTTTTCACGTCAACCATATGGTGATATTATTGTCTGATGACAGCCTCCTGAAGGCCTTCCTAAGGGGTTATGGAGAGTAGAATTCGGCAAAAATAGGGCAGGAGAGTCAGTCCGGGGTAACGTTAAGGGTAACATTTTCCCTCGAACCTATATCACTACCAGGGAGTTTGCAGACTATGCAGTAGAACTAGACCTAGAACCTGCGCGGACAAGCTTAACCCTATGGTGGCCAAGCCCCCCTGGCGAATTATTTACCCTATTTGGCTACATATTACTATCTTTCAGCCGACGCAGTAAGTCTGGGGAAGACTAGCCTCCGTTGCAGGCTTCCCCACGGCGATTTTTCAACTTATCGGGGCCAGGTTCTTTGACTGGGGCCTCGTATCTGCTTGGAATCCTGTAGCGGCGGTTACAGGATACGGTCTCTAAGCAGATACGGCCCCCAGCCAAAGAACCTGGCTCCGATAAGTTGAAAACTCGCCATGGGGAAGCCTGCAACGGAGGCTAGGGGAAGACTAGGCTAGTAGAGGATCTACCCGAGACAAAACGTAACCCTCCTATATGGCAGCCTTGCAGAAAGCCATCAGAACTTCCCGAGTTTTCAGGGTTAACCACGAGGATAATCACTTTTGAGTTAACATTCTTCTTCCGGTTTAACACACTTCACTATCATTTTTGACAGGCCGGGCATATCTTTTAGAATGTTAATCCAAATCGTTCCTATATTCTTCGTACGTGGTTGTATCTCATCTTGGTGCATGTTTGTACACATGTATATATCATGTTTAACGGGGCGAGGGCAAATGCAACGTACGTCAGAAACTGATATAACGTTACCTGATTGCAACCAAAAGATAAGACCGACATCGTGTAGCGTTTGATTAACCATATGTTACTGGGAACACGCCAGACTGAACTAAGAACTCAGTTTTGAGGTGAAGACAAGCGGTACAAGGCCATGGTCGGTTTATCACATGTAACCCTGAAGTAAGGCAAAGGACTTTCCCTTTTCATGGTCACTGTCAATGTCAATGCCATAAGCGTGATGTGTGCTTGTAAATATGTTAGATTTTCGGCTGTAGTTTCAACACAGATTCCTGTCTTACAAAGTGTAAAAATTTTCTTCTGAAAATTTCAATCGGCCGTTCACAAGATCTCTTACATATATCTGGACAAATCTACCACCTTGAAAATTTGCTGACGTTTTGGTAATACTCGGAGCATTATTATGACTATAATTGTGCACTTCGATTAATTCAAACGCAAAATTGGAGACTGATGAGGTTCTGCCCTACGTCCATACTGGTAAGAATCCTCATCTTTTCACAAACACACACAAAAAAACTGATCCTTTTGCAATTCAATATCTACATTGCTTTAATGACAGATATTTCGGGACTGGAAAAAAATCACACCCAAATGCCACTTGCAGGTTAAAGGCATCAGGTTGCATTTTTTAACAGATCAAGCGTTGGCTAACTATAATTGTGATACGGTCACCAGAGGTTTATATGACGACTACAGCCTACTGGATGGCACAGTAAATATGTACAGCGAAAGGAAAATTAATTGTCTTCAAAGGATAACTGGACACATGCGTGCCTCTCTACATGGCTACTTGTTTTGATACCTCGGCGCCTGGCCCCGTTATACTGGCAGTTTACCTTTTATCGTCGGTGTCCTTTTACCGACGGGAGGGACATCATTGTGAGAAGGATATGTTCACATTTACCCATTACAAACACCCCAGGATGAAGACGACTTTACATGGCGTTAGCTGAGTAACAAAAGTTAAACAAAAACTTTTTTCGCCCTTTTTGAAGCGTGCGTAGTCCAGTGGTTAGCGATCTTGCCTCTGGAACTAGAAGCCGCGAGTTCTATCCCGGCTGTGTCGCTCACCCGGCATGCACGCTACGGGAAAGGGTCGCAATCCTTAGGATGGGACGTTAAGCCGTGGTCCACTGTTCATTGTACTTGTCGAAAAGAGCTAGGGGAATTTTCCCGGTACAATGAACCAGTAAATACTGTACATAGCGTCTGTCTTCTCTCTCACGACCAGTGGAAGATTAGCTCTTCAGTGAGCTAAACTGGATCGAGATATCACTTTCCTTTTCCCCATGCCACCCACCCACCCATTCATCCAGCCATTAAACAGTCCTATATGCATAGCTGGTCAGCCGTATGGGCAGCATAGCGTCCGTTCTACACAAAATTTCCACCTAAGATATTATTTTCTGCCTATCAACTTTATCAATTCTACACAGGCGTCATCTGACGTCCCTGAAAATGGTGCAGTCTACCGAATTGGCTTCGTTGCTAACGGGAAGCCTTTGGAAGTGTAAATGCCTTGTGTTACAGGTGTCGCTAACGTATAATTCATTACTTGGCGCGAAGATTAAGTCAGCTTCAAGGTAGCAATTTGTGCGGACCCATTTTCCGCGGTGTTCTGAGAACAAGATAACATTGATTATCGTCCTTTGATGGTTGTCTTGTGGGGAGCTGTTACGCGCTAGAAGGCGTTGAACCTGTTAGCCTCTGCTGCGCCAGAGGGCTGTTATCGTTAGACTGGCAAACGATTTCCACCAAGGACAATGAATGCGGGCTGCTAGCTGTGGGAGCTAGTGTGGCAAAGTCTCTAAGCAGACGTTAAGAGGAAGAATCTCTCGCCTCTTTTAAGCTTTGCAGGCGCCAAGAGGCTCGGGCACAATGTACTTAGTGCAATAGAAATGGATTGCAATAGAACTGATATGCCAGTAAAAATGCCCGACTCCTATAGAGCGGCCAGAAAATCAAATCGCGTTTTCTTAGTTTCCATCTGACTATCTTTGCCGGCAGCAAAATAGCAAGATTTATCCAAATAGGAAGATTGAGTGACCAGGGGTTTGTCACCACTATACCGGGTAACATCTACCAGCGCAAGTGGAAATGCTTTTCCTACAGCGGGCTCACTCATCTGGCAAATTTGTCACCCTATTTTTTGCGGAATTCAATTTCCATACTAAGCAAAGCCTGGTAGCGTTTTCTGGACCGGCTTTCCCGATTTTTTCTTAACAAACGGTCTTTTTTCAAACTGATAGAAAACCTAACGATTTGCTAGGAGGGGGCAGATATGTTTGCAAAAACCCTAAAATCTAAAGGACGTCCATTCAAAAGTGAGCGATCACCAGTCAACAAACCATACAAAGCAGGGCGAGACTAAACACATACTGTGCATATCCTAGGAAAGCAAACAATTATTTCCTCCTAACCTCAAACGGGATATCATTTATGATTCCATATCTACTTTTCATAATTTCCCTCCATCGTTTCCAAGGCCTGACCATGACATAAGAGGGAATTCGCAACGTGCGATAAGGTGTGAATCTCCTTGAAACTAAAAGTCAAGAACAAGAGGCTGGCTTCCAATCAGCACGGCACTTCGCCAGCTATCTCAACGCTTTGGAAAAACACTTCATGTGTGAGAAAAGGGATAGCGAGAAGTCCGCGTCAAGCATGTTTCTCTCTCATTCTTATTCTATCCACCGGAAATCGGAAAAAAAAGCAAGTCATAAGAGTTCACTCATATCCTTGGATTATGTTTCAGAAGATAAAGATAAATTCTGCAAAATGCGATGTCAACAACGGAACAAAATACCGGCATACGCCGAGACAACACGGGTAGTTATGTATGCAGCCACGAGTGCTGGTTAAACATGTGGGCAGTGATATATTATACCAGTGTGAAATTAATTTATAACCAGAGATCCCCAATATCACTGACAGTAGATGGCAGGTGTTTATTGCAGTGCAAGTCGCGTCGTTGAAACGGTCAAATTTCTTTGAATAACCGTACGAGTCGTTGACGGGATATTAGACTACACCGACATGTACCATTAGGTGCCCGGTCTGACTCATATGGCAGTGGGCCATATATCTTACTTCGCACACTTCTTATAACAATATGGCAGAAATGAATGGCTCAAACGAACAATGATATACCTTAGATACACACTTATGTAAGCTTATACAAGTGGTTTCAATCATTTTATGATTGAAGCGAAAATTTTCAAAGCAGCAAAAGAAGAAAACATTAAGTTTACCTGTCCCAAGTTCTCGTAGCCATGGTCTAGGGCTAGCAGGTCGGCCACGTCGGGCCCTCCGTGGATTTCCACCGCCCAGGTGTTGGTGTAGTGGCCGGGGTGGTCCTCTCCCTCCTCCGCTTGCCCGTAGGAGGAGAACGCCACAATCGCAAGGACCAGCCAGCCAGAAAAACGTCCCATGTTCCGCGCCAGATGGCGAGAAAAAGTCGTCCCGGTTTTCTCGTAACTGCTCAAACTAAAGGCGCTAGCAGTCGGAAACGTGAAAATCAGATAAAGTCCTCATGTAGAATATAATTAAAACAGTTTGTACCGGTCCGTGAGAAAGTATGTGTAACTAGCAGCTGTACTGTTCCCCCAACGCTTGGTGTTTGCCTTACAGCATTGCCTAACTCGGGCGGAACGAACGCACGATGTCGCTCTTATCTTTGCATTGGAGGCACGGCCCCATAGACCGGGCATTTAATTGCCTGATAGGCTTCCGAAAGTCCTTCCCACAGGGCCCCGTAACTCCCGTGACGTAGGAGGCGGCTCATGGGGTTTTGAAAGGGTTTTCACGCCGCCGTCATGTGTTGTGGCAAACGTGGCCACTACAACACCTGTCGCGCTTACAGCGGAACTCAGGGGTTCTCCCACTCATTATACGGCTTATAAGGCCACGGAAGTACATATTATGTACAAAACTGTTAAACCGGACGCATGTGCACAAAGTACGTGCGTATTTCTTGATATCAAAGTTTTATAAACATTATTAATCAATGCGTCATGACTGAAAACCCTCTTCCCGTATCGCTTATTACTACCGGTAACGACGTCAATCATTAACTTGTATTAACCACGCATGCGTACTTGAGTTTAAATACGCGTTTTCCTTGATACATACATGGTGTTTCTTTGTAGTTTATTCATGATTCCTAAAAACTCATTCTGCACTGACATATGTTTCTTACTCCGTATAGATGTTTGCCTAAATGGCATTCGGGATTGTAGTACAAGCTTGTGAAGTCAGGATGTTTCCGTAACATTGGACTGCTATCGGTGTCGGTAGAATAAATAATGAATATTTGCTCTTCAAATAAGAACAGTCAAAGGACACTATAAATAATAAAGGTGACGGCAGACGCGCCAATATAGATGATTCTACAGTTTGTTTTCCTCTCTTGTTTCTTAACATCAAATACACAGACCTAGACAATGGTGCACAGTTATAAGCAATTTTATGATCCCTGAACCTCGAGAAGACAGCGATATCACTAGTGTAAATTTTCTTAAAGGCACCCAGAGCATTTTATGAGGCTTGAAAACTAGAAATATTCTTGTTGCTGTAATCTGTATGAAATTTACATTTAATGCCACTGTTTACCACATTTGCGTGCGGATTTCCTATCAAAAGTGCTCAAAAGCGGCACAAAAATAAGTTACATGGTGATCTTTTAGTTTCACGTGCCTAGTGTAAATAGACCGATACCATAGCCCCGCCCACCTCCGTCAAAACGTAGAAATGCAAAATAAAAACATAAAAATGCAAATATTTGACGGACATGCAGTCACCCTCTCATTGGTCGAAACGCTAATTGTGATGTACAGTCAGGATCAGTCTATTAGGGCTTGGATATTCTATCAGTTCTCACCACACAACGACATCGTTTAATGTCGTTATGTAATGGTATAGTGTTATTGAAACTTACTATGTGTGGGAATGACTACAAAATCTGAGTTATTTTATTCAAGTTTCGAGCCTCACAAAATGCTCTGGATGCCTTTAAACAGGTGTGTATCGGCACCATATGTACACGCAACTCTGATATCAAAGGTGAGTCAGAAACCATCGTAGTGGGGCGGGATTAAAAAAATACAAGGACATAACAACTTCGCTAGGAGTAAAAGAATAAATAGAAATGCGTAGGTAGGATCTAAATACAAAAAAGAAAGTAGACAGGAAGACTACACTTTTGCCATGCCACTGCACTTTGCACAACCCCCTTTACCCGATCCATTGTGGTCCGTCCCTAATGAAGCTTTCATTTTGTCTAAATCAAAATCTTTTTCCTGCAAAACCTATTACAGAGAACCTATTCTATGCTATGAGTGTATTTTAAAAACACTTTCCATGTAAAGACTAATGCCCTCTTCCTCTTACTGAATCAGAGTCAGCATATTACGCCAAGGCACCGATGCAGTTGCTCAATGGTAGAGTGTTCACTTTCACCTGATAATTGAATTATATGACGTCAGTGTTCACTGTACCATAATTATCAGGTGACAAGGCGTCAGCACGGCATAAATTGCAAATGGTGGAAGATCCCAAAGCTATGACGGACTTACGTGAAACAACTTGAAGTAAGAATTTGACTTTGGAATATATTAAGCATAGCATAGTAGGGTTTTCAATTTCTTGTGAAGCTAGAAATTCCTTTAACGAAACCGTATCACCCACGCCCTACCAGCACCAGCCTTCACATTACACCCGACAAAAAGAATATCCATAACAATCACATCCATCTATTTGTGATACATATTTTTGGTCATGGATACGACTTGCAGAAGGGACACAGGATGCTACGTGACGTGTCTCGTGAGGAAAACACGCACGTATCACTTACGGTACAAAAGGGAACACGTGTAATACGGTTTCGCTTTGATTCCATATTAAGAGGTGTCCACGCGGCTAACATGTAACGTTATATGCACCCTTGTGATAGAATTAATCTCCGAGAAGACGTAACGTAGCCTGGGTGCCATCCTATTTCTACCGGGGCTCCTACATTCGCTACCCTAAAAAGATTTTTTAGTTTAGCAAATGTAGGAGCCCCTATTTTTCTAGGGTAGCGAATGTAGGAGCCCCGGTAGGAATAGGATGGCACCCAGGCTAGACGTCACGCACTTTGATGTATAAGACATTAGATGGCGGACGTTTCGTGTACGGTTGAATGTGCTAGTGATATGTTGTACCTTCGGTTTGTGAATGGTATGAAACTGAATGCATCTTCCATAGGCAATCATCTCGATCTGTCCCGTATATCTGTCAGTACGGTGTTTGGGCGGATTTTTTAAAAGTGATCGCGGAAACTATTTATCTCTTTGATACGTGCCTAAAAGCAAGGATACCTGAATAACGGTATATACATAGTCTCTGCAAGACTAACCCAGCTGGCTATGTATAGGGGAAATAATTTACCCGGGGGAATTAGGTCACAATTGGTTTATATTTGCCAGCGCTGGGGAAATGTTACTCTTACCGCGGGCCCACTCTCATGGGCAATTGTTACCTTCGCCAAGAAGGTTATGTTCTAGATAGTGTTTGTATGTATGCATGTACGTATAAAAGTATGTGTTTGCGCGCGTGTGTGTGTGTTAACAGCCTACCTCAAGAAGGCCTGGATGAATTGTATTGACATTTGGTATGTGGGTAGGTGTTGATGAGTCCTAAAAGTGATTTTTTTGCCAAAATTCACCTGTGCATAGCACCTTAGGAACACTGTCGACATACGATGCTGATCTGAGAAAATCGTCTCTATCTAAATGGTGAGTGTAGCCTTATTCACATGGCAGAGTTTTTTTCAACGTTTCGGACGTATTTTTCTTGGCTACAAAACGGTTCCACGTTGTCCTAGTGAACATGAAAATAATAGACAAATTCAAACCCGTAAGGCCGACACTTTTATGATTTAAGCGTACTCCATTGGAATACATCCTATGTGTTTTTGTGCACTGACATACGCTACTCGTTCTATTTATCATATGATTCTATTATATCTCAAGAATAGTTTCATTACTGAATTGAAAGAACCACTGGTTGCTTAGATACTGCAAAAACAGGTCAGAATACAGTCAAATAAGCAAAATCTAAGCTGTAATATAACTAGCAGGATTAACTGAGAAAAAAGATCAAAAGAATCTTAAAAACCTTGTCATGGTTTGAAACACAGCCACTAGAGTCCCAGAGGACCAAGACCGTAATGAGTGGCAATATATTGTAATGAGGTTTTGAAGTATGGAAAATGCATGCAGTTGGAAGAACGAACAAGTGTACAGGCGGCACAACAAACAAAAAAATCGAATCTCGTACCCACGGGACATAATTATTATTTTTTGGTGACTTTCTTGTTTTATTCATTGTGGTGAATTTCTCGCTGATTCTGTCTGTGCATTTTCTCACAGTGTTCCATAAGGTAACAGATATGCATGTGGCAGGAAACTGAAGACACGACATGAGATAACCTTTGATAACCTATTCCGGGACGTAGCCTTCTGATCTATTTATTTATTTATCTATTTCATCTTTAGACACCTGGGTGGCCCAAACAGCTATGATAGCTGATTTCCATTGGGGCCCAGTATAACATACACACAGACAATAATCGCAATACGTGTTACAGTTTGGCGGTCTAGAACGGAAGCGAATCTAACTTGCTGTCAGTGTCCACGAAGTGCCGAGCATGTAGAGATAAGTGTGGAAAGACACACATAGACAAACAAACAGACAGACAGACCAAAACCAATACTCCAAAACCTTCCATTCCAAGTGGGTAACATACGCAATACAGACAACAATAGTAAGATGCTGTGTAAGGCGTCATCATGTAGGATTTCCTGTCACGTATGGGGCCTTTACTAAGCGAGAGTCGGAAAGATCTGTCACAAGCTGGCCAACTGACGTGACAGGACGCGGCGTGACGTCACAGGACGTGACACACACGACGCCGCTGCGTGGCAGGTGTGCCCGTGAACACAACGAAACACTGTTCTGTCCGTCAGAACGCACGCGATTCTATACCGATTCATACCTCTTACGAATTGGTCCTTCAGAACACACGCAATTCTAAACCGATTCATACCTCTAACGAATTACAACTAGATAATGTTGTTTCGATCGCACAACGTTAACAAGTAAACCGCCTTCACCCTTTTCTCTATATGACCTTTAACCTCCAAACGCACTTGCCTATTTCATCTTGTGTATATAATTTTGAATCAACGATGTTAGATTAATTGTAAAATTGACTTAATGATTGATAGTAACATTGTATAAGTAGTGATGTAAATTGCCATTGCCATGCATTTGTCTGTCCCTTACTGTTGACTCTTAAACATCAGCTATGCTGCCTCGAGAGTCAGTTTAGTGTACTGTGACACTTGACAATAAATAAATAAACCGCCTTTAGCCATAACACGCCAGTTTGTACACTAGGTACAAGCTACATGTGACCGGACGAATGAGCTCGATCCACTCACACCGGGAATTGGAAGGACCCTACTCTTTGCGACAAATGTGGTGGGATCTTAAGTGTGGCTTTTCTCAAACCTGGGGCCTCCGGCTTTACGTCCAATTCGAGAGAACGTCCCTAAGACCCCCATTCCACTTGGACGGCGCTCTCACCGCGCTCTCACGGCGACCTAAAATGGTCCAGAGCGCCGTGAGAGCGCCGAACTCCTGGAAAACGTGCTCAAGTGGAATCTCTACGGCGACCCTTGCGCGCTCTCATTGCGACCAAAATGTCAAATGTCAGCAACTTTTTTAAGATTTCACAGATCACTCAACGAATTCCAGAGATAAAGAACGAATTTTTGTTACGTTTTGTGTGCTTTGTTGTCTTCTCAGTCATACCATTACCTCTTGCATCTTATTTGAATGATAAAATCAAGGGGAAAACAGATTCAATTTTAGTCGCTGCACGGTCGCTCAGTGTGTGTCTTAAGTAATATATGTATGTTCAACTTGTTTTTTTCTGTGTTGTCTGTCATGTAAACTGTTTGCAATAGATATATTTTATCATTCTACGTTATAATAGAAACGTAAATCACAGAATTTTGAAACACATTTTGAACTACTGACAATAAAACTTGGAGGGAATTTACTTTGAATGGAAGCAAGTACTTGTAGATATTGGTCAATTTGTATTACCCACGAGCAAAACTATGATTTGACCACAAAATTCCCAGAAATTCAAGATACACCACTTCAAGAATGAAATTTGTTTGAACTACAGTTAAGACCATTCAATCCTCATAGAGCGCTCGCTGCGATCCTTGAGCGCTCGCTGCGGCCCTTTGATGCCACCTTGGGCGCTCTCACGGCGCTCACCGCGCTCTCACGGCGCTCTCACGGCGCTCACCGCGCTCGCTCCGCGCTCTCTCGGCGCTCGTTTTCTGATCGCCATCCTCGGCGCTCTCACGGCGAAGGTTTTGAGCATGTTCAAAACCATCGCCGAGGTGACGGCGCGCATGGCGCTCTCGCCGCGCTGTCGGCGCTCTCACGGCGCTCTCGCCGCGCTGTCGGCGCTCTCAATGGCGCTCTTGCCGCGCTGTCGGCGCTCTCATGGCGATCTGGCCAAAATGAGGTCGCCGTGAGAGCGCGGTGAGAGCGCCGTCCAAGTGGAATGGGGGTATAACCAAGGATAGGTACTCATTTTTACCTGAGTTAGAAAATTGGTGTAAAGCGCCTTTACCAAGGATACAGCATAGGGGCGTGCTTGGGAGTCGAACCCAGAATCTTTAGATTCTAAGTCAAAAAGCGTAATCACAAGACCATATTGCAATTCTTATGGTCACGTGTCAATAAAGATAAGTGCTTTGGTTCCAGAACCTCGTGACTTCAAATTCACGTTACAGGGTCGAAAGTCGAAATACTTCACACGGCTTTTAATCACTCCATCTCAAGAGGGCACTCGGGTTAAAAGCCTCGCTAAACGTTCATCGAAGAAATAGATTCTGTTGAGAACATTGAACGTTAGTACAAGGGCCTCTTCAGATATCGGAAAACTTGTCCTCACAGAGTTCACGAAAAACTTGTCCTTACTGAGTTCAGGTTCGCAATAAACAAGGCCGGTCACGTACTTCAAACATACACGGGTTCAAACGTTTACAAAGAAGAACTTTATTGCGCGACTATTGTAGCAGGTACAAAGTATGGCAACGACAATAAACATGGAACAATACATGAGTATGGAATAAAACTATTCACTACAACAAAATAACTATCTTAGGTTTTACATTATACAAGTTGGGCTAATTTTCAGTATAATTATTCTTTTTTCTAATAACAAAACAATCTTTTATATATTTGCCTATTTTAACACTGTATGAGCTGTTGCATTTAAATATATAGTCGAATCTATCTGCGGCTTTGAGTGTCTTAAAATCTGAAGTACTTGAATTGAGAGAGGTGAATAACTCATCGCGTAGAGCATCATATTTAGTGCATTCCATAATGAAGTGAAACTCATCTTCCATTCGATTTGGACAGAATGGGCAAAACCTTTGGTCGGGAGCTACATTAAAGCATCTACCTGTTTCTATATTCAATATATGGCTACTAATTCTTAACTGTGTTATTGCTTTACGGATTTCAACATTATTCACATCATGAAGATATTTTTCTTGTACATAATGATTTTTGGATTCGTGAAGAAGGGACAATTTTGAGTTATTGCTGATACCACTAAACCACTCTTGTATATGTGCATCCTGTAGTCTGCAGTTGAGTTGGTGTACAATATAGTCTACTTTATAACATTTAGGATTCATCCATATATATCCAAGGCCGTGATAACTGAGAATATCCTTCACATGATTAATCCAGTCATGATCACTAGAAAATACAACATTGTATGCTTCGTGAAGCAGAGAGTCCTCAGGTAAGTTTACCAAACGGTGCCAATATTTGATGAGCTGAATTTTTGCAGATAATATGATGGGGAAAGTTCCCAATTCTCCTCGTACTCCGTTGTTGGAGGATTTTGAATGTACTCCTAGCAGAAATTTTTGAAAACGTAGGTCAATGATGTCAAATTCAGGTATATCCAACGGACGGTGTATGTTAGCTACTGAAAAGCCACCATTTTCTAGAGTGAGCTTAGACGTTAATTTTAGAAACATATCTTTGTCTGATCTTCTTTCAAAATTAATGATGTAAGAATTAATTAAATCGGAACAAGTACTCTTTCGAATTACAGCTGGTAAGTTTTCATCCAATTGAAGTTTTCTAAGTAAAAAGGATGTTTCTGGGTGTAGGTATAGAAATGTTTTTTCGATATAGTAAGTTTCACTGTTTTGGAGGAATGATCAAAACAAGTTAGTTCGGATCCATACAAAAGGATAGGTTTAACAAATTTGTCAAAAAGACTTTTACCTAATTTTATTGGGATATTTTCCGATGATAAAAGTGTTTTCAATTTGAATATAGCTCTCATAGCCTTGGTTTTTAGAAATTTTCTGGCTGTTTTAAATTTACCTGAGGACGTAAGTGGGATACCAAGATAAGTGTAGCTGTCCGTAACTTCTATTTCTTTACCATAGATAAAGAAATCTTTTGACATTTTCTTTGTAGCACCTTTAGAAAAAACAAGAACTTTTGTTTTGGAGACATTAACTGATAGTTTCCAGTTGTTACAGTATGTTTCTAGGGCATTGATGCAGTTTTGGAGTCCCTGCTTCGACAAAGAGACCAAAGCAAGATCGTCTGCCCAAGACATTGATAAATAAATTGAATAACAATGGGCTAAGATTACATCCTTGTCTTACACCACAAGTTGATACAAAGGAATCAGATAGGCCATTCTCTACTCTAACTGCATAATTGACATTCAGATACATAGATTTCAAAACAGTAAAGAAATTTCCATCGATACCACAGTGTAACAATTTATAAAATAACCCATCGCGCCAAACACTGTCAAATGCTTTCTTCATGTCAATGAAACAAACAAACAATTTACCTTTCTTTTGTTGTGTATATTTCTCAATAAGAGATTTTAGAATAAAAATATTATCGGCAGTTCGGCACTTCTTTCTGAATCCAAATTGAGTGTCGGCCAACAGATTATTAATCTCTAAGAAGTTTTGTAGCCTAGTATTCAAGAGTCGGGTGAACAATTTTGAAAGACAACTGGAGAGGGCGATACCTCTGTAGTTGTCAACATTGGCCTTGTCACCTGATTTGAAAATTGGAGTAAGGATACTTGTATTCCAGTTTAGCGGAAATGTGCCTTTGGAAAGAATAATGTTGAAAAGGGTAACCAATGAGAGACATAATTGTTTTGAGGTAGACCCATGTTTTAACATGTTGTTGGAAATAGAATCCATGCCACACGCTTTATCAGATTTGAGTTGTTTTATGCCGTCCAGAACGTCTTTTGTAGTAAAAGGATGTTTACCATATGTATGCTTCGGGTATGCTACAGCTCTTTTAAGTCCATACCTACTGCCGCTAGCCGCTCCATGAAAAATGTAGATATAGTTTTGTTTCAGGACTCGATAACATGTAGTCAAACCTGGAACCCACAACCAAGGACTGAGGAAAAATAGTTGCTGAGGAAAGGTGTTTGCTCAGGACAGGGTGGGGTTAACTATGTAAAAGTGTACTATACGGGACTGATTTGATGTGGCTTGTGACTGTATTTGTGTCTGAATAGCCGGTATAACCGCCCTTTGGCGTAACAAACCAGCTTCTGTATCTGTATAACCGGTATAACCGCCCTTTGGCGTAACACACCAGCTTCTGTATCTGTATAACCGGTATAACCGCCCTTTGGCGTAACACACCAGCTTCTGTATCTGAATAGCCGGTATAACCGCCCTTTGGCGTAACACACCAGCTTCTGGATCTGTATAACCGGTATAACCGCCCTTTGGCGTAACACACCAGCTTCTGTATCTGTATAACCGGTATAACCGCCCTTCGGCGTAACACACCAGTTTCACCAGCAGGCACGCGGCGTGGAAACAGCTGGTTATATTACACTAAACAACCTGCCACATATAGTCTTTGCACATCTGATCATGCATCCGTTCTTTAAAGCTATTTAGGGAGGATGCTCCAACAGTTGGAAGACTGGAGGGGGTTAGCTTCTAGAGGGGTTAACCGTATACGCTGCGACAGCACTGCGACTTTCATATAACCAGTATGCTCCCAAGACCTTCCCAACTTGAGATACATGTACATGTGTATGACACGACAAACTAGGAATACTGACGGCACCAGCTCTGCCAAGCAAGGTTGCACTAGTTACAACGCGTCAACGTTCTAAACGATTTCATCACGATTCCAGTAAAATATAGCAGAGCCAGTCACGCGTCAAGTCGCGCTCCACAAATATCGTCTTGATCAATGAAAAACTAATCAAATATCGTTGCGAACAACAGCCTACATACAAAACGTTTCCACGCAGTCGAAATCAATCAAATCATCCAAAATCATATGTGGGTCAGTCTTTACGTCAATGACCAAATGGCAATGCATCATTTCAATGAGAGGCTTTTTTTTTCATTTCACAGAAAGACGTGAGCAGAGCCCACTGTTGGAAGTAGCTTGTTTGATTCACCAGTTTGCCCAGATTCTCAAAGCAAAATCTTAGCTTCTAGGGTAGATTGAGAGCATTGCTAATCGTTTATCGGAGTTAAATACCGTTTGAGGACCTGAATGTTAGTACTAACAGCCCATAATTGCTCAGGTCTATTTCTCTTGCGTCAATGGCTAATGTGTTTTTCTGATAAGAGGTGTTTTGGCCTTTTTTCATCCCGTAGATTTTGTACAGCTGAATCTTAGCTGCTTAGATACAATCAGAGTCTTGCTAAGTGTTTATCGAAGATGAATGCCATTTTGAAGACTTAAATATTAGTAATAAGAGCCCATAATTGTTTGGGTAAATTGTTCTCGCGTCAATGGCTAATGTATTTTTCGATGAGAGGCGTTTGGCTTTTTTCATTCCGTATTGAGACGTCTAGACATTGAGTACGCTGTGCGAAGTAGCTTATATAATACACCACTTTTCAGATTCTATAAAGCTATATCTTAGTTGCTTTGCGCAGTTTGGATAGAATGAGAATCTTGCTAATCGTTAATCGAAGATGGTTACCTTTTGAGAACTTGAATGTTAGTACTAAGAGCCCATAATTTTTTGGGTCTATTCTTCTTGCGTCAATGGCTAATGTATCTTTCCGACGAGAGGCGTTTAGGATTATTTTTAAAATTCACGGAAAGGCATTGAGTACGCTGTGCGAAGTAGCATGTATAATACACCACTTGTTTCAGATTGTGTAAAACTATATCTTAGCTGCTTGGATAGAATAAGAATCTTGCCAATCGTTTTTCAAAGAAAATACTTTCTTGAGGACTTACAATACTGGTACCCATAATTACTTGGACCAATTTTTACTTGCGTCAATGGCTAATGTATCTTTCCGATGAGAGGCGTTTAGGATTATTTTTAAAATTCGCGGAAAGGCATTGAGTACGCTGTGCGAAGTAGCATGTATAATACACCACTTGTTTCAGATTGTGTAAAACTATATCTTAGCTTCTTGGATAGAATAAGGTTCTTGCAAATAGTTTTTTTTTTTTTCAAAGAAAATACTTTATTGAGGACTTAGATGCTAGTAATAAGAGCCAATAGGTGTGTGGGTCTATTCTTCTTGCGTCAATGACTAATGTATCTTTTCGATGAGAGGCATTTAGTAGGATTTTGTTCTGAATTCGCAATAAGACATTGATGTAGCACACTGTAGTGAGTAGCTTACACAATAAACTACTTGGTCCAGATTCTCAAAGCTAAATCTTAGTTGCTAGAGTAACCGAAATAAATGGCTTAAAGTCATCATGTAGAAAAGAGCTAGGAGCTCTAGCATCCCCAAATTCGTTTTGTTTCATTGTTTGAGTCAAGAGACATATTGTGGATTTTCAAGGAGACCGTATGGACATCTACATCGGCCATAGCTATATCAATTAAATAAAGATTTGGCACGACCAACTTCTGGTTATTGTATGAATATAAAATTGTGCATGTATACACATACCTCAGTTTCATTCATGAGATCCTAACATTTGTTGTATTTGCAGGTACTGTTATACTGGAGTACACGTGATACAGGAGTCAAGGCCTGAAACATGATTTCGTTCAACCCATCTTACAGAAAGGTCGACCTTCTTCATCACACATGATGACTTTTTTTTCTTGTTGCTAAAATTGTGGTATTTTTTTTTTCTTTAAAATTGATACACCGGTAAAGGTTGACGTTAGGATCAGAAAAACGTGAGGAGCGAGGGGTAGGGGACGCTCACCCACCGTGACGATGGGAGAACCAGGAGAGAGACACGGGAGTGACGTGTGATTGTGGGGCTGGGTGGAGTCTGGGGTTCTGAATACTCGGTTTGGCGATTGAATATACTAGTATTTGAAAACTAATTTTTCAAAGGGTAGGAGGAACGCGACTTCGCACTCGTATTAGTCTTTTGATATCTAAAAAGTGCGCCAAGTTTCATTCATCATCGTTTATGGAAAATCAGTCTCCTAAGACAGTTCATAGACAAACAGCTTTTTCATTATCCTAATGGGCATGCTTGCAAAGACGCGTGATTTTTAACCACTTCATGGCGACAGCCTTTAATACCATTATAATCTACAACACATAATTGTATGCCTGCTACCCGGGTGACATGAAAAGCTTTGCTAATCGACTATCAAAGAAAAATGCTTTAAAAGGATTTTAATGTTGGTACAAACTTGCAAAATGCAAGGGCCAGTTCCGGCGTCGAGGACGTCTCGAAGGTGATAAATAGTCCCCTCTCGGCAGTACACGTGAGTCTTTGGTCACCTGTTACTCGCTCACCTGTAGTTACCTCCATGAAGGGGGTCACCTCCTGTGAGGGTACTTCTTTTGGTCGTGCTTGTGCGTTCACGCTTATAACTTAAGATCCCTTTGATGGATCTGTATGGAATTTGGTATATGAGTTGAGATACCGAAGAAACGTGGTGATTTTGGGCCTCTTGCGGTATTTCAATATACAGCGGCATTACAGGCAGACACCCCTCCTGAAAGTAGTGTGGCATAGTCCAACGTCAATGGCCTCAATTTGCGGCTTTTTGAGCATCAACTGTTATTGCTCACGATAAGGCTAGTGCTATGGCAGTTAGAAATTCACAAAAAAATATCTTTATTTCACAGAGGTAAGAGATCTTAGATTTCCGCCCTTCGGCGAAACACACCAGCTTCGCAGGCACGCGGCGCGGTAGCAGCTGGCTATAAATATGAATATAAGTTTATTGCAAGTTTTTGCCCGTAGGCTAATTGCAAGTACATGTAACATGAAAGGACGGACAGACAATATATAACAATACAGCATGTGACTTTTCTAGTCTAAATACTAACACTAAATTCTATCTTATTTGGGTTTGACTTCTTTTTCCGAGACAGTGGAAGACGAATGATCCCACTTTTTCTATAATGTGTGTGTTTTGTGATGTTAAGAGGAGATTAGTTTTCTTTTTGTCTGTTAACATGGGGAAATTTGGATAGACTTTGGTGGCCTCATGAAACAGCGCCTGTCTTTCTTGATCGTAGAAGGGGCAACTTGAAATAAAATGTGTTTCATCTTCCACCGTGCTTGACATGCAGTATTTACAAGTTCTTTCGCACACAGGTAGCTTTTTGTACCGCCCCCTCTTTATCTTAAGGGTGTGGGCACTAATCTTAATTTGGTAATTGCTGAGCGTAAATCAAAATCATCTAGTTCTAGATATTTTTCCATGGAATATGATGTTTTACATGCCTTATAAAACCTTAGCTTGACTGTATCCATACTCAGATTATGACAGAAAGTTTGAGTATATATATCGGTAATTCTGGACCTTATCGTAGTACAAACTGACTTGATGTCACTGGATGAATTACAAGAATAGAACAGATAGGAATTTCCACTACAATGTATTACACTTAACAACCTGTCACAAATTGTCTTTGCACATCTGATCATGCAACCGTTCTTTGAAGCTATTTAGTGAGGATGTTCCTACAGTTGGAAGACTGGGGGTGGTTAGCTTCTAGGAGGGGTTAATTGCATACGCTACGACAGCACTGCGCCTTTCATATAACCAGTGTGCTCCCAATGCCTTCCCCACTTGAGATACGTCAAAGTAGGAATAATTATGGCACCAATTCTGCCAAGCAAGGTTGCATTAAGAGTCCTTACAACGCTTTAACGTTCTAAACGATTTCATCACGATTCCAGTAAAATATAGCAAACCCAGTCACGCGTCAAGTCGCGTTCCACAAATATCGTCTAAATTAATGAAAAACTAATTTGATGTCGTTGCGAACAACAGCCTACATACAAAACGTTTCCGCCCAGTTGAAATATATCGCATCATCCGCACATGCGGATCAGTTCTGACGTCAATGACCAAATGGCAATGCATCATTTCAATCAATTCAATGAGAGGCGTTTTTTTTCCTTTCATTTCGCAGTAAGACATATTTAGAGCCCACTGTGGGAAGCAGCTTGTATGATTCACCAGTTGGCCTAGATTCTCAAAGCAAAATCTTCTGGAGTAGATTGAGAGCATTGGTGATTATTTATCAAAGGAAAATATATTTTAGAGACACCTGGATTGCTTGGGTCTATTCTTCTTGCGTCAATGGTCAATGTATTGTTCCGAGAAGAGGCGTTTTGGCTTTTTTACGCTGTGCAAAGTAGCACTGTAAAGCTAAATTCTAGCTCCTAGGGTAGCTTAAGGTAAAAACCTTTTGAGGACTTGAATGTTAGTACTAAGAGCCCATGATTGCTTGAGCCTATTTTTCTAGCGTCAATGGCTAATGTATTTTTTTCGATAAGAGGCGTTTTGGCCTTTTTGCATCCCGTAAATTCTGCAAAGCTGAATCTTAGCTGCTTAGATCGAGTCAGAGTCTTGCTAATCGTTAAACGAAGATTGAAACCATTTTGAGGGCTTAGATATTAGTAATAAGAGCCCATAATTCTTTGGACTAATTCTTCTTGCGTCAATGGCTAATGTGTTGTTCCGATGAGAGGCGTTTAGGCTTTTTTTTTCATCCCGTAGTAAGGCATTGAGTAGGCTGTGCGAAGTAGCTTGTATAATACACCACTTGTTCCAGATTGTGTAAAAGTATATCTAAGCTGCTTGGATAGAATAAAAATCTTGCTAATGTTGTTATTGTATGAATATGATATCGTTCATGTATTCACATGTATTAGTTTCATTTATCAGATCCTAATATTTGTTGTATTTGCAGGTGTTATTATACTGGAGTACACGTGATACAGGAGTCAAGGCCTGAAAAAATGATTTCGTTCAACCCATCTTACAGAAAAGGGTCGATCTGATATTCGACGGTCGACCTTGATGATGTTGTTGTTGCTCAAATTGTGGTATCACGCTCATGCTAGCGATAATTAAAGGTGTATTGTTCATTTGGCGCAGGTGTAACCATGTGTATTTTCAAGGGGAGGGGCAAAAATCTAAACATCAATATTTTTCATTAATAATTGGTACACACTGGTAAATGTTGACTTAAGGATCACAAAAATCGCTCACCCATCGTGACCAAGAGAGAGATACTGGAGTGACGTGTGATTGTGGGGCTGGGTGGAGTCTAGGGTTAACCGGTTCTGATAGGAGGCCCATGCCACTCCCGGTAACAGGTGTGGCGTGTTTAGACATGAATAGCTCTTTACTCCGAACCTGTGCGGCATTTTAAATTAAATGTTCTGATTCAGCGTAAAAAGTTGGCCCCATACTGTTATTTTCACATTTTTCAGACGTCACAAACCAACGCAATCTTAGTTTAAAGATCGATGAAGACTGTCCGTGCACCCGTGGTTAAACTTCTGAATACGTGGTTTGTTGATTAGATACATGTATATTTGAAAGCCAATTTTCCCCAGAGTGTGAGAAACGCCACTTCGCACACGCATTAGTCCTTTGATATCTGAAAAGTTTCATTCATCTTCGTTTACGGAAAATCAGTCTTCGAAGACAGCTCATAGTCATAGACAAACAGATTTTTCATTATCCTAATGGGCATACTTGCAAAGACGCGTGATTTTTAACCACGTCATGGCGACAAACTTTAATGTCATGATAATCTACAACACATGAATTGTATTCCTGTTACCGGGTGACAAGCTTTTTTTTTTGCTAATCGTCTATCAGTATAAGAGAAAATGCTTTAAAAGGATTTTAAAGTTTGTACGAAATTGCAAAATGCAAGGGCCAGTTCTTGCGTCAATGACTTATGAATGATTCTAATGAGAGGCGTTTCAAAATACTTTTTATTCGATTTCAGACATTGATAGAGCGCAATGTAGGAATAAGCTTATATATTAAACCACTTGGCCCAGATTTTTAAAGCTAAATCTTAGCTGCTGTGGTAACCGAAAAGAAATAGTTTTAAGTGATCAACTAGGAAGAGCTCGGAGAGGACAGATATCCGCAAATTTGCTTCTTTTCAAAATCTGGGTCAAAGGTCTTTATAGGTTGCCAACATGGCAAAATCTCGGTCTAAATGACCGGTAAGTACTAACTAAGATGTAATGGTGGTGAGCTGATTATGACTGAAAAAAAATCCTGCCAATAGACATGTGCATCTGGGACCGGTAATACTCAGGCAACCAAATCCATAACAGAAGCATTAAGTTGCAACAGCTTCATCCTGTACAGATGTGATACAAGTTGAATCTTTAGCATTATACAAAACGAACGTTTAGAACGTCAGCTGGTTTGCGCCCGTGTACAAGCGTCTGTGACGTCCAAACGTAATTCCTGAAGTTGATAAGTAGTCCTCTCGAGGCTGGGTTCAGTACACGTGAGTCTTTGGTCACCTGTTACTCGCTCACCTATAGTTACCTCCGGGAAGGAAGGTCACCTCCGACGGGGTACTGGCTTTGGTTGTGCTTGTGTGTTCACGCTCATAACTCAAGATCCCTTTGATGGATCTGTATGAAATTTGGTATGTGAGTTGGGGGCCCTTCGCAGTATTTCAATGTACATCTGCATTACAGTCAGACACCCCCTGCTGAAAGTAGTGTGGTATAGTCAAACGTCAATGGCCTCAATTTCCGGGTTTTTGAGCATCAGCTGTTAAAGCACACGATAAGGCTGGTGCTATGGGAGTTAGAAGAATATCTATATTTCACAGAGGTATAGGACCTTAGATTTCTTGTTTTGGGCTGTTCATCAACTGTTATAGCACAGGATAAGGATAGTGTTATGGCAGTTAGAAATTCACAGAAACTCTTATGTTTCACGGAGGTATGAGATCTCCGATTTCTTGTTTTGGGCTTATTTAAGCTAGTGTGGAATTTCAGATAAAACCTACCACCAGAAGTACGTCCAATCTCTCCATTGAGCCTGTTTTCAAGTGGCCCTGGAAACATACAATACTCATAAACTAGAACATACAAACATTACATAGGTAAAAATACAAATTTAGGTCAGCTAACTAGTAGAAATAACCTACTACAGTCCGTTTTAAAAGCCGTTATTGTGCATGTGGTGAGTTGTCTTTGTTCAGCATCAAGTTTAGTCCACGGGCTTGGCCCCTGGTACTGTAAATTTCCCGTAAAAGACTGCACGTGTGCTTGCGGTGTGGTCAGCATGTGAGGATCTCTCAGTCTGCAGTCCGTGTCCGTACTTGTTATACCAGTGGTGACATCCACTTCATCATCATCATCATCATCATTGTTACCCTCATTAATTGTTTCACCCATCAGGGACAACGTAGGGGGGAAGTTGAGGTCCCGGTCTAAGGCGGGCAGGCCTCCAGCCTGGCACGGAACGACTCAACGGTGGGAGCCGTCACAACCTTGCCAGGCAGGGCATTCTACTGCAGAATGGTACGGGGGAAATATGAGTATTTGTAAGTGTCTGTCCTGGCGTTGGTAGTTTGAAATTTGAGATCATGATGGCTCCCCCAGGTGCGCCCCTGGGCTGGTAAAACACGGTCTAGCTATCAGTCTGTGTGTTTCAAAGGTGAGCCGACCATCTTCGTGTCTTTTCCAACCACTGTTCCCAGCGCGTCAACGCTGCCATTATGAAACCCGCCGTGCGTCAGTGCAGTCCTCACGGAAACGGCGCCTTCTGAAAAAGGTCCGCAGGCTCTTGAGAACCACTCGTGTGTTTAAGAAGAAGAAAAAGCAAGAGAAAGCCTGCAGGATTTGAAAGCGAATGACGTCGGTCTCAAGCTCGACGAAACCAAGCTTTTTAGGCTTTTTGAAAAGCTCTAGTTATTAAGGGTTACACGATATAATGAGTTCCATGGGGTTCGCACCTGTGAATGAAACAGAAGATCCACAAGGACTGCTTTTCTTAACCATGGGCAACAATTGCAACTACGCGGGATGATCGCATTTGAAAGACATAACCTAAATTGTCTGCCTAGTTATTACTACCAGTGATTGGCCTTATACATAAGATTCAATGGGAACAGCCATCTTTTATTCTCTGTTGTAAGGGAGTAGACAATCAGTAACAAATAAAGTCGTTAGCGTGCAGTCCCGCCAGTTTCTTGAAGACCTGATTATTTCTAAGATAGCTGCTAGAAAAGAGAGCTTTACCTTTGTATTGACGTACCTTTCCAGGCCCACATATACCTGCAATAACCGAAATGATAAAGCTCGAAGAAACCTTTTCAGCCTTTTGAAAAGCTAGATTTATTCAGGGTCATATAAAAGAATGAGTTCCACGGGTGTCACACCTGCTGCATGGGCCGCTTTTCTTAATCGGGTGATCGCATTTGAAGGACAACCTACCTAGTCTGCCTAGTGATTAACACAAATGATTGGCCTTTCTAACAAGATTGAAATCAACGGGAACATGCATCTTTTGTTCTCTCTATAAGAGAGTAGACAAACATTAACAGATAAAGGCGTTGGTGTGCTGCCACGCCAGTTTCTTCATATTCAAGAGATCATTATTTCTAAGACGAGTCCCGGAAAAATAGTTTTTTCTTTGTAGTTATGAGAAGCAAATTGGTCTATATACAGTACCTAGTCCTTAAATTGGACGACTGCCCACAGCGGCTGATTTAAAAAGGCGGTCCCGGGTTCGAATCCCCTCAAGCCACAGATGGTGTGCCCTGGGAAAGGCACTTCACACGATTTTCCTCACTCCACCCAGGTGTAGAAAATGGTATATTGTTATTTGTACGTGGCACTGTTAAAATGAGTTATGAAAAACTTTACTGCAGTGCCACGTCGTCCTTGTTTGTAAAACAAAACGAAGTAGAAATTAAAGGCGGCAAGTTTTACCTTTGTAGCGCTGTGCTGAGCATACATGTATAAGAGAGTGAGTATACATGTATAAGAGAGACCTGAGTTGCACTTTTCTGACCTACATATACATGATGTAACGCACAATTTTTCAGCTTGCCTCGACGACTACTTTAAAGTGCATGTTTTACCTTTGTATCGCTTTGTTTTGTTTGCTTTATTCGGGACCTCCATTAGTGTAATTTCTACAAATTTTACACTATTCTTCCTGGAGTCCGCCAACCATAGATACAATTCAATCAAATACAGGAACAAAACTTATACATTGGTTAGACAGTAAATTAAACAAATCACATATGATGAACTGCACTGAAATATATATGAGAGAGAGACCTGGGTTGCACTTTTCTGACCTACATGTACATGATATAGCACCCAATTTTTCTCAACTTGCCACGACGACTGCTTTAAAGCGCATGTTTTACCTTTGTAGCGCTTTGTTTTGTTTGTTTTATTCAGATCTCCATTAGTGTGATTTTTACAAATTTTACACTATTCTTCCTGGAGTCCGCCTACCATATGTACAATAAAATCAAATACAGGAACAAAACTTATACAATGGTAAGACAGTAAATTAAACAAATCAAATGATGAACTGCACTGACATTTATAAGAGAGAAACTTGAGTTGCTCTTTCCTGCCCTTCATATACATGATATAGTAGCTCCAATTTTTCTCAACTTGCAGCGACGACTGCTTTAAAAGGCATGTTTTACCTTTGTAGTGCTGCACTGAAATATACGAGAGAGATCGACCTGAGTTGATCTTTCCTGACCTACATGTAACGCTCAATTTCTCAACTAGCCACAACGATTTCTTTTAAAGGCATGTTTTTCTTTTGTAGTGCTGCACTGAAATATACGAGAGAGATCTGAGTTGATCTTTCCTGCCCTACATAAACGCCGAATCGGTCAGTGTGCCACAGGTGGCCATAATGGCTGTAAAGGCTGCTGTCGGATTATCCTGCTAATAGCCATGTGGGACCGGTAACCACACTCAGGCAACCGAGCCACAACACGCGCCTTTTGCACCGACTTCCTGCATCTAGATATGTGATATCTGTTGTTTCTTGCCCACACCTGACGTTTACATTGTAACGGAAACTCGCCTGTTACCTAGGGTAATGGAAGTGGTGTTGTTCTGGGGGCTTGTCTTCAGGTGGGTGGTAAAACGCAGTGACCCAGATAAAAGGACCGTTCTTCCTTTATCAAACGTAGACATTTTCTTCTCTCTATGAGCCTCTGATTTTTTGTGCAAGTTTGATTTCACAAACCTTTAGAAAAGTTTTAAGCACATTCCGGTTGGTGTGTACCATCCGCACACACATTGGAACAGTACTGTCCTTGCTGCTGAACACAATCCACACACACATCGAAACAGCACTGTCATTGGTGCTGCACACACAGGAATACATGTAGCACTGTTCATGTTACTGAACACCATCCACACATCGGTATATCACTGTCCTTGGTGCTGAACACCATCCACACACACACACACACACACACACACACACACACACACACACACACACACACACACACACACTGGAACAGTACTGTCATTGGTGCTGGACAACATCAACACACACTGGAACAGCAGTCCTTGGTGTTCAACACCATCCACACACATCGGCACACCACTGTCCTTGGTACTGACACTATCCACACGCAATCAGAACAACACTGTCCTTGGTGCTGAACACCATCCACTCACAATCAGAACAACACTGCCCTTGGTGCTGAACACCATCCACACACATCGGAACAGTACTGTCCTTGGTGTTCAACACCATCCACACACATCGGCACACCACTGTCCTTGGTGCTGACACCATCTACACACATCGGCACACCACTGTCCTTGGTGCTGTACACCATCCACACGCATGTACTAGAACAGCACTGTCCTTGGTACTGAACGCTATCCAGAACAACACTGTACTGGGTGCTGTACACCATCCACGCACATCAGAACAGCATTGTCTTTGGTGCTGCACACTATCTACACAGGCTACTGGCATCTTGCAGTATCCACACATATTTAAAGAATCCTGTTCTTGACCTGGAAATTGCCTCCAATCAGAAGATTGTGAATGTGATTTACTCAAGAGAATATCTTGTTTTGTTTTGTACATTCATTCAAATACTTGCAGATCATTCTGCAATATCTCCAGATGGCTTTAGCTTGTTTTCGTGACTTTTCACAGCCTTCCAGATGTTGCCTGCGTTTTCACTAAACCATTTGCCTCATGTGAATTAGGTGGCTTAGTATAGTCAGGAGCTTATAGGTCTGAAAACTGATACGATTTCAAAAGATTTCTGGTTAGAACCGCAGATGTTTGTTACCATGCAACTAGGTGCGTAATCAACTAACGAGCTTAACCTAATTTTAAAGACAATATTGGAACGATTTTCACAGGTAACTAGAGTTCCACGACCTCAAGTAACTGTCAGTCACTTAATTTGCATGATGACACAAAAAGCTCACTGCTACACAACTCACGAATGTCAAAATAACTTTGCCAATATCATGTTAACCTTTCCAAGTGATGTTTCACAAATGCTTCTTATTGATAATGCAAATAAGGCCCTTATTTGAATAAAATATATCAGTTGACCATCTTCTGTACCAAAAAAACAATGTATGTCCAATATTTGAAATCTTAACTAAGCAAAGAAGGCTACTGTGGCGTTTCCTTGTAAATAATAAGAATTATGAGGCCCTCTTAAAAAAAAAAAAACATTTATGACGAAGGCATTGAATGTCCACAATGGTTGGGTATAAATTTGTGTTTTATTTCTTATCATACATGGTACAGTACATGTAGCTTTGCCTTGTCATTCATAACCGGAGCAATTTTGGTGAAGAAAAGGGTCTTAGTAAAACATAGCTCATCCATTTTTTTTGGAATGTTACGATTTCCATCCAAACACTGTTTGCCAATTGTAACATTATGTCAGTGGCTCAGAGTAGGCATACAATATGTTGAATATGACATTTTCTTGGCAGAACCACAGAACTGGTTTGATCTGGTCTCCTTGATTTGTGTATCTTAACCTTCTCTCTGCTGCCTAACCCTGTAACCAATACACAATTGGAGCTAACTTAGCAGGTACTAACTGGAAAGTTTATATACTAGTAATTAATCTGGTTTGATTGACCCATACATTCTAATACTCAAAGATACAAGACATACAAAGAGTGTGCTCAATGGGATACACAAATGTTTGACTGTTGATGTTCCTGCCTCAGGCTGGTGCATACTGCTTCATCAGCCGCTCAAACTCATTCTCCTGCAAGGGGACAGAAAATGTCTCATTAAGGAAATCCTTTATGTGTGTAGTGTTAGTACAAAAATGGACTCAAAACTTTAACTTGACAAGTCAGCAGTAAAGTATCTGTAATAAAATCATGTCCCCATGGCTCAACTATTGGCCGCCTCACAGTTGCATTTCTGGTTCCAGTTAGTTGGTAACTGGGAGGCCCCAGTTCAAGTCCTGTGGCTAGGACATTACGGTTGGAGCTGCATCCATCTTTAGGAAGGGACGTAAAATGGTAGTACTATGTTCAAGGAGGTGCCTAGAGCTCATAAAAGGAGAAAAAGGCTAGCAACCCCTCCCTGTAAAAATATATCCTGCAACTGAAACAGCAAGGAAACTTGCTGCCCTATGGGACACTAGGTGGGTACTTCAAAGGTTTGAACAAAAAAAATGTATAAACCATTACCTTGGCAGTGAACTCCTTAACAAACGGGTGGTTCTGGTGCGATGTCTTTAGCTGGGAAAGGTATCTGTTGCTGATCTGCTGGTATTCAGAAAAACACAGTTAGTCTATACAGTATAACTATATTAAGATTGGCTAAAATAGCTGCTACTAAAAAATTCAGCATCATTATCTATATTATAAATTTTCTTGATGGGACAGAAAAGAATTAAATTCAACCCGCCATTGAAAAAAAATCTGAACTTCATTACACAGAATCGATGAAAATGTATTTTTTCAGCTTAAAATTACAGATCTAACAACAAAAATTGACAACATGGGTTCCCAAACTATGAGTTATATGGAAAAGAAATTAAGCTGGAGACAGCCCTTGTATGCCATTAATTGAAGTGGTTACAGGGCCTTGGCCAGTACGTACCTCTGGGGCCTTGCCTAGATGCTGTGAGAGGACGATCATGTTGACGAGGGTCTCCGGATTATTACTGTCCTGTAGAAATTAACACAGAGCAGAGGGATATGGTGCATTAGCATTGTAAAATAGATAAACCAAAATTATCATATCTGTGAACAACAATAGTATAACATGAGATTCCATGATTTCTATTTTGGATACAAACATGTCTTGCAAGAGGATGTATTTGACAATCTACAATTATGACTATTCAAGTATTAAGATTTTTTAGATGCCCTGTGTTTGAGGAGAGCGTGTTAAAGATCCCACCACACTTATTGAAAAGAAAAGGGGTCCTTCTCGGAGTGGATCAAACCTTACATTTTGGCCTTGCTCTGCTTGTACCTGCTCTACAAAACTGGTGTTACAACTACAGGCAGTTCACAAGTTATGCGAAACAAACAAACAACAACTGACACAGTCTGGTCTTACGCAATTTGTACTTACTCCAGAAAACCGGTGTCTATGCACAAAGTTCATGCACCCACCTTGTCCATGGCCTCCTGCAGGATGCCCTCGGCGTCCTCGTACTTGCCCTGGTGGATGCAGCAGGCTGCCTGGCCGTTCAGCAGCAGGGGGGAGGCGCTGTTCTTGTCTATCATCTCCTGGAAGATGTAGAAGGCATCCTGCAGCTTCTCACCTCCCTACAGGGTTAGGAGGAGGAGGGGGTGAGTGGTTGTTAGGAGGTTTTTGATGGGTGGGTATGCATACCTTAACTTACATTCAGGCTCAGGTCCGGATTCAGTTCCAGAGGTTTAGATTCAGGTCTAGACAACCTGTGTGCTAGAAATACTTGATGAATGAAATACTAAATAATCATTACATTTCGTATGAAGTCTAGGTAGTGAAGTGTGGTGCTAGCTTGGTTTAGAAATAGGTTGCTCCAAGCAAGATGTGGTTATGCGGCATATCTGAACCACGCGTTGCAGTCATATCTGAGGCAGTGGAAATACTTCTGTCTTTTTTCAGCGCAAATTTTGCGATACAAATTTTGCTATGTTTCCTTTTTTTTTTACCTGAACTAAAAGTAAGTAAAACTTTTTTATAAGTCCAGATTCGTTTCAGCAAATATCCCTACTGGTGTAGACAGTGAACATTAAGTTACTGTGAAAGAAACAAGAATTACAGTATACTCACCACCCCCATGTTAAACCAAGCTAGAGCCATCTGGGTGAGAGTTGCATCATCATCCTTCTCCTGCATCAGTTTCAGCTCTTTCCTAAGGATACAAAATATTTCATCAATTTCGAGGAAAGACAAAAACAAAGTATTACATGTACTGTATTAGGAAAAAAATAGGATCACTGTTGCTTGCTCAATATCTTGGATTACAGTTAAACATCTTTCCACCTCCATATGGCATATCAGATGGCACCCATTTCTGTTAAGTTAGCCCTTGGGCCACTTTGATGAATGGAACTTTGTTGACACAAAAACATACAGGACCCTTGTATGGACTTCTCAAACTATATACACATGAAGTTAACATGATAGTAGCAGTAATAAATGTAGCAATTGATTTATAAATGAAGTGAAACTACATACTTTGCCAGGTCCACTCTGTCCATCTTCAGGTAGATTTGCACCGTCAATGCTGAACTGAAATTACATGTGAAGATATAGGTTAGTATACAATAAGAAATCTCTAGTCAATAGACTTAGCTATCAGCTGTGTTTGTGTCATCAGATTATCTGTATCTAAGTCTTTTGGTGCAATATGCCATGAAAAGCACTCACCAAAGCCATGCTGAAATCTCACATAACACAATACTACATGTACTAAAGGGTAGTGAGTGTAGGAGCCCCCGATAGAAATAGGATGGCACCCAGCCTATACTAGCATATTGGCGAGGAGCGGAGCTTGGGTAGCAGACTAAAGCTAAGGAGGCTTAACTCCAGGCTAGGCTATACCACATGTACAATTCGACTGCAGCTATATAATGAGACTACTACTACTAGCACAAATTCTAGATGAGGGTGAGTTTATTCAATTCCATTTGTGAGGAGATCAACAGATTTTTATTTCAAAGTAGTACTAAAGAGATAATACCATTCCAGGGAGTCAGACTGGTGTAGACATCTTAGTGCTGCATCATAATTCTGTGAAAAGAGAGATAAGAAAACTTAGAATATGCTGATTACAAGAAATGTGTCTACTATCATACTGTTAAAATACATGTGTGCTGATTCTTAGTCCAGAGGTTGTGATGTTCTTGGCCTGTTTGCCTCATTTCTCTATATTCTATTCGAATGCAAATAAACTGATATCATTTCAACACCACAAAAAATTATCAAATAAAAATTTGATAATTTTTTTGTCACAAGGTTTATACATCTTCATTCATTGTGTCTTTCATCAAGGAGGTTTAAAATGAAAAGTAAACCTCCTTGCAATTGCTTTTACATCTTGATGGTGCAGTAACTACCATCTGTGACAGAGGGCACTGTTTCATAGCATTAGGACTGACACTAGGATGCAATTATCGTATGCAACAATATTCCAGCAGATATTCAGTCTTGTACTAGTAAGTTGTATCTCCTTCTATTAGCCTATAGCATAAGACAGATGGCTCACATCTTCATGTAGGTAGATGGAGGCAGCCATGAGGAGGAAGGTGTTGTTCCCCACATCCAGACTGGAGCTCATCTGCCCCTCCAGGTCCTTCAGAACAGCATCCCTGAGGGAGGTGCAGTACAGGTGAGAATCAAAAGGGGGCACTCATGAGTGTTTGATACAGTAGAAAAGAAGAGTGAATCCAAACTTTTGAATTATTTGCTGGTAAGTAAGTAACATAAATTGACTAATATGTATGGAACATGTAGCAAAAGTTTGCAAGGGTTTACAAACAGTTACGATATTGTGTACATGTTGTATATATATATATAGGAGTATTTACATCCATCCTTTACGTCCGGCAGGATGTAAAGGAGCTAATGATGTAATATATAAAGTAACCGTTACATGTATATTGTTATATATATTAAGAAAGAGTGGTAATTAATTTTACAAAATTGCTACTTGTATTTTTAAGTTGTAAAAAGATTATTCATTTGTACGCTGTAAGCATAAGAAACATAACCATGGTGACAGACGTCTGATTCAGGTCATAATTTCTTTTGGACTATATTTGTTTAAAATGGAAGAAGAGCAAGAAATTGAAGAAAAAAACATAGCAAAAGACATGTTTCCTTTCCGTAATGGTAAAACTAAGAGTTTAGGAGAGAAAATGTATTTCAAAGCGTGTACCTTTTCTGGTCGCTGGCTGCTACTAGTGCTAGGTAGTCAGCATACAGCCTGACAGCCTGCAGCTCCGAGGCCGACACTCCTGACACCTCATCAAGCACAACTCCATACTTCTTCTGTGGGGTTTACATAAAAAACAGTCAACATTGTTTCTAACTTTCCATAGTTTGAACTTTGACATACTACTGTACGATCATTCACTATCAGCCCTAGGGGGCTATACTATCTTTTCTGCATGGTAGAGATCTTATACATGTCAAACAATTGCATCAGTATATTACTTGAATATTGAAACAATGACATACTTGTAAATGTTTAACTTTGCATTGAACACCGACCTAGACAGTAGCGCTGCTTGGAGATTACATGTAATCTTGATTTTGGTTGTGCTGTTGGACAACCATGCACAAAAAAACTACAGTACAATGAAAATAGAATCACATACAACTGTCTTTACCTGTGCAATATAGGCCCGGTACATGTAGACATCCCTCTCTGTCTTCACATCAGGGGAGGAAGTCTGTGGGAAAGTTTGTAAGAGGGTAATGTTATACTGTACTTCATTAACATTATAACAGATAACATAACAACACAATGTACAATATTGTACATATATATTTTGTACCTCATCGGATAGGTATGGCGACTGTTGGAGGGCGTCTTTTACTTGTAGCCTTGTATAGACCTATCTAGTGAGGTCTATTATGAATATATACAAGCAACTTTTCCACGAATAGTGGTGGGGGTTTTTCAAAGAAACATGACACAATTTTTATGCGAAAATAAACTCACTTCTTCTCGTTACCCACATGTCTAGACTTTCGATTCCCATTGTCACATGTATGGTGACCTAAATAGACATCTGAATCTAAATCCGTGAGCACAGGTACATACATAGGATGTCATGAAAGACAACTTGTAACGTTTTATATCGACACGTCACCAGCGGTGCCATCATAGGATAATTTTGAAGGTGGGAGGGGGGCAGATCTACTTTCCCTTCGGGTTTTGTCAAATCTGGGTGACCAGTACAGCTAAAAATCACGCCGACGAATACCCTAAACCGCCTCACCTTCAGTTTTTGTGCCTCGTTGATACATTGTTGGTAATTCCCCAGGTAAAAGGCGTTTTTGATGTCGAAAAGTTCGTCCACGTCGCCTTGGGCAGCCATCTTGTTGCAGTAGTACTGATGCTGAATGGTGATTGGACAGTGGTGCCAGTCAAGATTCAAGCGTCTCATTGGCTGGTGAAAGCAGCATTCGGGGAAAAAAATGTGTAAATGTGACCTCTAGCGGAAAAATTGTGTAGTACAGTTTATTTTTTTGAGTGGTATGTTGTCGAGGTGGGTGCTGCTTCTTTCACAGGAGGTGTTGTCAGGTTTGACGTACATGTCTGTTAAAACAGTAAAGAGTAGAGTAGAGTAGAATTTTCGGTCAGGTAGGACTGCTCCAGTTTAGACCGCTCTTCATTGTTGAATTCCATTTCACTCAACTGTCATGGTGGGTTTGTGTGGATGTTCCAAAGCTCTGTGGTTGTACTTTACAGGGTGAACTTCCATGTACCTGTCGAATCTGGCTTTGAAGGCATTAACTGAGGGAGCGTTGATTACTTCTTCTGGGAGTCGATTCCACCAGGGGACCACCCTGTGCTTGAAGAACAGCAACCTCCTGTTTGTTTTTGTGAATGTTCTTGTTAGCCGTAAGCTATGGCCTCTTGTCCTGTCCTACTGTAAAACAGTATAAGTTTCAAGGGTTTCTCTGGCTTGCAGCCTTATATTTTTTTGTGTTTAGCCGGTACAATGTTGTGCAGGCTTCAAGCATGACAGAAGCCCCCTGAGCAACAGTTGCCATGGCCACCTAGCAAGTAGCAATAGCGCTTCAAATACTACCGTCAGCATCATCTTGACCACCACCGAGGAGTTTCACACACAAATGAACACATGTGGGCACCAGCACACACACAACAATTACATATGTCATTATACACACACATGCATGCACGCATGTACACACGTCACACATACACTCGAGCTCATATACACGTACTGCACACACTGTGATGTACTATACTCACAGTGTATGATTGTACACTCAGTGACACCAATAGGAGGTTGGTGACACTAATACGTATACCGTTACACACACTTGCACACACACACATGTGGGCACACTCATACACACAATTGTTCACTCCATCCCCATTATAGTACCAAAAAATTAAATTTCCCCCCAAAAAAACAGTATCAACAGTCAGTGAATGCGTTTATTTCTATGATTGCAATTAATCAAAGCACAGTTAGCATTTGCTAACAATTGCAACTCAGATGTTGACAGTAGAGGTAGATGTCTATCATATGGTACATACTATAAGTACATATTGCAAGCAAGCTTAAAGAAATTGAATAAATATGGTAGGTCTGATGTTCATTTATATTAAAACTATATTGATCTTCATATGATAAAGCAGTTAAGTACTATTTAATTACTGGAGACATCAAATGTATTTTCCATTGTAAAATGTACATGTAGTATATATATTGTTACTGCATAAAGGGCACAGTCTTGCATTGGAGATCAACCTATCTATTAGTAACCATATTGGTACTAAAGTCATCAGCAGTAAATAAGAACTATTTCTTTGTTGTGTACAAACAATTACAAATGCATTCATATTTTGCTAACTTTTCTTGAATTATGCCTTATTAGTTAACCTTTACCCGTCCTTCAAAATTACATGACAAGTTAGACTCTTAGAACTTACTTGAAGTGCTTATGACATGAATAGATGTTTTCTGATTATATTCTGCAATGGTGGTGTCAATCACCTGGATGTCTAACCTTCATCAACATGGTGTCAATCAATTATCCAGTTTTATTTTGGTGTATGTTTGGCACTAACATGACTGTCCATAGAACAATAATTCTATAGTAGAATATTATCAGAAAATATTGTATTTCGATGTCATAAGTACTACTGCAGATAGTTTTACGAGAATATCTCTTTTCTGGCTGATTGTAGCAAAAATATGTTCCTCGGATTATTTGAAACAGTCTTAAACTCTGAACCTCTGTGACCACATTGAATTTACAAAAAAAGTGATGCTCTTTTACTATATCGTTTTAAAGTCCGAGTTCTCTGCTGCAAACATCTGAAGTTTGGCACTGTGAGACTTAAAGTTATAAATATCAACATCATCAATATCATGGACGTATATGCACACATTTGGCCCTGTATTAAGATTTGTTGGCAAGTACAATTCCTTCCCCAGTTCTGTTTCTCTCCCCTTGTCATGGTCTCCTTGGTTACTGTTTCTATAGTTACTAGCAGCTGTACCTTTGTTACGTACATTCCACCCCCGTCTCCTTAGCAAGGGAAGATAAACCTGACTTCCTTTTACTGCATACTTCCGGCAAGACATCAAGAAATCTTGTGAGAACTGCACATCAACATCTGTGAGAAAAACTATGGAGTCACTCTTCTTCTTTACCAGTTCCAGTCCTTTTAGGTGACCCGTCTGGAGTGAAAAGGGTTCGTCCAGAACCACGGACCTGATCTGACTGGCTGGAAATTGTCTTTGGTAGAAATCTATGACGGCTTTGGCGTCGAGCGTGTTCCCATCATGCTTCTCACCCTTCCCAGGATCCTCCTCTGCTCCTCCCGTGCAGATGACGATGATGAGGCTCTCCGTGCGAGGCGGACGGGAGCTCAGCACAACCTCCTCATACATCTGCAGGAACCGCTGCAGACCTGGATTTTATATTTATATCTTTTATTTTGTACAAGTTAAATTATTATTATTATTTCTTTATTTCAGGCTCTCACTGGCCCATATGACATAGGGACAAACATGAAAAACAGAGATTATATACAACATTTTGAGACAAACTAACAATATTATGGCTATGTGTAGAGGCGGCTCCATAGGTTGGTGAAAAATGAGTTCTTGTAAAAAGAGTCGGACCTGAGAACGGACTGTATAATGGCATTACTAGAATTGAAAATCCTATGTACAAAGGAGTGGCACTGTTTACGCCATCTGGCGTCGAAGGTATCGGTATGATTGCACACGAACATTTCACTTGCGCTGCAAGATCTTGGAAAACTCATAATTATACGGAAACAATTGTTGTAGGCAATTCGACATTTCGACAGAACACTCGAGCGAAAAGAATTCCATAACTGCGCCCCAAAGAGTTGGGAGCAGTAAGACGTGAATAGTGTTTTCTTAATAGTAGGTGAACAAAGACAAAATTTTCGAATTATAGTATTTGCTCGACAATACAGGCCCCTTAGTTGGGCAAGGATACAGTCATCATCACTCAGTCTGTCATTAATAGCAATTCCAAGATATACAAATGATGTCACAAATCTCAGACACTCTCCATACAGTTTGATCGACGGGAGCGGATGTAAAAGTGGCAAACTAGCACTCGGGAAGTACATGCAGCATGTCTTGTTTACATTGAATAATACATCATTTTCTAAACCAAATTCCTCACAAGTACTTACAAGTTTTTGCAGAGACTTAAGGCTAGGACATAGCAAACACATGTCGTCAGCGTAAAAAAGATGGTTCACAAGACAGCCTCCTATATAGCAACCTACTTTAGTACAACTGAGTCTCGAGCTTAAATCATCTATATATGCATTGAATAGTAGCGGGGATAGCAGACTCCCTTGCCTTACCCCATTTGATACATAAAAGCAGGGAGACAAAACATTGTTCCATCTAATACACATTGTTTGGTTCTGGTACCAATAAACCAGAAACCTCACCAAATACACCGGGACCTTTCTGTCAAGGAGTTTTTTAAATAGGGTCCAATGGTTTACCCTATCAAAAGCCTTGGAGGCGTCTAAAAAACAAGCAAAAACTGGAGAGCCGAGACCCCGGTAGTACTCAATTGTCTGTTTTAAAGTAAATACACACATGTCAAGACCGTGACCACGTTTGAAACCGAACTGATGAGCAGTGGTTTGAAGATATGGCTCTAGCCTGTTCAATAAAACAGCCTCCAGAACTTTGGATAATGCTGATGCAATTGCTATTGGTCTATAGTTATCACTATCAGAAATATTACCAGTTTTGTTTTTAACAACCGGAATGATGATAGTATCTAACATACTTTTCGGAATGAAGTTATGGACAAGCGCGGCTGAAAACAATAGTGATAAGCATATGCTAAGCTTAGGCCCCGCATATTTAAGGTGTTCATTACTGATTTCGTCAGACCCTACCGCTTTTCCATTGGGTAAGTTTCTAATTATATCATATACTTCCACAGCAGAGATTTGCATCCCCGAATCAAATTCAAAAGGACAACCTGTCGACAAATCAGACATAACAGCAGGTCTATGTACCTCACTATTAACAGAGTTCAACAGTTTATCAAAATGACTCCTCCACATGTCTGCGATCTGCTCAGCCCCAGAGCAACCATCTATAGTGTTAGGTAATACAGAATGAGAGGATTTAGTACTACGGACCTTTTTCCAGAATTCTCTAGTATGGCCGGCATTGAAACTTTTCGCAGTCGAGTCGGCTCTTGCCCTGTTTTCCTCCTGTTTACACTGTCTTAGAGCGTACTTAAACTTTGCCCTGGCTTTATTCATTAAGGAAAAAATCGGACCTGATCGAGGGCGGCCACTTTCCCTCCAAAGAATGTAGGCCTCACGTGCAGCCGTATGCAAATCCTTAACAACCTCATTCCATCCGGGGACAGGTGTAAAGGAATTGCAACCCGTTCTTTGAGTTATAGTGGAATTTGCAGAATCTTTTAGAGTGGCAATTAATTGGCAGGTAAACAGGTTGAGGGCATTAGTATGCGCTTGATCCTGACAATTCGGATCCTTACAAATCATTGCGTCCAGTGGAATTTCCACGTTTGACAAAAAACTGTCCACAGATAAACGATACATGTCTATTTGGCCTGGCATCGCCCTGGCCCAGTCAGTGATTTTGCGAGGAATCTCGGAGTGTGCAGCCTTAGCTATGGCTGGGAAATTTGCATCTAAAGAGATACAGAGTGGAAAGTGATCAGAGGAGACATAATCATGCAACACCTGAATATTGTTGATGTTTTGGTGAGCCGTGTCACTTGCCAGACGTAAAAATGCAAGGTACATTCGTTATTACTTTCATCAGGTTGGTAAGCCTCAGCTATGCCCTAGTGCAGGTGCGAATTGCTCTGAGGAAGGTGGCAAATGGTCCCCGAAATGTCGGTGAACTTTCGTTGTCGAAAAGCATTGGTTGTGTAAAAAGTGTCTTTTTATTCAACACAATGTACAGAGTTTCAAGAAAAAAAAAAAAGTGCAGGGGTGAGAAAGAGACCAATATGGTCTATACAGTATGTGGTCTCCCCTTTATCTACATAATATCAATATAGTGGTTGAAACATATGAATGAGAGTAAAAAATTAATACATCAACTATCAAAAGGGAGTACATAACCAAGTAAAGCAACTAAAGTCATCATAGTGCAGGTGTGAGAAAGAGGCCAATATGAGTAAATGATGATTAATTCATAAACAATGACTGAATAGATACAACTAACATTTTAGGATTAAGAATAACTAACAGGTAATAACTACCTGAATCTCTCTCTCGCACTGGGACAATGACATACACATGTGGCATCTTTGGCAAGTGCTGAGCATGACCTCTGAACTCCGCGTGAAGTAGCGGACGTATTATCCTGTTGCGTAATGTGACCTGGTTGCCATGGTGATTGCGGAAGGCAAGGTCGATGATGTACTCCGTCCCAAAGTTAGGGTGAAGGCGACGGTACCCGCCGATCAGATGGCTGACCTTTGACCCTACAGGCAGCTGCTCTGTGGCAGTGGCAATGGCTGACTCTAGAATCTGTCAGGACAACAGAAAATAAAGATATTAACCTTGACTTTTAGCATTTTCTCAAGGATAGATACTAGATCTTAATTTTAGTTTCCAGAATGGCATTTATATATTTACAGTAAAAACTGACTAAGACCACTCAGGGGACAGATAAACTAGGGTCTTTGTGGACAGATGGACACCATAGACAGGATTCTGACTGCTTAGTGCTATATAATGTCTTTGGCCTGTCGGTGCAACAATGTTGGGATACCTCCTACAGGTTGTGTGTTACAGTGCACACACTATACTACTCACCTCTCTGAGGTCCTGTTGCCATGGTAACGACATCTCCTGGGCCACGCCCTCTGGTGAGAACATATGGGTGGTATCAAATGACACCCAGGGGAGGCTGTCATCTCCCTCTATGGAGAGGGACAGGTCATCTAAGGGACTGTTTTGATCTAAGGAAGGTATGGCCTTGTGAAGGGAGGGGGAAAGGATGCTGTTCATGGAGTGAAGGGATTGCTGAAGTGTCCCAATTTCCTGTGGGAAAGAAGAGGTGCAATATGTTATTCGAAAGTATAAATGTTTTTTATATAAATCATTACTTCTCAGATATTGCAGATTTATTTCAGTAAGAGACCAAGATAGCTTAGATGGGGGCGATAACAGTTATATTTTAAAGAGTGGAATTAACAAATACACAGGTAATGGTGTGAACAGCATGCATTTAATACTTATTTGAAAGTTAATCAAAATAAGTATGACAAGCACAAATTCATCAGGCAAGTGTTATTCCATAGACCCTGTCCTTGGTGCTGAATCCATTATCACATGGACTTCTTAACATTAAAAAGGGAGTCAATCAAGAAAAGGAAGTGTTGAAGTGTAGACAATATGTAAATAGCAGGTCCAAGTCAAATCAAAGTGAGAATAAAGTCTCTGGCAAACCCAATGTAGTAAGTTGTTTCTTGAACTAAAATTGTTATCTTGTTTCTTGTAACAAGTCGAGGAAAAAAAAAACATTTTGTTTGGGTGCTCTGCAAGGGCTTGATACTACAGTAATCAAGAGGGTTGTTTGGAAATTCACCTGTTCAGTGGTGTTCATGGCAGCTTTGGTGTAGTGCCTGTGCACTTGGTACATGACATGAGGGTCCTTCATGTGATGCAGGGTCAGGGATTTCACCAGGTGCCTGTTTTTCTGCAAGTTTCCTGTGAACGGCCTGTCCTCACTGAACTCTTCCTCATAGGCATGGTAGAACAGCTCAGTTAGCTGGATAGTGAGAAAATACTGATTAGTCAGTAATTCATTATCAATGCCCTTTGTCTGCAGCAGAAATATTAAAAAAATAACAGTTACATTTCTATCCATTATGCCCTCTCACAACTACTACAAGCAGAGGTCGCATGAAAATATTCTGGACCTCTCAGATGCCCAATTTGTTAATTAGGTTGGCTGTCAGAAAACAGGGCATCATAAAAAGAATGTGACAATTTTCCTAAAACAACCTCTTTATTTATTTATTTATTTATTCATCTTTAGAGTAGTCCCTTCAGCTGACTCAGCAGCTGATTTCCAAGGCAGCCCTTACATACAGATAATAAATAAAGGTCATAAAATGATAATTATAAATAGGAATAGTACAGAACAAACTCAATATAACAACCTCTGCTATCTAAACCCTGTTGAAAAGACTAAGCTTTACACCTGTTTGATAAACAAGAATCCATGCATATTGATTATTACTGCAGTCAACCCTGCACAAGTGACCACCTCCAGTCATAAAGACCAGCTGCAGTGTGACCACTTTTTGCTGGTCCCAAAGATAGTTTTTCCCAGTGACACAAGGTTTAAGAATCCTGTCCATAATGACCACCTCTCCAACAGATTTTATTGGTCCACTGAGTGGTATTCTTGGGCAGTTTTGAGCGTATGTGCCGTATGATTGCATATTACTTGAAAAATCTGTATTTCCCCCCTACCTCCCACGCTCGTGTACACTGTATGTGCAGGTGGTTGGTGACACAGCGACCGATCTCCACATCCTCCTCTGCAGACATCACCTCCTCCATACACGTCTCCAGGTGGGGACACAGGGCTGCACAGGAAATTAAAACAAGTTCAAATGTATAACAGGATATTTTCTAGCCCAATAACCATACAATCAGGAGCTAACTGGTATATCTATGTTGCTGTGAGTGTTTCCCGCCCACCCAGTTCATTAGCACATACCAGGGTTACTGGGTTGGTTTTAATTCTACAGGGCAGCAGAACTTTAAGCAAGGCCAGCTGGAAAAATAGGTTGCTAGAAAAGGCTTATGTTTAGAAATAGCAGGACTGGGCCTGGTAAAATACCCCTAATAAAGCATAGAATTCAAGAACCAAGAAATTGAATAGGTGTAGCCTGAAATGTGCAAATCATGTTGTAGTCTATTTTCAGTAATATGTACATTGTACGTGTACATGAACTCACCCTGTATTGCAGCTCTACTGAAGATGACGCCAGGCCCTCCCATGCAGAAGTTCCTCCCGTTCAGCCCCAGCTTGTGCCTTACCGCAGGGAAGCCGTAGCCGGGCTGTCCCATGTACACCTGTACAGGCAGGGGACAGAACATACCTGTCTGTAATCTCTTGGGCTGTTTGTGTAACATTGAACAGGTTTTGTCTATTACATGCATGTGAAAGGCCTTTTTATTAGATCAGAATCAATCTGTATTATTTAAAAAGATAGATATTGATAATGTTATCCCTTTTTTCTTAGCCAAATGCTGAATTTTCAAGTTACAATCATTCAAGGATTAATATCAAATAACCTAAAAATCTATGGATAACAAACTTCTTTGTACACAATTGAGTATACAGAGTATTGACCTGAGGAAGGTGACATACAGTTTCTGAAATGTCACTTGGTTGTGTGCAAAGTACTTTGTTGTTATCCAGTTACTTACCAACAGCATGCTGGAAACACAACCCTTATGAATGTACCTCTGATGTTCTACAGGGGTTTGTTATGTAAAATGGCCTTGGTAAACAATTAGCACCTCACCTGTCCAAACAGGGCCTCATTTGAGTAATACAAAAGACTGCCAAGGACATTATCCACAGGCAAGCTCTTTCACCTTTTTTTTTTCAAATAATTTCTAGTAAAAAATGGTTATATCAAGATGTATCATAATTACATTGGGGTTAGTTGATTGGCCTGAATTGTTGACATTTGGATTAAATCCAACTGCTACAACCCAGCTTTTTTTTTAAACAAACCTGTTGAAATTATATGCAGGCCATGTTTTAATGTCATGCAGTTTAAGGTTTCTCACTTCTAAATATATTATGAAAGAAGTGAAATTTCCCATTTTGTGAAGAAAAGAGGACATTCTGTGAATAAAAAAGGTTACACAAATGCAAACAACATTCCATTGACTTAAACCATTTCCGTCCATTGTCTCCCACACGTTTTGGAGTATTATGTAAGAAAGGCTGAGAGCACCACCTCTTCAATGAACCACAACCCAACAAAAACAGAACACCCACTGATACCTGTGCTAATTGGAACCCACTCTACCATATCCACTTCTCGGTAATCGTACACTTTCCTCTTTGTTATGGCTCAGTCTGAAGTTGCCATTCCTCCCACTTAAGGGTGAAAAGGCTTGGGAACTTAAACAGGTGGACATGTCTTGGTCGCCAGAGTCAAAGACTTGCGGGACCCAGTTAAAAACAGTATTATAACAGCTTTTGTCACTGTTGAGTTAAAGTCTTTGAAGTATGAAACTAATTTCAGAACAAACAAATGAAGGCAAGAAAGCATGTACCTGTTCTGACGACTGTTTGCTACTTGAGATTCTTAGCTGTCTTTGTTACCTCATATTTCAAACCTTGTCAAAAAGCTAGTCCTAGTAAGAGAGCTGTGTTGTTTTCCTTCATGATGGCAGTTGTAAGTTATTAGCCCAGGAAGTTTTTTGCTGTTGAAATCTACATTGACAATCTGCCTTTTGTGGTGAATTCTGATGAAAAATAAATGATTTAGTCAGTCTAATATCATCTTGTACATCTTTATCAAATAATAGAGCCGGAATAACTGCCACGATAAGCACACCAGCTTCTGTATCTGTCCATATAGCCATTAAAACCAGGTGACCCTTTGGCGTAACAAACCAGCTTTGCAGGCACGCTGCATGGCAGCAGAAGGCAATATTACACTGAACGACCTGCCACACCTAACCTTTGCACATCTACCCACCCTAGCCCCGGGAACTCAACTTCTCCCCTACTTTGCCCCTGATGGGGTCATATGGGGGTAATCCATGATGATGATGATCTACCTACCAGTGTTGTTTAAAATGCTATCTGTTAAGAACGCCCCTGCTATCTTGGTGTAATGTGAGAATAGACTTTGTTTTACCTTCTTGCTGCTGTCTATCTTCCCCAGGAATCTCTGCAGCCTCTCCACGTTGATGTACGAGTCGTCATCAGCCCGCATGAACCAATCGTAGCTCTGCCCGTGGTTCTGACACACATATTGCAGCATCCGGAAGGCCTTGCCCTGTGGGGGGTACACGTTGTCCGACACTCCAGGGAGTGAGATGATGGGTAGGCGGTCGTCTTCCCAGCTGCCGTGTTGGGAGAAAAATTCCACCTGCGTACAGAAGGTACAAATGTTCATCAACCGGGCCCCTGAATATTTTTAAGTCGGAGTTAAAATCAACCCAATGACAAATAGATGCCGTAAGCTAATCGGGAGAACACTGAGAGGTACCACCCCCAGGTATCCAGCAGACCATCCTTATGGGCACCGGCACAACTGTGACCACAGCATATATATATAGCCAGGGACAGCCTATATTCGTACACCCGTATCTTAGGGTTAGGCCTGTGGTTAGAATTGACACCCTGGGGAGAGAGATGTTGGGTAGATGGTTGTCTTCCCAGCTGTCATGTTGGGAGAGATAAATTCCACATGTACAGTATGTACATCATTGGTTATCAAGATGCATTGATTAAGGTTAGACATCCAGGATCATCCAGGTAATAAGGTACACAGAACAAAAGCTAGTTACTCAAGCGATTTGACAGACTTTGTAAACAGGCAGACTGACTAGTATTTCTGGGCTACCAGGATGAATCAGGTGGTAGAAGGTGGCTAGCACCTGACATAAGTCAATCATGCATATGCATGATGATGATGATTACATAATCTCCAAGCAGATCTTCAGGTAGCAGAAGCATAACAGTAGAGTATATTTATGGGCAAAGAAAGTGTCTAGTAAGCCACGGGCACTGTGAATTTGCCTGTATTGTTAAACAATTCTGCCACTGGAAGATCTGCTTGGAGATTAATGATACAATTACCAATACAATTACCTTTGAGACTTGCCGTCCCCATGTATTATTGCATGCTGTTGCCCTGGTGTGGAGAAACTTCCCAGCAGTCATCACCCCTACATACAGGGGCTGCCGTACTGTCAGCTCTCCTGAAATCCCTGGAACATCATAGAACAAAGATATCACAATGTAATATGCATATGCAAACAGACAACATCAACATATAACAGATTTATTACTGTTGTACTATGATTCCAACAACAACAGATTAAACCACAATACAGGTAAAGGATCCCATTGCCATTTTTAGGCCCTAGGTGCAGTAGGTTGTTATTCACTTCAATACATTAGAAGTATTTACTGTATACTTTTGTAATTCTACTCCACTAACTTTTTGTTTGCTTTGCATGACACACCTGAGTTACACAGCAGTGTGAATGTTTTCACAACAAAAGACAAGTGAAGTGATGTTGTTCTTCAGCACCAAGGACAGTAGCTTCAAGCTACATGAGATCAAACTGTAAAAGATGATCCACTTACACTAGGATGGACCCCTACTCTTTTTGATAAGTGTGGTGGGATGGTTAATGTGCTTGAGGTGTGGCTTTCCTCAAACACGGGACTTTTAGCTTAACATTCAATCCAAGTGGACATTCCTAACCAAAGCTCTGTAGTCATGTTCATCACATGTGAGGAAATAGGTGTAACATGCCTTTCCCAAGGGCACAAGATTGAGGTCTGCCAGGGATTCCAACCCATAACTTTTAGCATGATTCTTTGTCAACACCCCTTACCACAAGATCACAAGACCATAGCATACCTGAGTCAGTGATGTCTGCATTCTGCCCATCATTCCCAGCCAGGAGGGAGATGAGGAGGAGAATAAATATGGTCGACAGCGCTATGCCAAATATGGTGCCTGACAGAAAGGGTAACAGGCACTTGTGGTGGAGAACACTGGACAGCCTGGGGCGTTTTCTGTGTCCTTGAACCCACATAGATGCCTTCATTGCTCATTTTAAGTCATGCATGGTCGCCGCAGACAAACCTGTTGACAAATATAAGGAATATAGAAACATTTTACTATCTGTTGCTTTTATGCAAGCACACTCATAACCTGGAATAGAAGATTTCTGTGGATTTAACCTCTGTGGTTCCATTGTGTGCTATCACTTAGTGTTTATCTTTTTATATAAATAAATAAGCAGACGAACCTGTGGACAAATATGCAGGTTTAGGTATCAGAAATGTTTTGACAATCTGTTGTTTTGATGCAAGCTTTGTCCATTGCTTCATTCAACCTCTGTGGTCCCATTGTTTTCTTTTATTTGATGTTTGTTGGTTTTAGATAAATAAATAAACACCGGCTATGAATCTAGGGTTTGGTGGTGATATGTTGCACAAAGCAATATTGACAGAAACATTCCAACTTAATTCATGTGGAGCAGCAGACTGTAAAAATATTTCACTCCATACTTCAAGCTATCTCTTTTGTGGTACCTCCTTTGTAATTGTACAATGTACAGACATTTTCATAAAATTACATATGAAGCAACACATAACATATAATCATGTTGAACGTTGTTCCAACATCCAAGCCAGCAACATATAAGATTCTGTGATAAGATACTTTGTTGTTCTTCAAAGAATACTTTGTGATTAGTCAATGTATCAAAATTGAGTAACAGACAGGCAAAAACGTCACTGACATTTTAGATCAATGAGTAACACATTATCAGGTTGTAAACATAATTGCCAGTGTGATAACCATGCCCAACTATGCAATAACAATGTCATGATGCGATGAACAGGAAAAATAAAATTTTCAAAGAAAACTGAAGACCTTTTAGTAACATATTTTCTGTTAAAAAGTTATTGAAAAATGACTTGGGGAGCAGTGTTGTCATTACCCCCTCAGAAACACACGTCCTCCAGCTAGTTTCCACCTGCTTTTGTCCGTGGTTTAAGCTGCGATGTAAGGTCAGGGCAAAGGTCACAGGTGAGTGAAATATTGCACCACTTGAGCAGCCCAGGGGGCATGGCTTTAAATCAGACCATTCACACACTGAAAACAAGGTTAGGTGCGACACTTAAGAAAGTTACTTAAATGACAAGATGGTCGTAGATGGGTTTAGTTCTTCTGTAGTTCAGCCCCAAGAAAAAAAAATGAATAGATGTTCCATGCTACCAAAATTCAAACGCTTCTTTTTTTTAGAGTTCTGTAATTTGTTTTGTTCTGATGTTTTAGTAGTTTTGTAAGCTTACCGACAAAGATTACAAAACATTGTTGAATACAGATATAAGCAGAATGTAACATTCAGTTGGTGAACATCACAGATAGTGTCACCTGCTTGTTCAACAGAGAAGGTGAACTACATACCTGTACTGCAAGTTTTTGACTTCTTATAAATTTATTTGGCATTTATATACGAAATATGAAATCAACCCTGGCTGTTCTATAGATTATCTGCACAATTTGGGCTCCAATCATTGTCATATGATAGAATATCGAATGTCTTTCTGAAGCAAGGGAATGCCTGTAAACTAGAGCAGGAAAAAAATTGTTTTTCTCGAAACGTTACTTATAACAGACATATTTTAGGAAAATTGATGTGTTGAAACTTACATGAATGTACTTGGGCTTTTTCTCAAATTTAGCACATTGCTCTGTCTCCACAGGAATATTAGACAGATATTACAAATGAAAAGGGAAAAAATGGAATCTTACCCGAAAAATAACAAATGGAACTCCGATCAATCTTCCCTTTTGCCACCAAATGCAACACGACAGTCCCTATAATTTACCAATTAGTTGGCAACAGTTGGATGCTCAATTGACAATCCTGGCGGCTTAGCTTCAGCCTATACCATACAGCCCCTTTGTAAATGCCATGTTTAATTATGTATGAGGTCACCGCATGTGGTTATCAATAATACACTGTCCTTTAGATGATAATAGTTCTCGGATGGGTTGGCAAGACACCTGTGTGTTTTATGTGCAACCCCTGGGGTATATGATATGCCGAGTAAATTGCATTTTTGTGTTCAACATCAAATTGTCTTTTTTTTTTCAAGTTCCCCTGACAGCTTGCACATACCCTTTAGCGGAACATACTGCAATTTAGATGCCTCGATTTCATTTCGACACGTTATCTACCTGTACTCTAGGTCTACTAGACCGCAATCGATGAGCGACAGTACAGCGACTTAAGTTCGATTTGAATTTGTGTGATCCTTGATTTCTTAATTGGAATGCGATGCAAGATCTAAAAATATAATTTAAAAGAAAACGAAAAAACAAAACGTACACAAAATTGTTCATGCATGAAAAAAGCAAAACCGTGACGTTTCTCCAGCTACCGCGAAGGAAACCGTGACCTTGAGAAACGTTACTAGTTTGCCTTTCTACATCTGCTTGGAGATTACTAGAAACTGTTGAGGTTTTGTTCCCCGTGTGAACACTACGAAATCTGTCGTTGTACAATGTGTTGTCTGTTGGACTCCTAACCTCAGGCTCGATCCGTTAACCTCGCATTGTCCTGTTGTTCGGTCTCATAGAACCCCCCCCCCCTCTCCCGGCACACTTTGACCTGAGCTAGAGATCAAACTGGTGTCATCGCCTTGTAGGTCACAAAATATCGACCTGCTCTCTTCAAAGACAGGCCGAGATTCTAGAGTCTAAGATTCTAGAGTCTAAGATTTTTTGTTCAGTCACTATAAAAACAAGACAGACTGCAAAGTCATGGCAGGTGTCACCCGAAGATCCGGTGGATCTTGACGACTCCTTACGTTGATGGAAATAGTAGAAATTGGGCAAATAGACTGAATTAATGATACGCTAGAGCTAGTTTTTTCCTGTATCTCTGGCCGGTTTAACTCCTTTGGCGTAGTATTCGGTCAATTTGCCCAATTTCTACCATTTACATCAACCGTTGGGAGTCTGACCATGACTACCAAGATACCACCGGATCTTCAAGTGACACCTTTCCAACCATGCAGCCGTCTTGCTTTGATGGCAACTCAGTAGCAAAACACTAGAGACTTCAAATTCGAGATACCGCCGGATCTTTGTGTGACACCTTTCCAACCACGCAGTCGTCTTGCTTTGACGGTGACTAGTATCTTGGCAACCACGGCACGTTATGAATGGCCTGCAGCCCGGTCTTGTTAGCTCGCGACGGTGGCTACTCCGCCAACAATTCGCGACCGTTGGAAGCGGACTAGAGCTAACAAGCAGCAAGACAAAGGGCGACACATAACCCAGCATCTGCTTGGAGAAAACCCAATTAACACAGACCCACATCAGCCAACGGTATTAAGGACCTGAACTTCCATGTAATTCCATTAAGATAGGGGCGCTTTCTGAAATATTCCATGACCTATGTGATAAGTGCTACGGTGTAAAAAAAGTGTGCATCAGCTCGCGCATACTAGCAGACGACATGCCAAACTATGATGCGAATGCAGCAAAGAAACAGTGAGTTATAGCTACGTCTGAAAGCGCATCACCGTTAGTAATGTATGGAAGTTTGTTGAAGATATATCTGCAAAATGAAATGTCCGGCCGTACTGTGTTATCAGCATATCAACATTGCCTAGGAACGTTCAAATGTACATTATGGTAATACATCTCAATAACCATGGTTTAGTGGTACACTATTTAACAATCTTTGCTAGACCCATGTGTGTACTAAGAGCTGTTAGTTTGAAATTGCTGATAACCAAAACGTTATATCGCTGTTAAAAAAAAGTCAATCTTAGCAAGTGAAGATTTCAAGTAAGCAGCTGAATTAGAGTAGTGATATAATATATAGTTCTTCATTGTTTTCCCCTGTTACTTGTAATTAGCCTTCGTGCAAAAAAAAATCAGAAAAAACGTATCGTTTTTGTTATGTATTTGAATTTCTCAAATATAATCCTTAATCACATTCATTGTTCAACACTGCAATGACTGTTGTACACTTGCACGTTATGAAAGACGAATAAAGTATAAAGGTATAAAGCGATCGCTGTTCCTCCCTATCTAAGTTAGATATGATCCTTAAAACGTACTATGGATAGGGTATTCTCCCCAGGGATGCACCTACGGTAAATGTAAATTAATGCCTGCAATTCATTGTCGATGCCATTGTTAGCGACGCGAAAAGTAAGGAGCCATAACAGTAATGAGTATAGTAGAGTGTAGATTTTATGGTTATTTATCAAGCTTTCAAATTTATATATATCCTGGCCTGCGCCTTTCACAAGTGTCCGTTCGGTCATATATAAGTCTGGCGTTCTAGAAAAAAAAGCTTTCTTAATTCAACACTTGAAGCACGTTCACAGACTTTGTACCTCCGGTTTTCGATTAGACAGGCGCATATTTTTCCTGTCGCCCGTGAATGAATGATTCATGAGGGCCACGGTTGGCTGTTACCGGTGAAAGGACGTGTGTTTCACAGGCCGACACGCCAGTGCCAGCGGCATCCCGCCTTGGCAAACAGAAGTATTTAATACATGACATATGGCGATGTAAGAACTGCTTAGTTCATTGTATTTCGCACGTAAGCCTTTGCCTCAAAACGACACTGACTCCGACCTTCAAGAATGTATTGCTTGGGTAAGATTTCTTAAAAGGAACACAATTCTAGCGATCTTACCAAACCTACGTGCTAAGAAAACTGTGTTATGATAAAAATCTAACGCCCTCCTCCTCTGATGAACGATACGAACTCACCTTGTCTTCCGCGTAGTGAACGCCGGAGCCATGTCCGTCAGAGGATTCTCCACATTCTCCCTGCGTGTTGTCGGGTGTTGGTGCCACACTGTGTCGGTTCTGAAGAAAACAGCAGGCGCTACCACCTCACGGACAGGTGCATCTAGAAGGCGGGCCGAAAACTACAACCCATTCTGGTCAATTGAACCAACACGAACTGGTGACCCGCAACCATCTTACGAACGCTCTGCATATTTTAGTAGAGAAGGATCGTACCAATTTTTAATGAGAGCGCTTTTGCTCTTATGAATATATATATTTTCCGTACAGTGCACCCCCGTTTCATTCATCCCCATGCGCCAATAGGCATACCTTTGTTGTGACAATTACGTGAAAATTCCAGGTCGAGGTGTGGGTTTGTGTTAGCGCAGGTCCCGTTACGCAAACAGTGTCGGGTCACCCCGTGAGCCATCTTTACTCAGGAGGTATCAATCGCCAACTACCTGTTGGAATAGGCGAGACCAACGTCGAGGCAGGGGTGGACAGGTTGGACAAATCCGTATGTCACGTCATTTTCTCAACACTCTTCCTCTACGAATACTTGCCTCTTATACGCAACAGTATGTAGTTATTCTTCTGAAAAAGAAAAAAAGAGGTAAACGGCAGTGAATAATAAGATATCTTCACAACCGATCCCCCTGGTGACCAAGAATGGTAGATCCCCGGTTTGCGCGCATGTCCTGAGCAGGCGACGAACCGAGCAGGTAAAAAACGGGTTGTTTTTTCACGAGGACATTTTGGAGACAGTGGCCAGGATGACCGTTACCTTCTCACCTGTCCGGCTGGGTACATCAAAGGGAAGCCGGCGTCACAGGTAGCCCGTCCCGACAAGGTGTGTTTATCCTCCGTTTCCATCGGACACTTTCATACACGCTATGGGTTTTACATATACATGTATGTGTGGTCGTTAGTTTCATTAGAATGGCTACGTAGACGCCGTACAAATATGTAACGTACACACATCCTTAGAGTGCAAACGGTTGTTGGTTAACTCGGATTAATAAATAAATAAACGTTTACGCGGAACTGTTTCATGAACAGGTAGCCCGTCACAACAAGGTGTGTGTACATCCTGTGTAAAATGGACTCTTTCATACACGTTACGGGTTTTGCATGTACGTATAAACGTTAGTTGCTTTAGAAAGGTTACGTTGACGCCATACAAATTTGTAACCTGTACACATCCTTTGAGTACAGACGGTTGTGTGTTAACGTGGATTCGTTTGATAAACACCTTGTATATACCGCTTTAATTGTACCAGCTATAGGGTAGCTTAATGCTAGTTTATCTGGGGATTTGGCATGTTAGCACAAAATATTGATTTTTTGGCAGTGAAAATCCGCTGTAACCTGTTGGTCTTTTTAGCAACGTCAAATGAAAGATGCCGCCGCTAGATTTAGACTTAATCTATATTACACAATGGTGACCACCAATTAAAGTGCCCATTGGGTCCTCAATAATCAATGTTAATAGTTGAAAGGTCTGGCTTTTGAAAGCGTATCACAATTCTCACCATTAGACAGATGTTTTTTTCTTATTGTAGGATGATGGCGAAAAAAAACCTTGCAATAGTCTCCAAAATAAGATGACCTTGATGGTTCAATTTGAATGACTTCGTCATTGATTTCTGTTACGATGATTCTGTCTCATCTTAAGTGTTGTTTCCTATGACAGAAGACGACCAATACATTATGTACTTAGGACCAAAGCAAAGCCGATTTGTAAACAGATCCCAGGTTGTCAACACGTTTGTATTGAAAAGCACTACAACGACGTCACGTTTGTACTATGGGGGCATCACTAGACCAAAACGACATCTTCACACTTCGATCCTAAAATAGCGCCCTCATTTTGATATCATCCTAACGCCTATACTAATAATGTCTTGTTTATATTGTGCATTCCAACAGGTATTTCGGAAGCGAGTTTTACATACACAAAGCAAGACGAAAATGGCAGCTGGAAAGTTGACATCATTCCTGGTGGGACTGTTGGTGGGGGTGACCATTTCTGTAACGCTCCTCATCATTGGCTCACCACACCTTCTCTCAACCATCGTCCTTTACAACAACAGCGTTAGAGAACCACACAGCCAGCCTACTGTTAACAACAACAAAGCTCTACCCGTCACACAGCCAAGAACTCTAGCAAGGGACTCGTTTTTGATAGATAGGTCCTTAAAGGAGGACTCCACGGATACACCACAGAACAAGTACCAAGGAGATGCCCCCATCAAAGTCAGCGACATCCCCAACTTTGTGTCTCAAGAACTCGATTTCAGAAGAACTGTGTTTGTTGGAGTTCTCACGTCTTGGAGCGTTCCTTCCAGGTGAGCCAAGGGGTTCATCAAATACCTGTTCATGAACGTCCTACATAATCAAGAAGACTACCATGCAATGTATGATTTCTGGTTAGCAAAACCAAGAAGTAACAGCGGAAAGAATTCGAAGTTTGTGTACAGAGCTGTGAAGCTTTGGAATGATCGATATCTGCCGACTGATATAAACACTTAGGATACTAATATGAGACAGTTTATGGATATAATGACCAAGATTGATGATTTTAGATTTTTTTGATGCTGTGATTTGTATGTATTGCCTGTGAGTTGTGTATACATGTATCTGTGTATGTATGAACCCTGGAAGATAGCCCCCCTTAAATGGTATCACAATAAACTACTCTTACCTTCTAGCACTCATCAGATGGGCGTTATGAAGACATGGGGAGCAGAGATGGAAGATGGGACGATGACGTTTTACGCAGGGATGGAGGAGAGCATAGAAGAGGACGAGAGTGTGCCTGTCCAAAGGGTCACTGGTGAGTTCGAAATAATCTTGCTTTCAGCCGAGGTGTTTAAGTGTATCCCGAATGTTACTTCAATGTTCATTTTATCCATTCTTTTCATTGTATGAATCAATGACTGCTCGCTTAGCTGATAAGTACCTTAGTCAAGAAAGTTATGTTTTTGGTAGCACTTGTGTTTGTGTTTGCGTGTTTGTAGTTTAGCAGCATAACTTTAGAAGCTATTGATGCCGTGATGGGTTCTTACAAAATTTTGTATGCGGGTAAGTGTCAACAAAACAAAACAAAGGAGAAGTTTGATGATGGGCTTCCTATCCGCCTTCCATAGTACTGCAGGGGAACTTCTGGTTTTGATATCTCAGGTTTGGAACATGTTATGGTCACGCTTTTTCAGTAGCTTTTAGTCTTGTGGGGTGATAGATGGTTTGGACAGTCTAGCGACCTTCCTGATTTCCTCAGATTCAAGACTGAAGCTAAAACAGCTGGTCATCTCTTTGCTTAATCATGCAAAGTTAAGGATGACTTTTATCTACTTCTTCAGGCAACACCATGGGGGAGAAGATGTATTCAGCCTTGCGACACATGTGCCATGTGCACCTGGACAAGTTCAAGTTTTTCCTGCTGACCGTAGACAACACCTACGTCAATGTCAATAACCTAACCCTGCTGTTGGACGGGCTACAGAGTTCAGAGGTCATCTACATGGGTAAGCTTCGTACCTTTACCGCTTTACCAGTAGAGCTCTCTTTTTGTGTGTATCTGAGAAAGAGAGGGAGGGAGAGGGAGAGTAAGAGAGAGAGAGGGAGAGACAGTAAGAGAGAGAAAGAGAGAGAGAGACCTTCGAGGGAAAGAGAGAGCTGAGAAAGAAAGAAACTCGGAGGGAGAGAGTTCATCGGAAGAAGTTTCCAACAATTGCTGTTGAAATTTTAGGGAGATTGTTTTCACTTCATAGAAGATAGTGATGCTACAAGTTATTAAAATTGTGGATGAATATTTTCGTCTTTTTATTCCTAGGCTCCAGTAAACGTGGCCCACAAGACCGGCCTACCCCAGTCCAGTACTGTGAACTTGGCCCTGGTGTTGTGTTGAGTCGGAAGGCCATGCAGGGACTGTGTACCCACGTGACCAGCTGTGCAAAACCGTCAGCCAATCAGGACCCAGCTTACAGCCTGGCCTTGTGCCTGCAGATGACCACTGCCACCAACTGTACCACAAGTGGAGAGGTACGTTCGAACCTGTCTTTCAATTTCTTGTGATCGCTTAAGTTCGTGGGGTTATTATTAGGCCCAAAAGCAGGCCCAAAAGCAGACATACCTCCCACATTTCAATAGCTGTTCATACTTCCCAAGTTGCGATCAGGGCTATACGTCATTTCACATTTAAACACTACAGTAAGACACTGTATTCATCTTATTAAGTACTTTGTAATACCATGTATGTGTAAGCAAAAAGAGAATGCCTTAGAAGACCCCTTGCATGAAATAGCTCTGTGAGGAAACCAATTTCGTTGTCTGTCTTTTCCTCAGTCAAAGAGTTTATTTCACAAACTCGGGGTCTCAGAAGACTTGGATGGAGACCTGGACCAGAAGAAGTTTGTAACGTCCTCCGTCACCCTCCATCCCGTGGGTCGGCTGGAGACGATGTTCAGACTTCACCAGAGCTACCTCGGCAGGAGAATACGGGACAAGTTACAGTGAGTTCATCTCTTTAAAATATTTTACAATGTAGATCTTTATTTATTTCTGTTTTATTTAGCCGGCCAGGGTGCCACAGCTCAATGTAAGACACTGTTTTACAGTGGGGCCCTGGTAGATTCTATGATTGGAGACCGTATTGCTCTTCAAACGTCTAACGTTATATGTCATAAGCATTGGTTTTTGTGTCAGTGAAAGCAATCATTGTAGGGGAAGACAATGGCAACGAATGTTAAACTTTGAAAACGTGTTCATTGATACGTAGTGCCCCCTATGGGAAAATATATGAACTGCAGAAAAGGACTCCGACAGCCAGCATGTATGTTTCATCCAGCAGATACTAAACACTATTTCCAAATCGATGTTGAAAGAAAACGCCTACGACAAAGTTTAATGTCTTAATATTTGGATATCATCGGTGATACATCTTATGTTTAATTCCAGAAATCACAAAGACTTGGCAGACAGAATTCACCACCTCAACAGGCTGATAGCTTCAACAGGGCCCCACGGGGATGTTAAACTGTTGCTAGGCGAGCAGGAAAACTCGAAGTCGTCTGATGTCGTTCCTTGGCAACTGATTTATGTGGACAGGGAAGAAGAAGATTTTGCCAACGTCTTACGAAGTCTTGACGATGTTGTACAGCTTTCTGTGGAAGCTCTACGGGCTGGAGCTATGATAGAACCTAAACTGACAACTGTCTTTCAGAGATATCACCCTGTTACGGGAATCGAATACAGGTTAGAGTATGAGGAATCAGAAGGTGACTTTGCAGCGTCACATTTTGTTGACGTACAGAAACCGTACAGAAATCTCTTTACTGTATCAGCAATAGTAGGCCATAAAGAACGCGTCAATTTCATCGTGCCAGTCTTAGAAAACTCACAACATCTCGAGGAGTTTCTGCAAATGTTTGAGAGCTCTTGCTTGACCGTCAGTGGATCGAACGAAGTCGCCCTGATTCTCGTTAACTTTGGTGTGACAAAGCAAGGAAACAGGCTTCACAACTTGCTCTCTCCTTACGAGAAGAAATATGCGGATTTCAGCTTCAAAGTGATCAACGTGAAGTCAGAATCATTTTCGTATGCGCGAGGAATTGAGATCGGTCTACAAGCGGCTTCAGACCCTGACTCTTTACTCTGTGTTTTAGACACGCACGCTACAATCAGTCCAGACTTCATGAACAAATGTAGACTGAACACCCAACAAGGAAGACAAGCTTACTTCCCCATCCCATACCAACAGTTTGACTTGTCTGCCACCAAAGCATTTTCGTTGACAGAAGAGGATATAGCCCCCGGTATGGGCTTCTGGTGGGAGAAAAACTTTGACACTTTCTGCGTGTACAAATCTGACGTGCAGAATTTTGAAGATCTGCAACTCAGCGGCAAAAATCTAAGTGGCAAATTAACTGTCCGAAAGTCCTTCAGTGTTTTCCGCGTCCCAGAACAAGGGCTGCTGCTGCCACAGAGGGATCGTCACTGCAGTTCAAAATTCATGACGTTCGACCAAACGGACATCTGTTTGCAAAAGCAAAAGGAAATCTTGACGATGCAAAGACGTTTCAGCAATTTGACGGAGAGATGACATTTTGATGTACGAATATATTGTTGCATGTTTTATTGTGTATTTGTTGCTGTCATTAAATTGCGTTGACTTTGAAATGAAGTCTGAAATTGGTGTTTTCTGTTATCACTGATTCGTCATTCGTGTGTTCAAAGAGCTATCAGAACATGCAGCAACTACATTCACCTTCTAAATACGTTTACGTCACTGGTCTAGTCAAGGAGTTTCGGTGTAGTTAAGGTCGGTTGTTGATTTCTCTGACCCCGATCCTATTTCATCGTCAAGCCCCTTTCGTCAAGAGCCACACTGACGCATTTTATAATTTTGCCAGTCTTATATATGATAAAACCATCAATTTTGGGTTGATGTGTCCTGATGATGCCATCTGCAAAAGCAAAGTATTCGATCGAGAGCCTAATCATGAAGGGTGATATGTTGCGAATCTGTAGGCTTGCGAATGGCCAGTACCAACATAACATAAAGGGGGGGGGGGGGGATGGTCAATAACAAAATGAGGTATCACATTTCAAACACTATTAGGTATTTTTCAACGCTTCATTACGAAGTTGCCAACCCATAAGAAAAGGAGGGCGACATAAAGAAAACATGACCGATCATAGAAACGCCTAAAAACACGTCAAAAACCAGCCGTATCCATTCCTCTGCCTGGAGAGTAGGAGGATTAAATCCTGTGCGTACATTATTTTATGTAACGCAGGGCCCCTCTGTAAAGCAGTGTTAATGACTGAGCAGGGCTACCCTGGGTAAACATGACAGGATGAATAAAAATAGAAATTGATAAAGAAGCTGTTGTACAGTGCTCAAATCAGGTAAAGGTGAAGATGTTCAGGTGAGGTGTTTAAATATGATATTTTCTGGCTTTTACTTCTTAGAGATGATTACCTCCGTGCAAAAATAAACATTTAGGCTGAACGTGGTGTACAGGTATTCTCCAAGCAGAGGCTTCGATCGAGAGGGGTAGTTTTGTCCGGGATTTTAACGTTCCTCTCCTCTCACCTCTGCCTCAGAACGCATAAGGGCGGGGCTGTTCTTTCAGAATCGGCGTGGCTGCCCCTCCCTTTGTACCATTAATTTATCGTTAGGCCACAGCAAGTAATTTTTATGGATGACATCAGCGCGCTCATTAATTTTCGCCTGATTTCGAAATAAAAAACAAGAAATTTCATTGCCCTCCGACGGTGGTCAACATGCCAAAAATTGGCAAATATGTCGTAAACGTTGACAGTCTAAGGTGTTTCATTGCATATGAATACCCGTGCAGTTCCTGCCCATGATGGTATAACAACAAGCTGTTTTCTGCATTTGGTCTAGCAAGGACATTATATAAATAATGGGGGGGGGGGGGGGGTCTAGTTAATTGAGCTGTATACACAAGGTGTTTCATCGCATATGAAAAGTCAGTGTAGTTGCTTAAGATGATGGTACAACAAGTTCTTTTCTGCATTTGTTGTAGTTAGTCTATTGAGATGTATACACCGGTCTATTGAGATATATACACATCTACAAGGACATGTTTACATTAAATCAAGCAGGTTTTGTTATATATGAAACCTTATTAGTTGAATACAGGAATAAAAGACCTGTTGGTCATGATATCATATTTCGTCGCCTCAATTCTTGTTTAACAAGACTTATGATCTTAAAATTTGAAAATATAGGAATCTTGTTTGTTTTGGCCCGCCTTGTTTTTTTTTCGCCCTATCTCATTAATTTTGGAGTCTGCGGAGGATGTCATCCATAAAATTAACTTGCTGTGGCCTTAGGCAGAGAGTTTTACTGCCCGGGGATTAGCGCGGCTCCGGTAACTTGGGGGAGAGGAACGTTAAAATCCCGGACAAAACTACCCCTCTCGATCGAAGCCTCTGCTTGGAGAATAGTGTACAGGAGGTCCCTAGCCTACGCTGGTTCACTTGTCTGGAACTCACTACCGCAGGACGCTTGGGCAGTAACTTCTCTTTCAACCTTCAAAGGACTATCGCAACAGTAACTGAACGGTTATGGAAATAACGATTTGACGAATTATTGTTTGTTATCATTGTTTATTCATTATTTATCTATTCTTTGTATTATTGTTATAATTTTGAGTCACGTTGGCTGACCAAGCATTTAGATATCTATTGTTATGTTGACCCCTTGACATGCCCTCATCTCGACCTCCATGAAAAGCGGCCCTGATGGCCGATTGGAACATTTTTTTCGAGTTTAAATAAAGGCACAAACAAACAAAGAAACGTGAAGACCGCTATAATTTGGTTTTGCCCAGGTAGGGTTCTCGCGTTAAAAGTTTAAAACCCAGGAGTGAAGTCCCGAGCCTTTCAACTCCCTTTCTCCCTGTTCCGAATTAAAGAACAGCCAACCAACGCCCAGGAAACAGTATGCCAACTAAAGAACAGCCAATTAGCGCCCAGGAAACAGCATGCGAATTAAAGAACAGCCAATCAGCGCCTAGGAAACAGCGTGCGAATTAAATAACAGCAAATCAGCGCCTAGGAAACAGCATGCGAATTAAAGAACAGCCAATCAGCGCCCAGCGTGCGCTTCAGTCTAAAACATAAACATCGTGCAGTATGGGCCCGCTGACGTTTTTGCTCTGAAAGACTTTCACTGTTTTGTCGTTCATCCGAGCGAATTTGGTTGGATCTATCTTAGAACATTGGACTAGGCTGAGTTCGTGCCCCGTCTAAAACTACGGTTTCAGCGTGTCACAACAGTTGCGGTGAGTTTTGCTTCACTTAACTATAATATAACGATGTCAACACATAACTAATGTGTCTGTTTTTGCCTGACGTAAAAATTATGGCGGATAGCCTGGGTGCGACCACCCCCAATCTCTAAAACATCCATTTATCTATCCATTGTGGTGTTTAAGAGATTGGGTTCTGGCATCCAGGCTAAATGGCGGAAGGCTGATGTACAATTCTACTCTACTCTACCGTAGTCCGCCTTACGCACCCCGAGCGGCTGCAGCGCTGGCATTTGGCTCGGTCTTATGGTTTTGACTGATTTTAAGAGAGATCGTCGTCCCCGCTATACGATACTCTTCTCTATCCTCTGTTCTTTCAAAATCGTCCTCAAAATCTTGGACCTCGGGGACCTCCTCCCCCCTTAACTTTGTCCCTCGCGGGGTCATTTGGGAAGTTGAAAATCGCTTACTCGACATTGCTACACACAAAGTCGTCATCCCCAGGCCGTGCCATGTTGAAATCGATAAAAATTGACCCGGTCCTAAAAAAGATAAAGCGTCAGCGGGATACTCTGGATAGACCCCCAATCTGTAGAATATCTACGATAGTGAAGTCATTTTGGCTGTGCTCCAACCTTCTGGTTTTAAACCACTCTCCAAGCAGAGGTTGGTGGGGGTAGATTGTGACCTTTTTATATTCACCAGGTCGTATTAGTGCTTGATTAAACCTCCTTGGTGCAGCCAGTAGGTACCCATGTGGGTACTAGTAATGCCTGGCTGTTGTAACGCGCTTGAGGCACCTCCTCGAACACGGGACCCCCATTTTTCGTCTCTTCCGAAAGACCGTGTGCACAGAGGCTGAGCCCCGACAAGGATACCCATATATCATATGCATATGCCCCGTTTTTTGTCTGCTCTCCCCACCAACCTCTGCTTGGAGAAGTTCTAACCTCCTTGGTTGGGCTCAATAATGTGTATGTGAATAAATATCTCTCAGCAGAAACTTAAACGGGGGTCCCGTGCTCGAGGAGGTGCCTCGAACACGTTAAACAGCCTCATTACCCTACACATTGGGTACCTGCCTGTGGCACTGGCTGCAAATACACCTGATATTAAACTTAAACTAAGTTAAAGCCTTGTGTCACTTACTGCTCGAATCAACCTTTTCTCTGTCTAGTGCACGTGGCCATGGTCATCTGACCAAAGTGGCCAGATTGGCCCAGTCCCTTGAGTGACCAGGACTATCCTATAGACAGGTTTGACTGTATCTCAGATAGCAGGGCTCGAAATACTAGGTGCAGGTGCACCTGTGTGCACCCAAAATTTGAGCTGACTGTACCTAATTCTTCACTGTGGGACAGTGTGGGTGCACCTGAGTGCACCTAAATATTTGTGTACTCTATAGTATAGGGTAACGGTTCTCTTGTACACTAGCATAGAAAATAATCTTGAAATGTAAGTATTAGTAAACTTTATTTGATGTATTGCTTGGTTGAATTTCAAATTTGGATAGAATTACAGATTGCATCAAACTTATGTTTTGTTGGCATTCAACTTTATTCTATGTGGTGCATCCAAATTTTTTGGGTTGGGTGCACCAGTGGGAGTGATTGATCCAGCAGTTGATTTTCAGGATGTAGATAGCATAAGTGATAATTGGCTTATCATTGATATATAATTGATTCAACCCATTGGTCCAAAAATCCTTGAAATTTATGAAAATTTATCATCGTAAGTGACTAACCTGAAAATGACAGCCCTGCCACGAAGAAGGGGATTCCTCTAACCCAGGTGATTGTCAATGATGGAAAGACATTGCAAAAGCATGGTGTTCTGACTACAATGTTAATTTTTATGGAGTCTTTGTGATGGATTTGAATGTTACCCTTGTTTACTAAGTTTAGACAAGAGGTGATGCACATTCTGCCAAGCTGTAGTTGCGGCCTCTCGGGAAGGGCGTGTTTACTTACCTACTAGTAGTGACTGCCCCTGTCCTGCCTTAGATTAAAATCCATATAAACTGCACCCAGGGGAGTCACCATCTCAAATTTCAAATACTTAAGGCCAGGACATATACATAAAAATATTCATATTTTCCCTGTACCATTCCCCAGTGGAATTAGTCTCCAACCAGACCCAATGGATTGCAAAGACCGTATCCAACTGGAAGAAGGAGCTTGTAATGCAATCCAAGCGAAACGTACTTCCTATGCCAGTTTGATACGGTCTTTATGCAACCTATAGATCTGCTTGGAGATTACAGTGGAATACCCTGCATGGCAAGGTTGTCACTAGAAGTAGAACAGAGTTTAGGGACACTGAAGAAGAGTGATGGATGTTACTGTAAATGCAATTAAGTTTGCGTGGTTTTCATTTCGCAGTTGGGAGAAAATGGAATGTTCATGGTTCACGTTTGAGACAAAAGTAGACAAGGGGGTAGGCGGGCAAAAAATTTTGCAGTGGTTTTAAGTTTGCGGCGAAACATAAAACCACTGCATACATTTCTGCAATTTACAGTACACGAAATGTCCTGAAGTAAATCCCCGAATCTTATCCAGTTGTAGAGTTTGCATTGTCTTTATATATTGTTTACCTGCATGTCTAACCATAAATAAACCTTTAACTTGACTTAATCAACCGCATATTTATTTATATAGGGTATATTATTATTAATATTATTGATATTCCATGGATGCCCAGAACAACCAAGTATGACTGTTTCATACAATGTTTACTGTGCAAGTTGTCTAGAGCAATCACAGAATGTAATATTGATATAAAGTACCGCTATTAAACTTTAAAGGGTCTTTAAATGATGACTGATACATATGAATATTTATGTCTGTATCAGACTTCATTATAACATTGCGATTTGCGAATTGCTAAAGGATGGAATGGTATGCACATTATATATATATGACTGGTTTATTTGCAACACGCATACCATTACAGCCTTTTTGGCTGAATTGGGGTATGAGACATGATACATTGAAATTCATTCAATGACTGTACACTTCGTACAATAACATTATCATATAAAAATAACACTACACTTCATTAAAAAAACTACAATTCATTCAATAAGTCCATGCTAAAAGGTATTAAAGGTAGTATTTCTAAATCTAGAAGTTCTGCATCTGAACTGTGTGAGGTTGTCCTTTGACCTTAGATCTCTACATTGCAGCCCAGTATGAGTCAACAGGAGGCCCAGGGTCAGGAAATCCAGCAGTATGTCCAGAAACTGTTCCACGCCCTTCAGTGCCGAGATGCAAACTGCAGCCAGCCCAACTGTCAAGGGTTGAAACTTTTGGTGCAGCACTGTAACAGTTGCGAGACAAAGGCCAATGGTGGCTGCCGTGCCTGTAAGCAGCTGATGATTCTTTGCTGTTACCATGCCAAACATTGCAACAACCAGGAGTGTCCGGCGTCATTCTGTCTCAAACTCAAGAACAAGTTTCTGCAGCAGCAGCTACAGCAGAGTTTACAGCGAGCGCTAATGTCGTTACGCCTAGGTGAGTCACTCTATCTACACCACATGGTATGTACATTACATTGTATTATCCTAAAGGTGGGCATAACCATTTTATGTCCAATGAGCCCTTAATAGATTCACTTTTAAGTGCAAGTGCTCATAGTTCAATTGGACTATGATTTGGATTATGATTCGGATTATTGTTGTTATCATTGTTTTACTATAGGTATCTTTATTGTAATTGTTGCCATTTTATCATTATTACCTTTGCCGAGAAGGTTATGCAGAGGGTAGCGTTTGTATGTATGTATGTATGTATGTGTGTAATGTGCAGCATAACTCGAGAAGGCTTGGATGGATTATCTTGATTATTTGGTAGGTGGGTAGGTCTTGATGAGACTAGGAAATGATTTTTGGTCCCCTAGCGGCTTGTTACGGTACTGCAGCGGAACTTCCTGTTTCGATATCTCGTGTTCTGGACAAGCTATGGAACTGATTTTTGAGTGGTAGATAGCTCTTTAGACAGAGAGTAAGTGGTATAGGTTTTGGTCCCCTAGCGGCTTTTTTGGAACTGCAGGAGCAGGTTTTGGTTCAGACTTTGAAAGGGAATAACTCAAGAAGGACTTGATGGATGGTTATGATTTTTAGTAAGTAGATAGCTTGAGTGATGTACATGATTAGATACTTATCATGCAAATCAGTATCTAATTTGCATAATTAATGAGGAAAGTTTATACATCCGCCAAATTCCACGATATGACATATGTAACTAAAGAAGAGAGAAATATTAATAGATATCAATTATGCAAATGAAGACCCCATTTGCATAATTAATGAGAACATACTATAACTCAAGATGGGCTTGATAGATGTTAATGATTTTTGGTATGTAGATAGCTTACGTGATGCTTTGTATGATTGGACGATGATTATGCAAATCCGATTCTAATTTGCATTATCAATGAGACAATTTTAAAACCCGCTGTGTTCCATGATGCGACTATTGAAATATGTGACATTTTTTACTGAGGAATTTTGATGGATAAAAAACATGCAAATGTAGGCCTACTTTGCATAATTAATGAGAAGCTACTATAATTCCATACAGTATTTGCATGGACAAATGTCATAAATGATGGCAATTTCATACTTGTGTCATTTGGAAGTTATGTGAATGTGAACATCATTGAATCAAATTAGATATGCTAATAAGGACTCCATTTGCATAATTCATGATAAATGTTAATTTGTTAGCATAACCTTCTTTGTTTTAACAAAGAAGGTTATGCTAACAAATTAACTTAAAAGCTCATACTTTCGTTTTTTGAGTGAAGAAGATCAACTGGTATGATTTATAATTGATGAGAAACACTCCTGATAGGTCTGTCAACAAGGTTAAAATCATTTGGTGAAGGTATGAGGTCGTGAAACTCTGGTTATCCTTTATGTTGATTTTCTGTTTGTATATCACTTTATGTACATTTTATTTCATTTGTCCCTCTGAAAAACAGTATCAATCACTGAGCTGGGCAATCACTGAGCTGGGCAACCCTGGAAAATAAGAAAAATAAATCCCTTTTTTTTCTTCTGAATGCAAGGTAAAAAAAATAAGGTTGAGTCTGGCCCACAATATATCATATACAGCACAAGCATACAATAGACGTTCATCCTTCTGATCTTCTCTCTTACTTGTAAAAAGAAGTGCAAAATTCAGCAAAAAAAAAGAGAACATTTTCCTGAATTACAGGTATGGCACAGTCGTAATGTCCAGGTTATGTGTCTACAAAATTCCATTGTTGTAAGTAACCTGAGGCTCTATTCTGCTTCAACATTTGAACCTCACGGTCCTCACCCAAGCCTTGGGCAATGCTGTTCACGAAATGTGTTTTTTTTATTGATAACTACAGAATTCTAATCACCTAATACAGGTCCCAGTGAGCAGGAGTGAGGTCAAACTCAAAGGCAACCGATGGGTCATGACTCATGTCCTAACAGAAGATGGCACGTTCCTCAGGAACTACTCCAACCACAACATCGTGTTGAAGAGAGAACAGGAAACTGCAGTACCAGTTCTTGTCGCAATGGCGTAGAAAGAAGCCTTTGAGTTTGACACATGCCTAACAAAAAGTGACTGGCTGCATTTCTTTATCTTTTTATACGTATATTATGAGGTTTTTAGACTGCTAACATTGATCCAGTAGGTTAGATGGTGGTTATGACAATAGTTCTTGTGATATTGAAAGTAGTAGATATATTATTTGTGCATGGAACTAGGACTATGTACTATATATAATGTACTAATAAACTTTGTGTTTGGTGTGTAAAGAAGAGAATTACACTGGTTATCAACGTTTTTATTCTTTTAATGTCAATTGACTCATGGACCAGGAGTCTTTTGGCTAGGGAGGACATTTTAAAGGTGTCGAATGGGAAAGTAAATTTAAAAAATGTTATCGCTGATTTTGATATCAAAGTGAAACTTAGCACTGGACACTGTGTGACCCACATAGAAAAGATTTCCAAAAACAGATAACACGTTAAGCTTCAGAAAATATGCCATTTTGACCAGATTGTGTCCCATTGGACAAATAGAGAAAGCTATTGACTCTACATGATCTATTTCCATGACCTATATACCATGTTTTGTCTGTTCAACTATCTTTATAACGTAAATGCTTTAAACCTTTACTAAGGTTTTTTCTCATGTTTTAATTGTCTTTTCGCATTAATTCAGGTAGAGTAACCTTAAGCATATTACACGACATTTTCGTATTTGTAACCTTAGCAAAATAAAGAGCATGCAAACGAACTTGGAATGTATCCATGTTTTATTATTACACGCAGTAGTACAAGAAATACGTACATCTTTATATACTGTACTGAAAGGTGATGATACTTAGAGATTGTGTGGATTTGCAAATGGGGGAGGGGGGTCAATGAGGTATCACATTTCAAACACTAAGAGGTATGTTCGTGATTACGTTCGTGATTATGAATTTAAACTTCCCGTCCAACAGTTTAAATTGATGAAACAAGCAAAGTGCATGTTGATCATACATTGTGCGGCCATCTGCATATTTGAGAAAGCTTGACACTTCCATTGGTCTATATGGGGACCTGTTCATGTATATATGATCCTCTACATATACGCCAAGAAAATAGTTGTTACACTTATATACATAACGTTAATATATATATAGGTGTACAATATGCAGCGAAACGGTCTAATACAGAACAATTTAAATTGTAGTCACAATGTCACTATTACAGCAAGACGAAGTAACTTAGAGACCTATCATATACAGTATAGAACTTGTAATCATTTATGCAGTTTGAAAGCTACCAAGCAACTGGATATAGGTTTGAAACGGTCAGACATTTTAGGTAGCTCTCACTACGTTTCGTCAGTGACACGGCAATATCTTGCTCGGTGTCACTGACGAAAGGTAGTGGATGCTAGTACCTGAAACGTCTGACCATTCCCAACCTCTATCCGGTTGCGTGAGTGTTACTTTGCCTTATACTTTGATGTCAACGTATTTTGATAATTTTTGAAATTAAAACTCGAATGTTAGTTAAATGTTGCAAGGTTGTGGCAGTATACGTACCTGCTATAGGCCTTACGTACATATCATTACAACATCATATGTTGTCGTCTCGGTGTATAGTTACTGTATACATGACTATATAACACATGAACACCTCAAAAGTACCCGTTGTTACACGTTTGTCAATTCTGTACAACTGTATAGTATGGTAAACTCTGATGGAAGTTATTAGTCGTTGGAAGCTGCCTTGGTTTAACGTAGGTGTTCATTGTCTCATCATCTTGTCGTGAGAGTATCATGGGTGAACGTAGATGTTGGTGGGTTTAAATAGATATCATATACATGACGACAAAAAGTTGGGTTGATTTTATACATCATCTGTGTAAACTGTATTTGCTATATAAGTCTGTAGAATTCTTGTGACATTCTAGTAAAATTTTAGTAATCTTTTGATCGACACTTAAACTCTAAATGTTCATCTATGTTTTATACATTTCATCAAATGTTGCCAGATATCAACGTTTGATTCATACCGTAAAATACACATTACTTATGTGAAGTCAGAGTCTCCAACAAGTGATATTTACAGCAAAGGTTTCAGGACTTGACTCCGAAAATACAGTTTTTCTCTTCTTTTCAAGTCCGCCCTTGGCAAGATTTCCTCCTGAACTGTTCCATGATGCCAGACAGAGATTCCCGCCAAGGCCTCACCCAGCTCTTCGGACCAATCACGAGCCTCGCTTCCCCTCGCTGCTGCATGACGCTGCGGGAACCCATGACGACATACTCCCGCCTGGCAACCAGTTTGGGACACGGACACACGCCGTCCACCCAGATAAACTCTCGCGAGATCAACGGGAACGTGTTTTTGAAAGAGTAGAGGATCTTGACGTCATACCGGACTGAGTCGGCGTATACTCTAGATGACATCACCAAAACGCGGACGACTGGAAAGAGAAGGGAATATATGAGTCAGCTGTCAACTTATTGAAATAATCATGGCACTGGGTCCATACAAAGCTTGTAATGTTAGAGTGTATTTCGAAGAGTTAATTGTTACACTTAGAAAAAAAACTTTACCAACAATATTCAGCACCAATGACATGGAAGCCAACAGGAGGTGATTCAGTACTACGGAAACCTTATGGTTCGAAGTATTGCCTTCAATTTTGACGGTTTCAACACTACAGTTATGTTAATGTTATCTTTCTATTGACAAGTCACTTTTAAAAACCTTTTTAAAGACATTCAGGATGGTACAAGAATGGCGTTAGGAGAGTAATTCAGTACAACGGACAGAGCTAAGAATATTTAATGGGACAGTAGCGAACGTTAGGACAACTAGGGAGAGAAGGAAATACCTGAGTCGGCTACCAACGTATGGAAACAATCACGGCACTTAATCCATAGAAAGCACTGCACGAAATGGCCTCGTTTCCCGGCGTATACGTACAGGGATTCCTCCGGAAATATTCCATATCCCGGTGCGGATTTAGCGTATCCGTTATAACTAACGGATACGCTAAATCCGCACCGGGATATGGAATATTTCCGGCCGGAGGAATCCCTGTACGTAAACGCCGGGAAACGAGGCCATTTCGTGCAGTGAAGGTTTGAATGTTACAGTGCATTTCGACGATCGTACGAGTATACTGTTACACTTTTTTTTTACATTGTCACCAACGAAACTCAGCACCAAGGACAGGAATGTCGATAGGTTAGTTGCTCAGTACAACCAGCTAAGAATAGGACAGGGACTTACTTAAGGGCATGTCATTTTTGAAGGTGTCTGTTGAATACTTACCGAAATCACTTCTGCAGAAGTTTTTGAACCGTCCTTTAATTTTCCTGCACGCAAGACAGCCGACACTGTCTTTAATGGGTAAGGGAAAGAAAACATGTAATGTTTGAATAAGGGTTCGCCTGTGACGGTAATCAACAATGTAGAGTTTTTGTACGCTATTTGTGTGCACAAGGCCTAGGGCTTACCAACAAGTTTTCGCACGGAAAGAGTGTATAAGATTCTAATTTACAAGTAGATTAACTAATTCATTCATGAAGTAACTATAAAAGATTTACACTTCTAATAGTTAAAACAAGAGCTCCAAAGACTATGGGACGATGTCAGTACTTTAATCTTTGTCTTGATAACTTTATCTAGTACTCTTACACACTTACAGCTAGTAACACAACAAGTATAGATACGACTTACCATACTTAGTTGGCTTTGGTGTAGGTCTAACCCCAACCGTCCCCGCCGCGGGGCCGTACACTGGTGGCGGCGGCACTGGGTCAGGCGGCGGGGGAATAACGTTCTCGGTCCGCCCAGTCGTCCTTGTCTCCCCGCCACCAGTCCTACCTGGACTGAGCTCGTTACTTGTGTCCTCTTCCGGTCTGTATCTTCTGTCATACACAGTTTCTCGCGAAGAGGGCCGTCTGTTCGGAACGTTGCGACCGGGCAAGGGTTGCTTTTCTTCCGAGTCTTCCCGAGAGGACTGTCGGTTGTTGTTCGGAATCGTTCGTGCCTTCGTAGAGCCGACGACGGCCGACCTATCGGGAGCCTGCGGCACGTTGGGGTTTCTGGCGTTTTCATTGGCAGAGCCACCCCGAGAGGACGACCTATCAGGAACGTTTGGGTTCCTGGCGTTGCCATTGGTCGAGCCACCCCGAGATGACGACCAATCAGGAACGTTTGGGTTCCTGGCGTTTCCGTTGGTCGAGCCACCACGAGAGGAGGACCAATCAGGAACTTTTGGGTTCCTAGCGTTTTCATTGGTCGAGCCACCCTGAGAGGAAGATGGTTGTCCACGTACGTTGCTATTTCCTCTCTGTTGCGAAGGACGCTCTCTGGAGATTTCCCTCGACGGAGTCACGTTCGCCCTTTGGTGGTGATGTCTGGTCCCTGTACTTCTGGAAGAAGTTTGCGAATTGCCTTGAGAGACGCTGTCCACTCTCGTCTGAGTTGGGGTCCTCGGATAGGAGGGTCTTCCCAGGTTAAATCGGTTCGTCCCAGTAGAACTACGCGATCCTCCAGAAATTATTCCCGTGTGCACTCCTCTTCCGGGAATTTGGAAGCCGTTCGTTCCACCCGAATTGTGGCGATTTCCTCTACTATTAAGCCCGAACCTGTTTCCGTTCGAGTTGGAAACGGGGCTTCCCGGGGTTCTTCGCACCCAGTAGCCGTCTCTGTTGCGGTTCGACCCGCCGGTGTTCGGGGCCGGTACCCACACCCAGTACCCCGTGTTTCCTCTACCGGGCCTGAACGGTCTAGCGGTCCGCCTCGGTGCTACAGTGGTTGTTGTAGTGGTGGTTGTGGGAGCAGGGGTAGTGGTGGTGGGGGGAGGAAGGGCAGGGAACTGCGGACGGGGGTACGCCACCTCCACGTGCCCGCCCCCTCCGATGTAGGTCTGCCCGTGCTGGCGGATCATGGTGTTGTACCTAAAAAACAAAATATTGTATGGACCCATGTCAATTTCTATCTTCTTTAAACATCACGTAATGTAGTACTTTGTTGTTTAAATGAATAAAAAGAAAATTCAAAATAAATAAAAAATGGTGTTGTACCTGTCCAGGGGAAGCCAGAACTCGTAGTGGATCCCGGGGTTGGTCTCACGGAATAGAACCTGTGTAGCGGGAAAAACTGAAGCGTAAGATACTTTTCAACACTGTAGAACCTTTTTTCTTTTACATAAATTGCATGGAACATTCTCAAAGGGCAAGGATGCCATTATAATTTACTTGCCAATAAAACAGTAAGCTCGGTGGATAACAAAATGCTTTGTACACAACCAGATTTAGTTCATAACCGACCATCTGCCACCTTCTTCAGGGCAACACTAACTGGTTCTACTTCGCACTGCAGCACAGGTGTCGCTGTAGTGTGAAGAATGCTGTCCCAAACGTGATTACTTCATACCCCCCTTATCACGGTGCATGACCGGGGTCTACTCTAGTTTATTTGATTTTATCGGTCCCCTGTGTGATATTCCTTCCTGGACAGTTTTGACTGTATGTTTCTAACACTAGAGCACGTGATTTGCACGTGATCAGAGGCTGATACGTACCATGAGATGCAGGTCCTCCGGGATTGGACCAACTGAGTTGATAACCTCGTTTTCGGCCGATCGCTCGTATCGAATCGGCATGCCCCTGACGTCATAGACTCCTGGCCAATCAATGATCCAGTTGCCGTTGATGACGTAGGACGTTTCGTCCTGCCGCATCAGAGCTGGGAACCAATCGAAATGCTTTATTGCTAAACCCGTGATGGTTGAAATATGATGGAGACTTAGTAGCTTATATCAAAGCTTCAAATCTGTCATAAATCTGTATTTCAATATTGAATTCTGGGGCACAGCTTTCGACCCAGGAATATATTTGATACATATAAAATACAAGACGGGGTATTCCGTATTACCCGAGGTGCCAGCCCGACCGCGGGTCGGATCGCCCGACGGCCGTAGGCCGGATGGCGATCCGACCCGCGGGAGGGCTGGGACTGAGGGTGATGCGGAATACACCGTCTTGTATTTCATTTATGTCATACCCACCCGAAAAATACACGTTTCAATGCGCAATGCACCAAACGTTGAGGGAGTTTTCGAACAAAAAAAACTATAACAACATTGATTCCAACCTCCGAATCCGGTATCCGAATTTTCGACGGCGGTGCAACCCGCGCGCTAGAAATGCATTCGAAAAATTTTATGGAAGCCCGTGTGATACAACTCTAGAACCTCATGTGATACGGATAGTTATCACACGGTCCGGAACACCCGTATCAGGCCCAGGCATGACATAATCAACAGTATTGTGATAGAGCACATGTATGGTGCAGAGGCTACTGCACGAGATTGCGGCATTTACTGATAACTTCTCAGTCTCACCAAGGTAGTTTCTGCTCGTATCCTCCACCTTTAGGTGCATGGCTCCGGCTGGGATCATGGCCACCTCGTTGTAGCCAAAACTTCCTGGAAAGAAAGAGAGCACATCGTGATCATATCAAAGGGAGAGACACTTAACACCTATTTCCCCACTCGACTAAGTGAAAATTAGTACCTCCCTTCGGCTAAGGACGTAAAGCCGGAGGCTTTATCTTTGAGGAGACCACGTATAAGGAACCCACCACACTTATCAAGGCTCCACTCCGGGTCAGTGGACCAAACCTTACAGTCCAGTCTTATCCAGCTTGTACTTACTGTACAAAACTGGTGTATCACGCCTAAAGGCGGTTGACGGTAGCATCCTTTGCCGGCCTTCTGGGCGTGTTATTTTTGGGGGGTAGCGCTGATTTGCGATTTTAAACTAAGGGTAGCAGTACGATTTCCCCAGCTAAAGACCCTAGCCCAAATAAGTTGAATATCACGAATCAGCGTTACCCCGCAAAATAAACGCCGGCGCCGCTCAGAAGGCCTGCAAAGGAGGCTGGGCACCCCATTCCCTATTGGTAACAGAGTTAGGCATCGGGGAGAAGGTTAAGGACAGGCCTTACCGCTGGAGGGGAATGACGTCATGTACGCCTTCCTGACGTTGACGCAGGTGGCGTTGTTCCCGCCACACACGCGACAGGCGTCCTCTTCCCGCTCCGAGCCCAGGATGCCGTCACACCCCACTTTCTGTTAGCAACAGGGAACGATGTATGTGTGTCAGGGTGGAGATCACGCTCTGACAGAATCGGCGACTCCGCTGGTAGAGATCGCGACCGGACTCTGTCAACAGCTAGAGATCGCGATCACGATCTCTGCCAGTAGAATGGGAGATTCTACCAGTACAATCGGCGATTTTACCAGTTGAGAGTTCAACGACCCCATACCTTCACCAAAAATCATATCATTACTTAGGAAACTATTTCCTAATTTGCATGAATATTAATTAAAAAGCTAATTTTACATGTACCATATATCAGATTTCATCGGTCTCTTGAGTGGTCTTTTTCGACAGTTTTGACTGTATTTCAAAACCAAGACAAAGAACTCAATCCAGAGCTCACCAGACACTTTCCGGCTATGCACATGTTCTTCTTCTGCGGGTCGGCGTAGCACCTCGTCCCGTCCAACACCTTCCCGAAGCCGAAGTAGAAGTTGTACCTAGTCGCCATGCAGTTCAGCTCGCATGGGTTTCCACCTGAAACTGAAAGGGGGCGCTCGTGTAAAAGACTACTGTAGAACGTTCTAACTCAACGTTGAGAACGTTGAATTCATTTTGCAATACGTAGAGCTAGAACAACCTAGTATCTTAGATGCCTCCTGTTGTAGTCATGTTGGGATCCTAACTGTTTGTTTGTGAACAGTAAGAAGAGAAGCTATGGAGGGATCCTTACGATATTTGGTAGGTGGCCATGGGAAGGGGTATGGATACAAAAGGTCAAGTTCGATAATAGGCCCCTATCAGCTTTCAAAAGTACTGCAATTGAACTTCCGGGTTGAACATCTCACTTTTTAATGTGGCGGTCTTAGCGTATCCAACGGAATTATGAGCGTTCACGTTACAAGTAGACATTGAGTTGCTACAAAACGTAACGACCTTCCTACCCTACATCTGCCTGGAGACCACACCTACCTATAGCCTCTACCAGGCCTTCCTACGGGGGTACAAATAGTAGAATTCGGCAAAAATAGGGGCCAGGAGAGTGAGCCCACAGGACGGTTAACATTTGTGCGCAGATGTAACAGTATATAGTGGCCGGACTTCTTCGCAAATCATTCTCCCTATAGCAAGCGTAGGTAGTCTGTTAGAGGCTAACCCTTACCATAATGCGGCTCCCATCTGTAGATGAGCCGGCCCAGGAAGCGCCTGTTGTTGTGCAGGGAACACTGCATGGCGCGGTAGTCAACGGCGCCCCGTCCGCACTCCTGCAAGGGGGTTCAAAACCATATTTATTCTGTACAAGATGTAGAATATACATACAAGAAGTGAAACCCAACTTGTCTAGATAAAGCCAACACGGGTGTTTTGAGTAGTCTATTGTTACAACAACAGGAATCACTCTCCATTCTCGCATGTATGTCTCCTATGTTTTTACCGTGTAGTACAATTTGCCTTCGGGCATGAACTTGCAAATAAACTTTCTACATTCTAAAAGCCTAGGGCAGCCCTTTATCTAATGACGTTTTGCGATAAGGAGGGCGTAATGAAAATAAAGAATGTACTAATCGCTGAGTTTATCGGACATTTCAAGACCAGTAGATACATTAGAAAAAAGCGTCTTTTAGATATTCAATCGTGCTTTTTCACATCTAATTCATGCAGAAAACAGCCCTGAAGCGCATTCCCATACAGGCGTGTTTCTGACACAGTAAGTAACCATAGCAACCCAATTCACCCGTGATCCTCTCGGTTCGCAATTTCTGTGAAGTCCTGGCATTGAACTGATCCCGAGTACAGTGTTCTTTGGAAGACTGTTTGACTTTTGGACCCCTTTTTGTTAAGGAATTTGTCAACGTCTGAACTTTTCAAAGCAACAATAACTTACGAACAACCCAGAGTCAAATGTCGCATTGTTTCACAGGTAGAGACTTTGTCGTCTTGCACTGTTGTCATGATAAATAACACCAGTGGTTTTCCTTGATACCTTACTCCCTGTCACACATTCGGGACCTTCCCGATCCCACGACTTTTCTCCCGACCTCTCCACAACCAAGGTCGGCCTTGGGTCGGAAGTAGCCTGGAATGCATCCTATTCTAGCTCCAGTTCGCTCCTCTGATCGTTTTCAAGCAGAATATGACTTTCTTGACTTGAACCTCCCAAAATTTATGGCCGGCCGGAGAAGACTGGCGACTAGTAGGCAACCTCGCTAGATCATTGTCGGCAGACCATTGTCAACTATGTGTGACAAGGACTAATTATAAAAGGAGAATATCCTAGCTGAGTAAAATGATATAAATGGTACTGTCAATTTCATGGCATATTTACAATGACAGTATTTGCACAGATGTCGTTTGATTCTTAACTAACATCTTCAATCTCACGTTCACTATAGATTGCCGAGTAGAGTGACTTACCCTTTTGTTGCAGACTCGGTATTCTCTGCCCTCCCCTTCGCATGGCGACCCCTCAGAACCAGGTCTAATAAATTACAAATGAAGAGACAGTCTTGATAAAGGGTCACCTTTTCATAAGTAATATTTGACGTTACAATTAATCAATGGGCGCCGCCATATTAATGAGTGACGTCATAGGTCAGCCATCTTAAAACCTACCTATAAAACAAGTTTCGCTATCTTGAATCGGTAATATGATAAGAATACGCAAAGTAATAGTTAAATTTGCCAAATTACATCCAGTTTTTTGAGTAACGGTTACTTTGCGCATCATATTCCCTGGATGTCTAATACTCATGGTAAAAAAAACAATAGGATATTAGGTCACACACCTGCTGACACATTTGCGCGTGCGCACAGAGGCCCCTCCCCCGCAGGTGCGTGAGCATTGTGACCATCCTGTCCACTGTGTCCACACGCTGCCCCCCTCCCCCTGCGTACGGGACGACTGCGCACGGGGTGACTGGGCACCGCCGTACTGTCGGTAGTACCTCTGTAGGAAAACAGCAAACAAGAGAAGATTCAATACTGATATAAATTTTCCAAAATACTGTACATTCTTCAAACCAGTAAAAGATGTTAAGGAGTTTATCAAATTCTCTTCTGATATATCCTTGGTATGTACAAATTTATGATATTTCATGCAAATCTGCCAACAAGTGAAGATTTTATTAAGATACAGTAATCATCATACATAAGAAAAAGGCAACACACAATCAACGACTGCTTCACTGGATATGAGTCGTCACTGCTACTGAGGTTTGCACAATTTCCCCTACAACAGTATTGTATATATCATGTAACGTTATTGTATTTATGTTTACCCAATCCCCTTAATCCCCTTGGTTTGCCTCTTAGTAGCGCTGCTAGAGTTTGTGTGCTACATAGTACTTATACATGAAAATAAACAACTAACCATAGTTGGCAATGCAATGGTCAAGAAGGCAATGTTTTTGGTGCCTTTTGTCGGATACTTTGTGAATTTGTGGATAGCATAACTCGAGAAGCTGTGGGTGGATTGGTATTATATTCAGTATTTTACTTTGTGGGTAGCAGTCTGCATAGTACGAATTTGATTATGGACCGCCTAGCACTTTTTATGCACGAGTTTGATTATGGACCAACTAGCGGTTTTGTATGGTACTGCACGTTTCAGACATGGTATGTTCTGGACCTGCTATGGTCATGATTCTTGGCTAGCAGGTAGCTCCTGTTACGTAAAAGGTATCCAGTGTAAAAACGACCAGAGTAAGGTAAGGTAAGGTGACTTGCAGCAGGTGGAAGATAGCGACGCCATGGCAGCTGACACGGGGAGTCGTCCCCTGCTACATTCCGTGCTGAGATCGGGACCCCTGACGACATGGGAAAGGTTAGCGGGGGAAGACCGTGTAATTTGTTGGCACGGGGTAGAACCTCCAGCCGTGCGGTTTGTATTTCAAAATATTCGAGTTATCAAATCCTCTTTGATGTTTAGTTTTCGTCTTTTAATCCCTTGCTTTCCTGTTGGGAATCCCTACACAAGGATTTTGTGCCGTCTCCCAATTTACTGTATGATATATCTCACAGGTGGCGATTCGAATGGCGCAGTGCTTATGATACCAAGCGGACACGAGAGCGAAAGGTTACGACTTCGATTCCTGGCTAGACGTTGTGTGGTTGGGAAAGGCACTTAACATGACTTTCCTCACTTCATCCAGGTGTAAAAATGGGTACCTGACTTCGGTTGGGAAGGTAAACTGCGGTGGAAGGAGAGGGTTGGGCTCTGCCTCACAATACCGTGCCCTAGACACGGTGGATAGCAACCCATAACCCTTACGGCCTCAAAGAGGCTATGGGACTATCTTCACCTTGACCTTATCTCATAGAAAACGATATAGTCAACGAAAACACTTGTGCTGTAGGCTATCCCTGTGAAATACGTCATCTATTTACTTCCAGCTATTTGGCTAAGTACACGGATGCCCAGACAGGTTGCTGTCGGTATGCCCGTTTTCATGCACGAAGCCATAAGTACAGGCTTAAGTGTTATCCTCGCTGACAGAGACAGAAGCTTGCGTACACCGTGACACACGGTTGACTGAGCCGAGAAAGGCGTCGCATAGAGGCGCTGTAAAGACCGGACTGTTGTTGACACTGCTTTTGTCACACGTGTAAACGTTGCAGACAGGTGCGAAACGTTCTCTGGATTTCCCGAACTTGTCCTGACAGACCTTCGCGTGCTCGTCTCAAAACAAACTCCGAGTAATTGCTCGGAACTCGACTGAGTCGTTATCAGTTGAAAGTAACAAGCAAATGTAGCCTACAGCAGGGGAAGGGGAGGGGGGCATCGCGGGATATGGGTCCCAACAGTAAGGCTGGCTGTCGGATTCAGAAAAAGATTGTGATGCTGAAGAGAGACATGGGTGAATGTTGCATTCTGTTCAGGGCTAGCATTCGTTCACATGCTGACGTTACCACATGTCAGAGGTATATATCATATGAAAGAGCTACATGTATTTCCTTCTTTATTTAATGATGTATCGGTGAGACGTGTATGCAATAGCTAACTGGATACACTATTCGTGAACTAGAAATATATTCAGGGAGAACTGTAACCGTTGCAGCTTTCAAATTCCCCCCCACTGAAGAAACGCCGACAATGTATACAACAAAAGCTCATATCATAAATAGCAAGTTACATTTCATTGGACTCATAACATCGGGCTAGCTACCATTCAGAATATGCAGTGCATGTTTCAGCTTACACAAGTAACACAAATATACAAAGCAGTGACCCCAACAGGTATGAAGTATGTAGACAAATGTGGTGTTTCAAAGCAGATTGTGTTGTATCGCAAGTGTGGGCGCCATGTGAAGTGCACAAAACAAACAGTTCGCCTAGGCATGATACGTGGGTGCAGAAACTTGACTAATCAGAGGTTTTGACCTTTTTGAACGATTCCTTTGTGTACCAACTAAACTGTTTCAGGCGTTCTTTTGATACAGAGTGATCAAACAATCTACTGCGTGACTGTTTATCCATCATGATACATTCTATAGATGCGACAGAAGCCATGTGTCAGTAAATGATTTCCCCAACGTATCTTCACAAAAAAATTAGGACGAAAAGAATGGAATGGGGAAATCATCTGCTACAATTTCTCGTACAGAAGTTGTTAGTGTGTTCACCTTTGTATCAATACAATAGACTGCCTATGTAATTCAGCACCGTTTTTACCTATTGCATGTATTCATCTATCAGCGTATGTACACGTGTTGATGAAATCAATACAATGATTGTTTTTAAGAGCCCCCAAAGCTAGTAATGTTATAAACATAGGCTATACTGGGCAGAGCCTCCTGTTGCAGGTACGTTTACTCCCTACCGCCATGCACACACTACTGCCCGATTTAGTTTCCTCAAGGTCAAGAAAAGGAGCCCCTCAGAGGGCGTCTTTAAGTGTTTCCTCGAGGCGCGCCAATGAGGTCATATTGGGAAATTAATTACAGTCCCTTTGAACGTTGGCATCAAAGGCGCGGAGTACAACATAATTAGTCCCAACAGTCGGGAAACCCGGGTCAGGAAGAAACATCAGTCGGGACTCCTGGTCACCTCTCTGTCCCGGGAAACACTGGCGGCTGTTGCGCAGAGGGATCCGAACAGCGATGGGAGAGGAAACGGAAACACGCTAGAAGTGCTCGTGAGGGATAAACTTGACCTCACATATCCTCACCGACCGAGAGGAGAGGTCTGTAGGGCAAACTGGGGCGCCTGTGCCTTTTACTAGTATTTCTACATACTAGACGTGAGAATCTATTTCTTTTATTAGGAGATCAGTGTGAAATATTATGAATTGGGACATACCAAGGGTATATTACAAAGGACAATGAATAAACACCGGTCTCTTGTAAATGGACTTGATCTCACATAACCCCATCGACCGAGAGGGGACACCTATAGGGCAAACTGAGGCACCTATTCATTACTAGTAATTCCACTTGACGTGAGAAACTCTCAGTTTTATTAGACAACAAGGAATGCAGTGTGAAATAGTATATATTGGGACGTACCGAAGGATGTATCACAGCGGAAAATAGGTTTTATTAGTTAACAGAGAAAGCAGTGTGAAGGGTGTGCCACATGGGAAAATTGATAAACACTTGAAAATCGAACCTATGCCAGCAGGTAAAAGCTGAGATGAACTTGACCACACGTGACCCCAGTGACCGACAGGGGAGGTCTATACGGCAGACACAAGTGCATGTACCTCACTAGTAATTTCACTAGACGTGAGAAACTTTAGGTTTTATTAGTCGACAAAGAAAGCTGTGTGAAATATTATACATTGGGACGTACCGAAGGGTGTATCACAAGGTAAAATTGATAAACACTTGAAAATTGAACCGTTACAAGCCGGTGAAAGCTCAGATGAACTTGACCTCACGTGACCCCACCGACCGACAGGGGAGGTCTATACGGCAGACACAAGTGCATGTACCTCACTAGTAATTCCACTAGACGTGAGAATCTATAGATTTTATTCGTTAACAAAGAAGCAGTGTGAAATATTATACATTAGGACATACCGAGGGTATATCACAAGGGAAAATTGATAAACACTTGAAAATGGAACCGTTACAAGCAGGTGAAAGCTCACATGAACTTGACCTCACGTAACCCCACCGACCGAGAGGGGAGGCCTATGAGGCAGCCTAAAGGGCCTATGCCTTACTAGTAATTCCCCTAGACGTGAGAATCTATAGATTGTATTAGTCAACAGGGTAGGCGGTGTGAAATATTATACATTAGGACACACCGAGGGTATATCACAGGAGGAAATGGATAAACACTTGAAAATTGAACCGTTACAAACAGGTGAAAGCTGAGATGAACTTGACCTCACATAACCCCACCGACCGAGAGGGGAGGTCTATAGGGCAGATTGGTGTGCCTATGTCTTACTAGACGTGAGAAACTATAGATTGTATTAGTCAACAGGGTAGGCAGTGTGAAATATTATATATTGGGTCATACCAGGGGTACATCACGAGGGAAAATTGATAAAAACTTGAAAATTTGAGCGTTACAAGTAGGTGAAAGCTTTGTTTTTGTTTTGATTACTTTTAGGTAAATGCGACCTCTTCTCAGAACACCGGACACTTGAAGATGAGATGACTCATGTAGCCGTCCCCGCTTACATTCTAAGAAAGTTGCGAGGGATTTTTGTACCCGGTACAAGCAGTGTTTTGGGGTTAGAATAGTCACCAGGGATCAAGGATGGCATGTCCGTGTAACCGGAACCGCAGTTTAACAGCGACTGTAAGATGAAAGTCAGGCGTCTGACCGTGAACAATCCAGAATGCCTAGGGCAGGAAGTCAGCTTGTCAGAGTGTGTGTGTGTGCGTGTGTGTGTGTGTGTGTGTGTGTGTGTGTGTACGTGGGTGTGTGTGTGTACATGTGTGTGTGTGTGTGCGTGTGTTTGTTTGTATGTATGTGTGTGTGTGCGTGTGTGTGTCTGAGAGTGTGTGTGAGCGTTTGTGTGTGTTTGTCTGTGTGTGTGTGTGAGTGAGCGTTTGTGTGTGTGTGTGTGTGTGTGTGTGTGTGTGTGTGTGCGTGTGTTTGTTTGTATGTATGTGTGTGTGTGCGTGTGTGTGTCTGAGAGTGTGTGTGAGCGTTTGTGTTTGTGTGTGTGTGTGAGTGAGCGTTTGTGTGTGTGTGTGTGTGTGTGTGTGTGTGTGTGTGTGTGTGTGTGTGCGTGTGTTTGTTTGTATGTATGTGTGTGTGTGCGTGTGTGTGTCTGAGAGTGTGTGTGAGCGTTTGTGTGTGTTTGTGTGTGTGTGTGTGTGAGTGAGCGTGTGTGTGTGTGTGTGTGTGTGTGTGTGTGTGTGTGTGTGTGTGTGTGTGTGTGTGTGTGTGTGTGTGTGTGTGTGTGTGTGTGTGTGTGTAGGAGAATGAGTTATGTTGAATGCAAGAATGAATAATGTTGTCAGAGGTCGTTGATTCTTGTCTTCATGAAGTACGATGCACCATATTGTATTGTTCCTGTTGTAATGTTGCTGTTTTTTTATTCACTGTGTTTCTGCCAAACGGCAGTTAGAGAAATACTATTTTACGAATTGCAAGCAGTGATTGCTCTGAGTATGATCATTAACAGCAATAGTCGACTCCATCTTAGTTTGTAACGGCCACATCAGGAACAACAGTCTTAACAGACGTGCCCCATTCACAGTTGTTACCATTCACGGTATTTTTGTCAAACGACAGTTAACAGCAATACTATTTTACAAGTAGCCATTGCTCAGATTATGAGTGCTGAAGCTGTCCATAGAAGTTCGTAACAGCACCACATCACCTAGTTCACAACAGATGTAGTCCATTCACAGTTGTTGGTCCTCAATCGTAGCTCACGCCATCATCGGGTTTTTATTCACTGTATTTCTGTCAAATGACAGTTGAAAGCAACACTATTTTACAAGTAGCCATCCCTTTGATTATGAGCATTGACACTAACGAACCATAGAAGTTCGTAACACTACCACATCCCAGTTTATAACATTAACAGGCGTTTTCCATTCACAGTTGTTGTTTCTCAATCGTGGCTCACGCCATCACCTCTGTGATCATGACGTCGACACTGAACTTGGCACGACATTTCATGCATATCGTCTGTCAGCACCTCCTCAGTTGGAGTCTAGTACGGAACAGCGGGGTCGCCCTGAAACAATTGCGCCTGTGTCTGGTCTATGTAAGAGAGCAGTACAAGACAACGGGGTCGCCCTGAAACAACCGGGTCTGTGTCTGGTCTATGTCGAAGTCAATAGGAAAATACGCGCGCTTTTGAAGATGTTGACATTGAAGCTGAATTTATGGACTTAGAGTCAACCAAGCATATAATATGAGAAGGACGCTGATAAGCGTGGCTAAGTAATAGATAGGACCCGGGAACTGTATGACTATGTGGTTTTAGCACTGCTCCGCCCACCCGAGGAGTTTGTTGGCTCCCGAGGGCGAAGCCCGAGGGATGCCAACAAACTCTCGAGGGTGGGCGGAGCAGTGCTAAAACCACATAGTCATACAGTTCCCGGGTCCTATCTATTTTAGAACCCGACTGTCTTTCCGAAGCATATAATAACAAATATATATATCAAACGTTTTTGTTGATGTGAAGGTGTTTGTAGCAAAAAGCCAAAGGAAGGAAGTTAAAAAGTAGAAGCTTCCATGGCCAGACCATGACGAATCTTCTAGCACCTCTGACCTTAGTGGGACCAATGTAAGTGTTGCTGCATAATTAAAAGAAAACAATCCAGCCTGTTTCTGTCATTCAAATTGCTGCGCCAAAATTGACTCAGAAAAACTGACACCTTCTAGGGCAGGTTGTCTGGGTCAGGCCCTGGTGGAGAAGTATCATGTGATGATTTTATCCAATCTGGTTGCTAAAATTTTACCTCTGGCTCTTTCACTTTCAGTGTGCGTTTTGTGCTCTCTCGGTCAGGATTTTACTTGGCAGGCTCCTAAAGCCTCTTTCAGTTTCAACATGTTTGGGAGTCAGTTTTTACCGTTCTTTCCGGCCCCCGGTCATCACGACAGTCCAATCACCTACCATCACAGCAGTCAAGTCCGGGACTAAAGTTGGCAACCCCGGCGACTCGATAAGTCATGCGAATGGACTGAAAATCATCCTAGACCTGTGGCTGTATCATCTCTTTGTGACAATTTCCTTGTACTAAGTTGTAGCATAAGAGTGCCAGACTGTAAAATCCAGCTTTAAGTGAGTTCAACCCGTCTTGATCTAAACCGTAAGTTTGATTCTGTTGTTCATTGTGAAGATGTCAAGATCAAACTGATTTTGTTAACCCCCAGATCCTTTCACTATATTTGCCATGAGTTTGTTGAAACTTCAGATTGTAATTTGTAGACTGTTTTTGAAAATGACTGCCATTTTCCTTCAGTTTATTTGCCATGACTTTGTCGAAAGTTTAGATGTTGTAGACTGTTTTAGAACTGGAAATGATCAATAAGTATGAGAAATTCCTTGTTTTTCCCTTCTTTCATGTAGTCACGGCGTTTCGGAAATTGTTGTTGTTTGAAGTTGAATAAACTGGTATATGGACAAGGCTGTCTTGTAATCCCTTTGGTTTCCTTCTGAAAGGTGGTGTCTCTGTGTTAGTCTGATTGACAGGTTGGTTAGTGCATGGGCGTCTCCTTGATAGTCTGATTGACAGGTTAGTTAGTACGCCCCTGGCACTTGGGGGACCCTACTATGTGGATTTAGTCACAAGAAATCCCTGCTCCTGATTGGCTGAGGGAAGACGGTCGGGTTCTAACAATTAGCCTTCGCAGTCTCCGACAGAATTAGCAGGCGCTGACAAAATGCTATTCTTTAGCAGATTATTAAATGAAGTAAATTTGTAGTCAACGTTCATCTGGAATCGCATTAAAGAGAACACAAATTGTCGATTTGGGCTGTTCATCTGAACGCAATAGTCACAGATGCATGTTACACCATTGACAACCAGGGCATACGAATCGAACGCACTCTGTCAGAAACGTTACCTGCCGGGAGGCGTATGAAACGTGATTCTTGTCATTTCCCACGAAGCCATTTCATCTTTAGCATCATGCAAATAACCACAGACTACGTATGAACGATAATATCTTCGGTAACATTTCACATCGCCTTTGTGTAATCTACTGTTTTTTATAGTCATAACTAGCAGGCGCAGGCGCTAACAATACGCCATGTTATTATACTGACTGGAGTACGTTTAGAGTTTCCGACGAAATCGTTCCCAAAATTTGAATCTTATTCAATTAAACGGCACGTCAATTTGTCGGAATTGTAAATGTCTCTGTCACCAGAGCGGCAAATAACGCTAACCCCCTCCCACTTGGACTGACACAGCTGAGCAAGGACAGTACAACAGAAGAGAGAAACAGGCTGTTGTGGACTGCATCAGGGCCAGCTGAATTAGCGGCGAAGGGGGGGGGGCAGAGAGAGACAGAGAGAGACACAGAGAGAGGGAGAGAGAGAGAGAGAGAGAGAGAGAGAGAGAGAGAGAGAGAGAGAGAGAGAGAGAGAGAGAGAGAGAGGGAGAGAGAGAGAGAGAGAGGGAGAGAGAGAGAGAGAGAGAGAGAGAGAGAGAGAGAGAGAGAGATGAGAGAGAGAGGAATGCGGGTACAGCGACAAACGAAGTGTGATAGACAGACGCAAACATGTTGCTGTTGAGTTCAAAGCCTTCCACAGAAACTGTGCGTTGTTGATAGACAAACCCCGGAAACAACAAGATCGATCCTCAAAATGAATGAAGCTCTTTCACAAAAGTATGAGTTGTTGAAAGATTACTGCGTCTTGATACACAAACATATTCTCAAAGCAAAGGTTCCAGTCGGGGTCTAGTAGGAGGCAAACGAAAAGAAATCGCGACCACTACTAGCCTTCGACCAAAACATCTGCTTGGAGAATAACACAAACCCCGAAATCAACAAGGTCGACCCTTTTCAAACGGTTTAAGTAATGAAGCTCTTCACAGAAGCATGAATTGTTGAGAGATGACTACTTCTTCCCTCGGTATGTAAATCCGGCAGCGCTGAGAAAGTGTACCACGTCTTACACTACGGAATGTAAGGTCAGGGTCGGCGCTACAGGGCAGGCGACCCTCTGTTCAGCGGGATGGACTGTAATGAAAACAATTTAAGTGGAGATAATGGATTAATTCAGCGTGCCAAATGAAGAGGGCGGTTTAGTCGAGCCCATTTCTGAGCCCGCACCGATACAGCAGAGAAGGAATTCCAACCACGGGCGTCTCTCTCGCCACAGTTGGCGTGGTGGAATTTGTTCAAGTGGCAAGGATAGATCTTGTGACAAAATAGCTCGATAAAGTGTGACTCTAACGAGGATGCACGAATGTGCCGTCACGCGCACATTCCGGCTCCTGAGGGCGGAACAGTGGCCGCTCTGTGCTACCTGTCCCTGCTACTGGGCCGGTCAATTTGTCTCTCGACCATCCGCGGAAAATTAGACGCATTTGGTCGGCATGGGTCAGCAACCAGACACGGCCGGGACACGACCTTACTCCTCCTTTCCTGTAGAGAGTGTGACCGCTGAGCGCCCAAATATTTGACGGATCGCTTAACAAATTTTGTTGGCACAGAACGGTTTTTAAATGTGTTCAGTTGTCTTTCAAATCATTCTTTTAGGGCACTGGCACACTTGCGTATATTCAAGTGCGCGTGAGGTTGCGTATTAACATGTTTTGGGTTTAGGTTAAGTTTGCAGCCGAAGAAGTCATTTCTTTGGTTCGATAACCCGGCCGCACAACGGTAGGTCAAAGTGAAAAACAATTTCTTTCCCTCAAACTTTACTTAAACCAAAGAAATGTTGATGCGCAACTCATACGCACTTGAATATACGCACAAGTGTGACAGGACCCTTCCATAATTCCAATTATGGAATCAAGGGGCACACAGATATTGGTCGCTGTGCGGTCGCTCACCCATCGACGTCTAGTTCTTCGGTCCTCACCAGCCTTTCCGTAGGGAATACATGCACATGTGGTTTAAACCTGACCTTCCGTGTTTTATATCGGAAATCCGCACGTGCGGAACGCGCTCGGGTCTGAACTTTTACAAGAACACGTCGATGTACGGAAATGACCCAACCCGTGAAGGCAGATCTCGCTTCTTGAAATGCTATACATATACTTATACTCGACAAACTTAATGCGGACTTTGCGGAGAAGATATGTCTACATGCGTAGTAAGTAGACCCACGAAACGCCCTTGTGTTGTTGGATGAACGATAACGTTAACTCATCAGGCTTATTCAGGAATGGGACAGCATCTTTTCTCCCGAAGTCAGAAACATCATCATGATTGAGACAAACACAAAGAGTGAGGACTAAATAGCCAAAAAAATATAAGAAGGCTACTCGGAGAAAATTCTCTACTCCCTTTAGATCGGAATAATTCACTTACACAAGGAACGACTCTTTTCGATAAGTGTGCTGGGTTATTTAACGTGCTCGAGGTCTGGTTGTCCTCAAACTCGACCTCCATTTAACGTCTTATCCGTGGGACGTCCCTAAAGGAAGCCGGGTAGGGTGATCTTTCCACCTGAGTTAAGTGAGGAAATGTCTGTAAAGTGCCTTTCCCAAGGGCATACCATCAAGCCATGTCAGGGGATTGAACCCAGAACCTCTTGATCCCGGGCCAAATACTCTAACCATTTTCCCAAACACTCTAACCATTACGTCACATCGTGTCTGTTAAAGTCCTTTCAGTCACGAAAAGTCTGGAAAAGATATCCGAATCTCTTGTGGTTTTTGGCTACTTCATATTTTACATTTGTCACAACAAGCATAAACTTGTCAAATCCGTGTAAGTGTTTCTATGGAAGCGGTGACAATAAAAACAAACTTTCACAGCTGTAACGAGTGTCTCGCATTACTTAATGATAATCAGTTATCTACGCTTAAATCTCAGTTTCATGGGTCGTCATGGCCTTCCTTCCGTCACGATTATCCTCAGGAATTCCGAAACTCTTTGCACAGCGAATCGTGATTTCACAACTACTGTTAGCGACAACCGTTGTACGACGAATTTTCAATAGCGTGTTTAAAGTGGGTCATAGTTCTAGGTTGTATTTTTCTGGGAGTAAAGAGCATTGAGTTAATATTTTACGCTTGAAGACTCAAGACTGTAACTACTGTACATCGTGAAAGATTCGCGGTGGTTTAAGGTTCGCGGTTTTAGAGCGAGCTTTGACCGTGAACTCATGACAACAGATATATTCTCTGTCCTGCAATGCGTACAACGATCATTAGAACGCCTCCTTTTCCCTCTTACCGCGATATTGAGCGCCCTTAAATCAATCTACAGTACATTTATATTGGTGACACTTTTGAGTGTTCAGATTCTGTAATCAGCTAATTATGTCTAGAAGATATACCAACGTGAGTTATACAAGAGTAGGTTTATACGTGTAGCATCTTTTTCTCTGAGACTCGTTTTTCATTCGCGCTTTAACAATCTAATTTCAATTCATTTGTTTACAATGAAGGACTGGTACTGGAGATTTTCTCATCATACAAGCTACCGATCGCGACCACCGAGGTTCCTGAACCTCAAAACAGAACATCCCTAAGCTAGTATCCATGACAATCACCAGTCGCTGCGCCAGGGAGCAGGCCACCGAGGTTTCCTCCCGCACGGCAACTTTAACACGACCTGCTCTGCTCCCACGAACCCTGTTCTAAGTGTCCGCGTCTCTATGCGGTACTCGTATAACACCCCTGTCCTCTTACACAAACAAACTTCACATTTGGGATGTTGTGTACACTCGGCAGTCGGCAAAATAGCGGCGTGTCGTGCCGAGGTTACATAAACTGGTGCCGAGACTTGTGGCTGCGCCATTGTATCCAGCGGGTGATAGATGGCACTCAGACCACACGGGGGACAAGTTAAGGAGCGCGATCAGGGTTTCCTACGTATGAAGGATGCAGGACTAGCGACAGAGTATCTCAAGATGGACACAAAGTAACAGTTGCTCAAGAAACTGGATAAGATTAGCATCCGCTGTCTTTCATCAGTGACTAAAGGCCAAACTGGAGTTACCAGGTTTTAAACCAGAACTCCTTGTCCTCAGAAGTCACTGACAAAAGACAACGAAGAAGGAACAATTTCATCCCCATTCGACCAGGGCGACGACCTCGCTATGATCGCGCTGCGACCGACCGAGTACTCAACGAATTTCAGAAATTTAAAAAAATGAATCTTTTTACGCTTTGTGTGTTTTGTTGTCTTATCAGACATACTTTTATGGTGGGGTGGGGGGGGGGTACCATCAGGTATACGCACGATCACCTCCGGGTCCCGCGTTGATTTTAAGGCCGGAGTGCAGGTGTCCCAGCGATTTCGCACCCCCCTGATTTTGAACCCCCCCCGGTGCGAAATCACTAGGGATCTCGCACCCCCGGTGCGAAATCGCTAGGGATCATGCACCCCCCAGCTAGTGATATCGCACCCCCTCCTCGAACCCCCCTAGGGATTTTGAACCCCCCCTCCCTGAAGTGCAACAAAAAAACCGGCCCGTGAACTACCCGTCGAGGCCCCTTTTTTCCAATTGGGACCTAAGCATTAGGTCACAGCGAGGTCGCAGCGCAAACGCCGTCTAGTGGCATTGGGGCCTTAAGTCAAGGGAAGAAGTGTTATGAGTGTCTCCTACGTTGAAAGGATGTAGGCCTAACGACAGACTAGTTCAAGATGGACGGTTTCTTGTACAAGCGACGTTTTGTTTTGTTTCAGGGCTGTTATCCCTTGTTGACTTTTTGATATGTCGACAGACTTTGTCCTTTTGGTATAACAACGTCTATTGTCTTGAGCGAGGCATGGTTGACATATTTCTACCATGTCGAGACAAAACACCTCACCCTGGGACTCATGTCTAGAGAGCGTTAAACAACGATAACAGCTAGAGGTGCAAAGATTAGGTGTGACAGGTCGTTCGGAGGAATATAACCAGCTGCTGTCACGCCGCGTGCCTGAGAAGCAGGTGTGTTACACCGAAGGGCGGTTATACCGGCTATATAGATACAGATACTGAAGCTGGTGTGTTGCGCCGAAGGGCAGTTATACCGGCTATACAGATACAGATATCTAGACTACATCGTGAGGAAACAACGCGCAGTTTCAAACCATTCGCTAGTCAAACGTTATGACGATCGTAGGCCCTGGCCTTGTAGGTGTACGATACAGTTAAATTTCATCGACTTTTCGTGATGGACAGCCTTGTAAACTTTTCATCTAATATAGTTGCTGAGTGGTATAATCTTGCGGAATACATCTTTCCTTGTTTTATGCAACTGAATTTGCTTTGGATCCCATTTTGTGACCACGTTTTCCCGTCACCGCTGTTTCCATTTCGCCCCAGATCTTTGGGAAGCGGAGCATGATTGTGTAAGCCACGATGTTGTTGTGGACGCATTCTTCCCTCTGCTGAACGGAAGAGTCGTTTTTCACCAGGCACAGTCGTCAGATCCTGACCGCGGTGGTAAAAACCGTCGCTCGGTTGTCGAGGATGATCCGAGCAAGAATGTTAAACCTGCCATGAGCTGCCGCGTGAGGAGACACTGAAGACGTCACCAAGCCACTCACACGACCTTCGCGTCTTTGTGCAGTCTCTCTTAAACGACTCCCTTTGTGTGCTCTTCTTTAGTAATTATAATCCCATCTAAACAGTGTAAAAGGTCGGTTGTAGGGCACGGGCCACAGTTCGTGTGTGATCGTGGAGCAAATATTCCGGATAGCCAGGGGAGAACCCCAAGGAGATGCGAATGAGCAATGCTACGGTCGTTATTGCGCCCGTGCCCGTAGGGGTTGTAGTCCCGGCCGGGCTCCAAAGCTGCAAATTTGTCCCGGTGAAATATTTGTTACAGGGCCCGCGTTGATTTTAAGTCCGAATTAAAATGATTCGGGGTCCCGACCGGGCCCAAAAATAACCCCACAGCTACAGGTGTCCCACGGGGTCACTTAGGGGTCACGCCCGAAAGTGCAAAAAAAAACATAGGCCGTCAACTACCTGGCGGGGCCCCTTCTTCGAATTGGAGATTAAGCACAAGATAGATAAGACAATGGTGAACGAGTACTTGGTAAACTAGAATTGACGGACACCACATGTTGTCCTGATTGGGATGACTACACAGTTCTGATTTGGTTCCATCTTTCATCAGCTACGACACTTTCAATAGCCAGAGGGAGAAACCCGCGGTTATACAAATGTGTACAGTAGACAAGAAAATGCTGAACGAACACTTGGAAAATTCCAACTGTTCAAAGGGAAACGGGAAGATCACTGCATGCTTTCCTAATTGGATGATTACATATATCTAGGAGGCGAAACCCACGGCGATACAAATTAGTAAAGTAAACAAGTACATTGTGAACGGACACTCGGAAAACTCGAATTGACGGTAATGTAGACAAGAAAATGGTAAACGAACACTTGTAAAACTCGAGTTGACTGATCGTGGAGCCAGGAGGAGAAACCTACGGCGATGTGAATGAGTAAATTCGACAAGAAAATTGTGAACAAACACTCGGAATATTCGAACTGACGGAAAACGGGAAGATCACTGCATGCTTTCCTAATTAGATGATTACACAGTTCTGATGTTATACCATATTTCAACATCTACGACACTTTGAATAGCCAGGAGGAGAAACCTGCGGTGATGCAAATGAGTAAAGTAGACAAGAAAATTGTGAACGAACACTTGGAAAATTCGAATGGACAGAAAACGAGAGGATCATTGCATGCTATACTGATTGAATGATTACATAGGTCTGGTGTGGTACTATATTTCAACATCTACGACACTTTGAATAGCCAGAGGGAGAAACCCGCGGTTATACAAATGTGTACAGTAGACAAGAAAATTGTGAACGAACAGTTGGAAAATTTGAAGCGACGGGAAACGGGAAGATCACTGCATGCTTTCCTCAGTGAGGCTGATTGGTTGATTACATAGTTCTGATGTGGTGCCATATTTAAACATTTACCATCACTTTGAATATTCTACAACACTTTGAGATAGCCTCCTACTTCGTATCTTCATTTAAACTCCATCAGTCATCTTAATCTAATTTTCTTGGCGAATTTTATGCAACAAGTCTTGTATCATGTTGTAAATTGTTGAATGAGCTGCAATGCAAAATGACAACTGGATTACCTAATGGCCTGAACATGACGAATCCGTCCTTTGTCTTAGGCCAGTTGAAGTTAATCGAATGATGATGAAAATTGAATGATATAGAATTGATTATGACTTATGCAAATATATGCAAGCCTAGGTGTTCATCTTTAAATGATGTTCTCATAATCTAAGGGTCTTACGTTATCCAATGCACAAATACACAGACACGTGAATAGCCACACTGCCAAACACCATTTTCGTATTATGTTCACAAAAGCGTGATATGTAATACTAAGAAAATAGCCCCACATCCCCCTTATGCACAGAGCTGTACGAGACCTTCATCAATGTACGACATGCATGCTCTCTCTGTGCGACTTTTCACAATAACAAACACTGTTGCGTGTTGCCTATCTTTAGACCCGAGGGCCAAGAATGCCCCGCTGACCACGAAAGTATGTTTCTCCGTACACAGAGGATCAGGAAACCGCGAATTTCTAGACGGGGGAGTTTCAGCACGAGCGCCTTCTCTGTTGACCCTTGTCTGTCCACCGTAACAGCTTGTTCTTCTCATGTGCCTACATCAGAAGAGACGAGAGCGCCAGCCGATATGCTATGTACTCTTCACAGAGCAAAAACACTGGTACAGGTCAGAGGATCGGAGGATGCAAAGATTAGTTTGTGTTCATCTTTTTCTCTGGCCTGACATTCTTGCCCTGTTGCCATCCTATAAACTAATGTGCCTACATCAGAAGAGACGAGAAAGCAAGCCGGTATACGTATGCTGACGGTACACTGCATGTAGTAAAAACAATGGTGCAGGTCAAAGCAGGATGCAAGATTAGCCTGTCTTCATCTTTTCTCCGGCCGATGTGCCATGTGCACCGACACATAGGCAAAAAGCACTGCTGTACTGGTACAGGTCAAAAGAAGAATGCAAAGATAAGGCTGTGCTTATCACTACTTTGGTCTGAAATACAGACATTCAACATACATAATGCGTTCTGTTCCAAAGTCTTGATGACTCTGAATTGGACCCTCAAAGGCGCATTGCCTTTCTACCATTGTAACCGTACTACCTTACACACGCCTTCCAGTTAATTCCTCGACAAAACTTCGTTTCGCTCACTCAGTAGTTTATTCAGTTGTTATAGAACCGACCATGTCTTATGAAACCGTATACACATGAAGGCAGGTTAGTAACCCTGTATCATCATCATAAACAGAATGGCCTGACCAATCAGGAGTCCATATGAGGTATTGATTATGAGACCGTAATACCATTGGTCAACCAATAGCCATGGTTTGCGGATTACTTTTTTTACCATCATATGATGAAGGGTTGGTATATTTCTAAATCAAAAGTTAACATGTGCTATTGTCGTATCTTCCTCGGTGTATCATATATGCTGACATAAGGCCTATCGTTGCTCACTCGGTTTTATATCAGGTGGTTATAGGAACTGGCCAGGTCTTATGTCACCATATACATGTACACCTCGGGTCGAGACATTAACCTTTTTATCCTTCGTTTAAAGAAATCTATCCGTCAAGTCAATCCCACGTAAAACCACCTTATCTTCACCGTTGTTACAAGACACATGTGTTCCTACCAAACCGAGTTCCACTAATGAGCCTTACTCAAACTCTACAGTGTACGTAACCTCTGCTCAGTGTCAAGGCCTTGCTCCTGCTAATGCAGTTAGGTCGTACATCTTTTGAACAAACAGCCTCGTTACCATTCTAGCGTTTACACGCTCAAGACATCCAACTAAAACCTCTAACTTTAAGCAGTGCGTGTCCCGTTAACTTTGGTGTGTAATCTTCCAAAGATAGACCCAAATGATTTTGCCATACGAGAAGACATTTCTAAACATATGACGTAACATCTACTAAAATGATTGTATCCAAGCTTCGTCCAAACAGATCTACAAACCAACTTCCCCCTTTATAATGTTTTACTGGACTGTGCTGCACCAGAGATCTCTCAAGCACACTGTTTTTTTCAAAGTGGCGGCTCTATGTAACCCGGCGGATTAATTTTGATGGAGGTTAATTTTGACAAGTTCTCACAATGACGTCTTGTTGTAAATGTATATCATATTGCCACCCACAGACACCACAGCTTTGACCTTCATACTTTAACATGGTCTAATTACTTGTCTACAATTTCCCTGCGTATCATCATCTACTAAGTCCCGGGGCTACCTTTAAAATCCCATCATATTACAGAACCGATGAAGACAAAACACAGGGTGAAATGAACATCTGTGGGAAATGATGTTCTTTCTAGCCTTTAGATTTGTGTCCTTTAGCCTGGGTGCCATCCTAATTTCTACCGGGGCGCCTACACTCGCTGAGGGTAGCGAGTGTAGGAGCCCCGGTAGAAATTAGGATGGCACCCAGGCTAGTGTCCTTAACCCAAAACGGAAACATTCATGCCTGCTAAACATCAAAAACTCCATATGTGACCCGTGGATTTTCAAAAGGTCTCATTGATTGAAACTCTGTAGGACAGTATTAGGTTTGAGTGTCAATTATGACCTTCAAATGATCCATGACATCCTTTGACGTTAAACAATACGGAACTCAACAAATATGTTACTGATACAAGTACCTCCGGCTTTTCTAATCTTGACTGAGACACGGAAACAAAGGTAGGAAATGAGCAAGTTTGAAGATAAGAATTCGGTTTCCGGATCTGAACTAAGTCACTTGCATCTCCCCTTTTGCTTTGGTCCCATTTCCAATTCGGGACCCGGCCGGGCAGCTTGTGGGAACGAACAATATGATATATAAAAGACAACAAAACTTACAAAACGTAAAAAAATACTCTTAACCATGAATTATGTATATTTTCATATGCCTCTTTGTATTCTTTGTTTCGGGCCCCGGCTTGGAAATGTAACCCTAGCATGACCCTCGAGGTTGAGACTTTTGATTACCTGAGTTGCGGGCATTCCCGGTGTTATCGGACATGAGAACCATCTATCAGGTTTATAAATCAGGGTTGGCGGGAGACAGCTGACATTCCAGGGCCCCGACAACACGTCCTCACCCCGGCAGTTCAGACGGTCAAGGTTCCGACAGGACGGCGAAAGAAAAACACGAATTCCTTTCGGTACAAGTGTGTTCCGAGGAACGGACACAAGTTTGGTTGCTTGGGACAGAAAGAAACTAACTGTACGACAATGATGTGGTCCGTATGTACTTGTTTTTGTTCACGGCAGGTTTGACACTGTCCAGAACCCAGGTAGTTAAGCTGTGTGGCTAAGAGCTTCAGCGAAAACAACTTTGTTTTTATATAGCGAGTAACATGGCAACTTTGTCGCAATTGTTTCTCGACGACAAGTCTTCGTGGTGGAAAAACTGTGCAACGTCTATATAGCATATCAGGCGATCTCTATCCGGTAATCACTTTAATCACAAAGGCGTTAACAAGGCATTAGAAGCATTACGAGAACTATGATGACGCTCCCAAGAGGTCCTACTTAAAGTGCTTAAGGTTTGCGGTGAGATCCTTATCGGCTAGCCTGACCCACCTGACCCTCTGGGCTCTAGTCGGGAATGATTAGTCTGTTGTCTGGCGGCTATCAGTTGCAAATCGTCCGTGCCTGGGAGAGCTAGGGCTTTGTGTCTTTAACATTCAAACATTCAGTACTTTCCCATGACTTAATTCCTAACCATTCCCTTGCCGAGGGTTGGGAGTAGGCTGGAATCCAGCCTGTTCTAGCTCTAGTTCGCTCCTCTGATCGCATCCAAGAAGAATCAATGTGACTTTTTCCCAATTTTCAAACTTAACAGGCAGAATTTTTTTTTTTTAAAACTAGTAGTCAATCTCGCTTACCAACTCCAAACCACAGATGACCTTGCTCACGACTAGCTCCCAACCATGGTCTGGGGGAGGTCGGCAGGCCATAATCGGCTGTATGTGGCGGGGGCTTAAACCATGGTCTGGGGAAGGTCGAAGACCATGGTGAGTTATATGTGGCAGGAGCTTTATCGAGGGTACTCTGAGATAACCTAACTGTGATCTTCATAACTGAAATGCCTGCTGAAAGCTGCGTATCGTCTTTGAGGAGTTGATGAGAGAAGGTACGGCGCGCGATGAGCTGTCAAACATCTTGACAGTATCAGTATCACGTCAACGATACACACGGCCCTTAACTATCCTGTTGTGGTCATGTCTTTGCAAATATATCATTCAGGGAAACGATGGACAGTGTTTTGTTTGTGATCGTGATTGTGTAAACACATAAGGGGGTTAACGAAGGAATAAGAAAGTGTACTCAATATATCTTGTGCCAATGATGACCTTGTATTGTTTTGCTCTGAGTTTTATGAGGGTCTTTTCTCAGTAAAATACACTGGTTTCTAAATTTCAGTTTGGGCTGTCACCGAGTCGTTCTTCGCACACCTTTCGATGTATGGCGGCGGTTCCCACATCCGTTCCTATAGCCCTTGGGCCACACACGTCACTACAGCAGGGGGCTAGTCCACTGGTAGTAGAGTGTGACATGTGTGACATGTTTTATGCCTGTTCATGGTCAATTGTGTTGTGAAATTTCTCTGCCATAACTCTTAATTTTCCTATTTGGAGATGAGTAGTTGTACGTGTCTTTCGCAGTGGATTGCGGTTGAAGACTGCAGTCGCAGGGCACACTAGATCCCGGACTGTCAGGTTGTGTTACTCCACTTACGGTATCAAAAGAGCAGAAACCAGTGCGATAATTCCAATCGGGCGGTACGACGTGTTAGGAATGTTGGGGCCGGTGTCGTTGACGGATGGATGTTTTCGGACACACCGAGTGCATGAGATGCGCGGACCAGGTGCATCGCCCCGAGTGGATTCCTGCACATTTGGCCCGACACGTCGAGGGACGTCAAAACACCGCGTACACTTGACACCCGACGGGGAGTGCCGATCTGTCAGTGACAGGGACACCACTGGGGAAGCATCGTTCTTTTTCAGGACTCAATCGCCTCACTGGGTGGCATCATAGTTACGAACGTCCTCTCGGATGGGCATGGAGCCAGAGGTCCCGTGTTTGAGCACGTTAAAGAACCCACCACACTTATCGACAGGTCCGATCCTAAGTAGCTTGTACCTACTGTACAAAACTGGTGTGTTACGTATGAGGGCGGTTTACCGGTTATGTGAAACAAACAAAAAACAACAACAAAAGAACAATGCGGATGAGGTACAAAAACCATGAGTTATGCTGCAGTATCAGGGAAAGCCGCAAGGGAGCCCATAATATTATCATTCATTCGATGGGTCAAGACCTATATCATATGGGACATATATACCAAATTTAGTTTCAATCCATTCATAACTTCTTCAGTCAGCAATACATGTCAGTATTTTTTGGCAGGTGCATTGGGTTATATATACATACATGTTAGGCATGGTAACGTTGACGTTGTCAGAAGCTTAGCCAAGAGATACTATATCAAGAATATCTGATTGTGTCGACGGAGACTTATGAAAATACCGTGACTAATAGAGACATAACAAACGTGTAAAACTTGTGTTGCAAGCACGTATCTAAGTGTAACACCAAAACGGAACGTCGTGAACGTGAGAGAACGTGTCCCTATGGAAAAACAGATGTATCAATGTCTTTCTGACAGGTTGTTTATGGTATATAACACTTAAACATCCAAAACAGTTTTATATTTGGGATTTGTAGCCACAATGAAACCTTGTTGCGACATTCTAGCCAACAGAATAAGGTCATTACGAAGAAGACGAATTCCACTGGGTGATACAAAGCGGTCGCATGTAATCGCGGACTTCGGTCTGGGTTAAACAGCCAATTCGTCTTCATATTCACATAATGAATGTCACCAACGTGAACTCTCACATCTTAATTAGGCTCGCAAATAAAACACAGAAGACACATGAGAGACAGTTTTGGGTCAAGTCTGTTTAGGCTAGAACGATTTCCTTATTTAGCAAGCCGAAAAAGGTTGCGATAAAAGAGACTACGTCAGCGGACACACGAAGGAAAACTTCCATATTTGGCAATGGTTGCCGAGGGATGGCTTTGATGTTTATTTGACATTGACCCTTTGAACTGAAGCAAAGGACAGGAGCAACATCGTCTTCGGATGAGGCGTATTTGTCAAATAAAGTACGTTTACTAGATGTTTGTTAACGTTTTGTAGGTAGTCTACATTTGTAACACGTTTCTCTCAAATGAATGTGGTTTTATGATAATCTGCAGAATGGTTGAAAAAATACCGGGAAGGCTTAGGACATAGAGCGAATAATAAGCTTAGGAGAAATGACCGACCTGATAGGTCGTGACACTTTGACCTTTCCCATGGTCCTCTCTATCTTTCAGTGTCATCAACGGGGTCAGACCCGGACAGAAAAGGTCAACGGTATGCCTCGTAATAAGGACCTTTTTGCTGACCGAGCAAACGTGTTAAAGGGCATTGGAAATAGTGTGGTTTACCAAATAGGGATTTTACGTGAGCGCTCTGGCGATGTAGAAATCACACGTCATCTCTATATAGTCATTGACAAATGCTCAGCCCTGGCCTATTCATAATGTTCAGGAAAATTGTCGATGTTTTATATTAGAAAACGGTATTTGGTTTTACAGGCCTTCGACCAAACTTGCTTTAAAACAATGTCCCTGCCGAATCAGACGTCACCTAATATGGCCAAGTTGGACTATAGTCAGGATGAAGCTAGGCACGAGCTAAACTGTTACTACCAAGTATGCATTGATCTGTGGTATCGTGTTGGCGTAACGGTTATGGTGTTGGGCCTAGAACCGAAAGGTACTGGGTTTGAATCCAATGACATGCCACCGATGTTGTGTCGCTGGGATACGCACTTTGCACGACTTTCCTCAATCCACCCAGGTGTGAAAATGAGTACCTGACTTCGGTTGGGGAGGTAAAAGGCGGTGGAAGGTCCGGTTTCTGCTAGGGAGGCCAGAAAAATGTGTATTTGAAAAATCTAGCCAACAGTTTTTACCTGACCATGTTTTGACCTCTAATTGATCTATGGATGCTTTCTCACTGTCTGGACTGACCCATTCAATATGTCAGGGGGTGAAATCCTGGTGCCATTTCAATCTTCTGGATGTAGCTCTTTAAACGCCGGAATTGACCTTTTTTTTACCTAAACAAAGCTTTGCAGTGGGTGTGGGGGTAAAAACTTGAGGTTGGAAATCTAGGTAAACGTGTTGTGAAGTGATTGTTTTGCAAGGCTTTTCCATGTACATGTGTTACATTGGAAAGTCTATTTGGTGGCCCCGCCCCTGTAGCGCATGTACTTGTGCATCTGTTCGTGTATGGTAGCCGCGCATGGGAGCAATATGGACGGGGTGTCGCCTTTCCGCGGCCGGTGGGCGGTGAGAGGTAACGAGGGTTATGGCGTGTGAAAAATGCGCCCTTACGGTTCTCTCGTAAGGTAAATCAGTCATCCTCAAATGAGGTGAAGCATGATGCTTTTTCAAGTAGCTACGAGTACGAGTAGTACTGCAATGTGGCTTCGCTGCGGATTGCGTATTTAGCCAAGTTCATCGGGTCACCCCCACTCTTCTTCATAAGTGTGTTGGGCTCTTTTACATGCAGAGGTTTGAGGCTGTAGGCTAACGTTAACGTCTGAAGCTCCGTCATACGCGGGGCCGACGGCTTTACGTCACCATCCGAAATGACGGGTTGCGATTCCAGGGGTGCCAAGGTATTCCTACAAGTTTTATGGAATACATACGAATCTTACGGAATACATACGATCCATTACGCAAAAACATACTAATTTTACGGAATCCATGCGAATTTTACGGAATTCATACGATCCATTACTAGGAAACATGTGATCCTTACTATTTGTTGAGTCACGTGACATGAGCGCCAAGCAGGATGGTGGTCTCGGGAGAACCAGTTCTGCGTACCATATCTTCTCTACTTATGGCGTATCCCGTCCTGCTAAACTCCAAAAATCTCAAGCTGCCCTAATTTACCCGACGGCCAATTAGGAGGACCAAACTGGGCTAGATTCGGTGTTAGCACGATGACCAACAAATTATGCACCCAGTATTTCGAGCCCTGCCTTATCTTGAAGGTTTCAGTAGAGCAGTAGATTCCTGTGGGACGAAGGAAATGTTAGCTGTACTCTTCTTTAAGCATCTGGAGTCTGTGTGTTGATGTTGTTCCTCAAAAACTGGAGTAGAACAGTACATTTGCGTACGCAACCCTACACAATCAAGGTACACCGGTGCGCCCACGGCACCGACAGTCAAAAAGTAGGTACTTAGCTCCAATTTGGGGTGCACAAAGGTGCGCACGTGCATATTCACCTAGCATTTCGAGCCCTGTCGCATCGTGAAGGTTAACAGGAGAGCAGCAGATTCCTACGGGACGCAGGAAATGTTAACTGTACTCTTCTTTAGGCATCTGGAGTCTGTGTGTTGATGTTGTTCCTCGGGCGTGACGCGCGTTTCTAAACCTCCGAGACGTTTCATATAAACAGTCGCGTGGCGGGAAGCAAATATTTGCGCATCAGAGCACAGACGAAAATGGCGTTCTACATCTCTGTAAACATCTCTCTGTCTTTCTGGATTAGTTCGGGTGGTGACGTCTGTCCACTCAGTCTTATTGCAGGCTTGCGTCAAGTACTGTAGATGCATCTAAGTTCGCGGTGGTTTGATGTTAGCGGTTTTCGAGATGAGTTCTTCACAGCGACTGTTCTTCCCGTCTTAAGCACCCTTGCCGAGTCACACAAATCGCAGCCCCAAGCATAGCGCCAGTCGTACTAAATGTACATTTCACACAAAAACACTAACCACTAAGCCACATCACACAATAGCAAAAGGGACAAATATATCAGAACACCTTCAACAATCTTGTATTACATAAAAGGTTCTTCCGATGTCATCATAGACGACACGCCACAAATATATCAGAACACCTTCAACAATCTTGTATTACATAAAACGTTCTTCCGATGTCATCATAAACGACACGCCACAAATCTACAGTAAAGACCCCCCCCCCCCAAAAAAAGAAAGGTTTTTGCTTTTAACGTTTGTACATGCTCAAAACCTTTCACTTTCGATTATCATCACTTTAGATCAATGGACTGACTTAAAACTCATAAGTTGGACACCATCCTAAGACATTCCTAGAATCCTGAATTCCTGATCACACTTTGTATCTCTACCGGCAGAATCAGCGATTTTGCAAAAGTGAAATCTCTACCCTGACTTTATGTTTTATATTCAACTATTCAACTGTTAAGACTGGATTTTGCTGACACACCCCAATGACTTTCCCTCGCTCCACTGCGCATGCTCAGCTCCAGATTTAGGTCGCAGCTGCCGACGCCCCGTCAGCATTCCAGATCCGAAACTGAAACATGAAAACGAATTCCATATGGAGCACGCGTCCCTAGATCACCCCCCGGGAGTATGTACACAGTTCCGCGCAGTTGAAAGAGAAATACGGTCCTACTGGAACCCCCCGCCGCACGGACGGACTAATCATTACCTCGTTGGGGAAGATTTATGGGCGAACTGTCCGGTCCCTGCTGCACAATCTCTCAAGGGCTCATTAGGTAGCAAGTGTTCACGCGCCATTGCCGTGTATCTAAATGTAGACGGCCCACAAACTCTCAGACAAAATGCGGTCTTGGTCGGACATCAGTGAAACAGTGACACATCTAAAAAAAAGCATGCTGGCGGTTGCGGTACACGATATAAAAACATGTAGCAGGTACCGATTTTGCTGTGACGGTGCAAAAATAAGCAGAGCAAGCTACATGATTTCTCAACAGACCACTTCTGCCTTATCTCAAAGAACCACTATGTCTTCGCCTGGCGTGAGTCTGTAAGTGCAGCGTAATGATCTTAGTCGTTATTGAGGACATCATCGAATGCCAACTCCAGAGGCGTGGATCGCCTTACGCCGCTCGTCCCTGTCGTCCATTGGTGTTTAATAGTACATCAGTTGTCCAGTGTCTCTCCTTAGGGTGTCAATGAGATGTAGAGTTGTGTGCCCTCTGACTGGGTCCCATTTTCCTCCACACAGGATGAGCTCCCTTGCCACCAGCGCACACGGGTGTCGCACGCTGTGCTTAACAAACACCATACTCTTTCAACGACTCCCCCTCCTCACATCTACTTGCAGATTGGTAATAGGGGCCCTGGCTCAGAATCACGGCAAGTTTGTTTACTAAGAAAATCAAAATAGGACGCAAAAGAGAGAAGTGGTTTAAAAGTGGGTGGTGTGGGTTGACAAGGTTTCAAACGGAGCTAAAATTGGTTTGGACACCAGGCTATAGGTTATCACTGCTCTCATCATGATCAAGTAGACGGCTTAGTCAAGTTTGTTTACTAAGAAAATCAAAATAGGACGCAAAGGAGAGAAGCGATTTAAAAGTGGGTGGTGTGGGTTTACAAGGTTTCAAACGGAGCTAAAAGCGGGGTACATAAAGCCGAGCGCGCCGCCAGTAAACCCCCATAAACACCGCGGGACTAAAATAAGAGTAACGATATCTGCTGGGAAATGCTCGGCAGCTAGAACTCACGCAGACCGCGCGTTTCCGTCTCCTGCTGCCAAGGGACCGTTACTAGTATTAACGGCGGTGCTGGGACTGAAAGATACTGTGAATTTACTACTCGACGTGCGTGACGCCCCTGTCGTTGTGTAGCAGTGCTGATCCGAAAAGAAGAAGAGTCACAGTGTATACATGTACGAGTCCCACAATGACGTCACTCTGTTTGCGCAAACACAGCATTCTCATAAACAATCATCTATATACAGCATCTTGAAAAGACCCCATTCAGTCTAAAAATAATCTATACAGGATGATGACTAGTTGATGTTTTCGGTGTAACTGTGGGAAGAGGGAGGGGGTGCCGCGCCTCAGACACCTGTTAATGTAGGTGTCCACACGAATCTGCAGTGAATGTCACTCGAAGGCAAAAAAGAAAATCGTCGTGACTATGCATGATGCAATAAACTACTGTACGTACCAACTACTAAGTGCCTAACACTCTAACAGTTCAGAAACGACCACACAAAAATAGTCATGCTTTCAAGAACCATGGTTAAGTTTTTTTTTAAAATCATTTTTCCTATAACTATCGTTTATCGTAAAGTGGACCTCGTTACCAACAAGTCCAGTAGAGGCAGCATCACTAGATAGCTTTTAAACAACGGTTGAAGCTAGATGTTCAAAAGTTTGGTGTGACCGGTCGTGCATACAGTAGAATATAGCTAGCTGTTTTCGCGCCGGGTGCCTGCGAGGCTGATGCGGTATACAAATACAGATACAGAAGCTGGTGTGTTACGCTGAAGGGCGGTTATACCGGCTATACAGACACAGGTACAAAAAGCCCCCGAATGGAAAGTTCAATAGATAAAGGGTCAATCCATCTCAAGTTCAGTCCGGACACGGATGCGCCTCATTTCTCCATCTGGTTCAGTTCAGGACCTTTGATTGAGGGACTGTCTAAATATTTAGGTCCGGTCGGGTGGACAGTGGTCAAGGAAGGTCAGACGGAGCTATGCGCTAAAGTTAAACCGCAGATAGGGATGACAGTGGAGTGAAAAAAATCACTATTTCCAGAAAGAAGAATATTTGGAAAGGCAAGTAGTTGTAAACAAAAGCATAGATGGGGGTTAAAGTATTTTGTACGGAAGACAACGGGGATCCCGGAAAACCTTTCGTATATAACTTTCTGTACTAGCCCTACTGAAGCGCTCAAGAAATCCGTACCGAGAAAAGCGCTCGCAAAGACCCATTGACTTTGATGCAACCACTTCAATAGGCCACCATACCAGAATGCAAATATTCGTAGTAAGTTTACTTAGCCTCTTTTCTTCCTTTTTGGATCTCCTTAATAAAATTGAAAGTGCACGATATTCTACAGCTCTTTGGGGGGTTATTCACAAGCAAGGCTCGCCGTGTTCATGACATGTAAAGATCTTAATCGAATAGTTTTCATTTGCCCTGTTTAGTTTACCCTGTGTTATCCATGTTATTCGTCGATGTGGTCTGAAACAACAGTCCTGTCCGGACCACAGTTTAGCCGAACTCTCACCGAGGACGGAAAGGGCGCCATAAATATTTGGGTAGCGCGTGTCAGAACAAATAAACGGAAATCACCCTTCAACTAAACGAGCTGAAAATACCAGCACGACCAAACATCGCCACATTTCACTTCTAGAATAAGCATAATCCGTTCTGCACCACCGACCCATCACATGTGGCCTGGTTTTATAAAACAAATATCAAAACCGGAGGTTCCGTTGCAGTACCTACAGGCTCCGATCGGGACCTCTCCCCTGACATACAAGTTACGCAATGCCCACTTTTCACTAGAGGTGACCATCTAGCCTCTACCAGGCTCCACGGGCCGCTGGGAAATCGTAGAAATTGGCCAAATAGACGGATAACATGCCAGAGGAGTTAGTCCGCTAAAGGAGTTACAGTTTGCGATCTCGTGGATGGCATATGGACCCTCTCTCCGTAGCTGACTCCATTAGCATTCACTCTCGGCCGGCCAATTTCTACTATTTTTCCAGCCATCCGCGGGGCCTGGTAGAGGCTAATGGCCATCGCGCTGCGAGCGCTGATCGACCAAAGATTTGAAAGATATCGTTTAAAGAATTTCATAGACAAGCAACGAATCTTTTAACGTTTTGTATGATTTGTTGTCTTTTAAATCATACTATTATATCTTGCACCATATTCCAATTTCAATATACAAAATCAAGGGTCACACAAATCCAATTTTGGTCGCTCAGAGATCATCATTGCCGGAAGGGGGCCTTAAAGAATATGATGGATACAGCATTTTCATAATTGATGACTTCTCGAAGCGCGCGTGTCGTCTTCTGTCGAGGCAAATCTATTCGATCTGGACCACAGTGTATCCGGATGAACCCAGCGGTGAACGGCTTGTTCTCGGGGAGTGGGGCTAACTCGAGCCGTCTGGAAAGGGTTTTCAAACCTGACCTCGTAGATAAAATATCGAGGCGTCGTCGTTTTTCCTTGCCTACACTGTGCTCTTTTGTGACCGGAACGCCATAGTCTTGTTCTTGCGGACTGAGGCTAACACGAGCCGTCTGGACACGGTTTTCCCACCTGACCCCGTAGATAAAATATTAAACCGTCGTCTTTTTTCCTTGCCTACACTGTGCTCTTAGTGACCGGAACGCGAATGTCTTGTTCTTGGGGAGAGAGGCTAACCGAGCCGTCTGAAAACGGTTTTCCCACCTGACCCCGTAAATGAAATTTCAAACCGTCGTCGCTGCGACCGTTTTTTACTTGCCTAGACTGTGCTCTTGATGACGCCAGAGTCTTGTTCTTTGGGAGTGAGGCTAACAGGAGCCGTCTGGAAACGGTTTCCCCACCTGACCCCAAAGATAGAATATCAAACCGTCATCGTTTCGACCATTTCCCCTTGCCTAGACTGTGCTCTTTTGTGATCGGAGCGACAGTTTTGTTCTTGAGGAGTGTGGCTAACAGGAGGCGTCTGGAAACGGTTCTCCCATCTGACCCTGTAGATAAAATTTCAAACCGTCGTCTCTGCGACCGTTTTTTCCTTGCCTACACTCTGCTCTTCTTGACCGGAACGTGCTTACAAAAGTCTCCCGCCGCTGGGATCACGCGACCCGGGCCACACGCGCGGGCAGCCCGGGCAGCAGGCCTTAGCCACCACTCCCCGCGACTCCCCGTACTTCAAACAAGCAAACAGGGCGACTCATAACACCGCAGGTAAGGCAAACGTACCACGAGATCCACTCCCAACAGCGTGTGACCGTACCCTTTTATCTTCACAGTATCGCTGAGGATCTTGTCTTCATTACCGCAGGAGCTCGCGAGAAGTGCCTTCTAGCACGTAACATCACTTGACCCGACCTTACTTAGCTGCGTTTTGAGTTCCAAGGTCACTCCACGATAGGTCTAGAAGCTCCCAAGCATGATAAACAGCTCACAGTCTCACACTCGTGGTCCCACGGTGAGCTAAGTGAGGAATGTTCGTGTCTTCTACCAGATGTCAAGACTATCTTTGTACGAGTCAAGTTCAATGCTGGAAACATTTAGTTTAAAACGGAAACGAAATCCAGGCCACTTTGTCTGTGCCGGTGGGGGGTTGATGGGGGAAGACTGAGGGGTCAAAACTAGAAACCTACACAGACTAGTCAATGTCTTCACATGCAAAATAATATAACATTTCTGTGCGCGTTTTATCTATTTTTCCGAAAGTTTTTTCGATTCTTAAAGACATAAATGCATGACTGATTATCTGTACATTTAAGCCCGATTATGCCGAAACAATCTAGATAATATTTGAATATTCATCGTAGGGCTCAAGGACATAGTGCCCCTTTCATAAAAGTGTTTGTCAAAAGTACATACATGTACTATAATTGTACTTAAGGAATATCCGATGAAGCCAGCCTTCTTACTCGAGGTCCCACGGTGCTCTGAGTGAGGTATGTTCGTGTCTTGTACCAGATGTCAGACTATCTTTGTACGAGTCAAGTTCAATGCTGGAAGTACTTAGTTTAAAACGGAAGAGCGAAATCCAGGCCACTTTGTCTGTGCCGGTGGGAGGTTGATGGGCTAAGACTGGGGGGACGAAACAAGAAGAGTGCACAGCAAACAGACTAGTCAATGTCTTCCCATTAAAAATGATGCAACATTTCCTCGCGTTTGATTTATTTTCTAAATTCTTTAAGGTATGATTCTTAAAGACACAAATGCACGACAGGTTTTCTGCACATTTTTACCCAATTATGCCAATACAATGTAGATAATAGTTGCATATTCATCGTAAAGTTCAAAGACATAGTGCCCCTTTCATATAAATGCGTTTGCCGTTTTTCTTTGCCTAAACTAGCCATGCTCTTTGTGCTGATTGTACTTAGGAAATATAGACCAGTCATACCTTAGAAACCTGATTTGGTTTGCTTGACATATTGTTTTAGAAGCTCCCATGCATGATAAACAGTTCGCAGTCCTCCTACTCGAGGTCCCACGGTGATCTAAGTGAGGTACGTCCGTGTCTTGTACCAGATGGCAGACTATCTCAAGTCAAGTTCAATGCTGGAAGTACTTAGTTTAAAACGGAAGAGCAAAATCCAGGCCACTTTGTCTGTGCCGGTGGGGGGTTGATAGACTAAGTTTGAGAGCAATGAGGGGACGAAGCTAGAAACATTGACAGACTGGCTCTACAATCATTCCTCAACAGAGACGGAGGGCATCATAGACTTTTTGCTAAAATCCATTGCTCACCGAGTCACGTGTTCTATCTACATAACGTGACGTCACACAGAAGAATACCTCTTACTTCACATAGGGGACAGAAACATACTCCTATCCCTAGCCAACCTCCGTGTAAAAGAAACACAAACATAGCACCATTCTTAGTAGGTACACCTTGTGAATGTTGCCCCAAAGAGTACGTTCAATGATGTGTTTGCGTAAGTTTACTTACATTCTGGTTGTAATCCTGTCCGCTTGTCGGCACCCCCACCCAGCTCAGGAGCGCCACCATCAGCAGCTGGCATCTGTCAGAACAACACGGAACAGTCAGTGGTCTAAATCCCCGGGTCAGGTCTGTATATGTTAGAGCCTGGTCCAACTATTCAGGTTCTGTGGAACATCGGCTAAGTGCTTTGACCTAGCTACGTTTAGCTGTATGGTAATGTCGCTGTATGTTACTTACCTTGTAAACTTTTTACGGTGTGCAACTGTCTAAGAGACGGGCTAGGAGGGGTTGCTTTTTAGTGTGTGCATGGGTGTACTTGTGTGTGTGTCGGTGTGTGTGTGTATGTGTGTGTGTGTGTGTTTGTGTGTGTGTGTGTTTGTGTATTTGTGTGACAACAGGTTGACATAAAAAGCAAAGTTGAACTACGCTTAACAACACCAAGGCTGCTGAAAGTAGATTAAAAAGTCATGTTCAATGTTATCATAAATTTAGACTCTCATCTCAAAAACATTTTCTGTAAATATCTTTATTTCTTTGTTTACTTCGGTGAACCCAAACTTATGAATCATCATATATCAAAACGTCAAGACAGTAAGTGGTGGATTGTTCAAATCTCTGTCTCAAGCAGTAATTCGTCGTGACGTTGAGCTGTCAATCAAAATAACCGTCCCGTTTTGGCGCGAGTTGTGAGGTATGTGGCTCGGGCAGAGCTCCAGGTGGGCTGTTTGGTTTAGATTGTCTTCATCCGGGATGACATGGTTTCGAGCCAGGAGTAAATGCCATCGGTGTGCGGCAGGACTTTGATTGTAGGTACCAGTAATTGAATACAGAAAACAGGATGCATAAAATAAGCCAGCACCCTGGAGTTATTGGCTTCGCACCCGTAAAGACATCAACGTTAACATTAGAGAACTCCGATCGCTACTGAGCTTTGTGCATCTATTGGCGCAAGTGTACACTACCTGCGCTTTCAGTGATGTGCGGGCGGACTTTGATTGTAGGTACCGGTAATTGAATGCAGAAAAATGGGATGAGTAAAAGAAGCCCAAACCCTGGAGTTATTGACTTCGGACCCGCAGGAACAGACATCAACAGATCGTACTGTCCGCTTAAGCCCCTGTCATACAGAGCCGACCATGGCCTCCCGACCACTCCCAACCTTCCCAATGGCCCAAGTCATGGTCGGGAGTCGTGGTCGTGGGCCCGGGTAGGTCGATTGACTGTGTTCATTTTCGTATATACTTTTGTGTATCTATAGTAGATCTTACAAAATTTATTGTACCATTCTTGTGTCACTTAAGATCTTATCAAGTATACTCCAGGTACACTCACACCTGACGAAGGTGCGCAAAAGAAGACGAGACCCTGTCTTTATTGGTTCCGCACCCGCAGGACCAGACCTCAACTACATGTGCAGGACCCAGATCGTACTGTCCCGGCTGAAGCCCCTGTCACACATACATGTAGCCGACCATGGCCTCCCGACCATGGCCTCACGACCACTCCAAGCCTTCAACATGGCCCAGGTCATGGTCGGGAGTTGGTTGGGAACAAGTTCGTGGGTTGGTCGGTTGCTTGTGTTAATTTTCGTATCTGCTTTTGTGTATCTACCGTAGATTTACAAAAGTTCTTGTACCTTTTTTTATATACTTCAGGTACACGCACACCTGCCGAAGGTACATGTAGGTTCACCTGTACATGTATGACTGCTGCCCTACTTTCAGTCCATGTAAATTTTCTGATAATCATAGCATATAATCCTGTAAAGTCAAGAGACACATTTGATTGAACGTTCAAAATTTGAAACAAACTGAGCTAACTACAACAAGCAGTGCATTGTCTACATACATGGCGACGATGATAGATTGACTGGTCGGCAAGAAAAAACGTTGGCACATACACATACATACACATGCCTCAAATCGTCCTTAAACAAAGGGCTTAGGACAAGTTATGTTAGTATCAGGTTACTCATCCTCCCCTGGTCAGGGGCGGACACCAAGTAAACGTTGTGCTCTGTCTATACGGACAAAACAACCAAACACAGAAACTAGGACACAGTGTAGACAGTTAGATCTGTACTGGCCATTGTGAACTGTTGGAGAGGTATGTCTGTCAGAGCGAAACAAAAGACTTTTTGATGCACCGCCAGTACAGGTGTGTACCGCAACAAAACGCAAGGTAAATGGGTCGATTCCGATGCAACAATATCCTCGTCTTTGTTCCAAGCGAATGCTTTTCCCTACTCTACTACTGTTGAATATCAAGCACCATTGACCCCCACCCAAACACAAATACACACACACAGACAAATACACGCATGGCTATTTTCAGAATTACAGCATCAACCGACAACGAACAACAGTACACATCTGAAACAACATGCTCTGTGATGTGTTACACAACGGTACATGGTCATGACGTCAAGGAACAATTAAGGTCAATCCCGACGGTTTACTCCAGTGATGTAGTGTCTGATAAACACTTGACTAGTTTAACGCTATGCAGAGGAAAGGGACGATCGACCACAAAGGACACATCGTGTCTGGCTGTAGGCAATAAATAGTGGACAAGCTCAAGTCAGCCGTACACACTCACGCCACATCTTCAGAAAAGACGCTAGCTGTAGCCGTATATTTCCCGTTTAGAACTTTATTCGACTAGTTTCTTCTTGTATGTGTGTTTTTCAAGGTTCAGAGCTCGAATATCTGCCTGTGGTTAGAACAGAACGTGTATGGACTCAATTAAATGTGCGTCTTGCCAATTGCTAGTCCTGTTCTGTATTAACAATTGTTGGCGACGACGGATGCAATCTAGCATCGTATAATGAAAGGTGCGCCGGGGCCGGATGGCACAACTTCAGAGCCGTCTGATAAAACGGAGTGAAATGAAGTTAGGAACAATTCCACGGAAAAACACTTCGAGCCGGCGCCGTTTCAAGTCAATTTCAACCTACAGAACGGTTCAAGGTCAAGGCAACTGTAACAAGACGTCGTCTGTAACATTTTCCCGGTTCGCGTTCTCATATCAACGTTATCGCCGTGTGTTATCGACTGCCAGGGAAACGGAATACGCAGACACCTGACTTTCGCGACCCTTACACTATCTGATTGGAAGGGGGATGTTTAACTAAACACTGTTCCAGATCGGAAACTATACAGAACTCTGCTATGGTTGTCCTGAGGATTTCTTGGACGCATCCCAAAGCGCCGAGGGGCGCGATTGGCTGTGCACATGTCAAGCTAAGTTGGGCTTTCAAAGTACATGGTAGCTACAATCTAAATATCAAAAACATACAAAGAGACCCAGCCCTCTACTATAAATATTATGGAAGTAGGCTATTTGGTAAATCGTTCAAGAATGCAGCACAAAATTAGATACGTTTGTGAGTATAGACATTCCAGGCCCTATCTTGTAAAATAACGATAAACAACAACATGCTACCTTTGGCGTTTATCATGATAATAATTTATGTTAATTTGGGGGAGGGGTGAATTCAAAATGGGAGCTCCAAAAAAAGGAATTAACGTTAGCTCGCTACCAAAATGTTGTTTTTGACTTCTGTCACGTTTCATTCATAGTTAATGGTAACGTTTAGAGCGTACTGTTTTGTAAGTAATTAGTTGACCTGACAATGTCACAATGTCACATTGTCAACACATTTAATTCAAAACTATACTCTTTGCAACTTTACGCTACAGTTTCACCAGTTTAAAAGTGATACAATCTTGCATTGTACTAACTCCGCCCCTACGATCCCCTATGTGTTCTCACGGATATTTCGCCCCGGCGGGTTGGACAGGGACGGTCGGCGGGGCACGGCGTGTCAGCCCGCATGCCTCACGCTAAAGACACCGTGCAAACCGCCTGGTATCATTTCCCGTCTGTTTACCGAGTGGTGTAGGGAAGAATCAAACTATTTGATCATTCTTGAGGTAGAAGTAATGGAAAACCGGCTTCCATGCACTTCTCTGGACTATGTGATTCATTTGGCACAAGATTCATGTCACCATATGCATCTATGCAAGCTATGGGTTGTTGTTTTTAACGTCCCAACCACGAGCTAGCTGTCAGTACATTAAACTACCGCAAATCACTTACCTAAAGTTGACAAAATGAGCTTATGTGATTACTTTGCTTAATACCCGTTAATCACCAAATCACTGAGGTGCCAAATTGGCCATTTACACTTGTAATAGCAGTAAGCCACGTTTTCTAAGTAAGTATACACGTAGGAAGAAGGCGGTTCTAGTCTTGAGTAAAAACTCCCTGGTAGGGAAAATAGATCTTACCTCATCCTTGCTGTTCCTGGTAGTGTCTTTACTGCAGATGTCCTAACGGCTGGAATAGATGTAACGTCGGTTTGTGGTCAGACTTAGCGATATATCCGAACGTTCCCGTGTCACGTCGCTATCTGGAACGGTACCATCCCTGGCTCACACGCGGCACGATACAACCCACCGTTACCGTCCGTAACGCCCGGCTCTCCCGACGCATTCCTCGGGAAAATCTCACTCCGTATTCCCACGGTTGGTTTGCTCCAGTCGTCGCCGGGGTTTTAATCCTTCAGCGCCGCCTGAAAATCAAACGAACGACTTCAGATTAATCTCCTTCTATAGCTGCTGCCACTGGGGACGAGCTGCCCGCTCTACTCAAACCGGACGACCGTACAAGCACGCCCTGTCACTGCCCTGGGGGCACAGCCTTCACAGATGTTCAAAGATAAACCAACACTTCTCCCACAGGCGACCTTGATTCGTTTACATGTCGGGCCTAGCTAGAAACGCGTACTTCCACCCGCAGGGTCTGAAGGGTGCGCCCGGAGCTGAGGCCGGCACACTGCTGAGAGGGACGCGCGACGCGGGAACACCTGACGACACGGCGTGACATTAACGTGACGTCAGACGCGGATAAACGTTCCTATGGGTAACAGCAGGGAGAACCACTTTCCAAACCCCCGATCCACCCAGAAGAAATAGCCTCAACCAGGCTCCAGAAGTGGCTGTAAAGAGCAAGAATTGGTCAAATAGAGAGGTAACATGCCTGAGTTGGCACATCGGCTGGCCAACTCCTTATCTGTCTATTTGGCCAAATCCTACTCTTCACAGCCGTCTCTGGAGCCTGGTAGAGGCTATTTCTTCTTGTAGAGGTTACCGAATACTTACTACCACAAACAGAAGTTTCCAGTGAGTGCCTTACTTGCCAGGTCCAACAGATTTTGGCCATGAAAAATGGCGGGAATCATTGGCATTGGCCCGCCCAACAAGCGATGAAAGCCGCAGTTCACCTGTCGCTTATTTGGTATGATCTTTCTCTCTCCATATGCATCACACGACTTCGTAACGTCCGATAGCCTTTATAACGGCTGCAAATAAATATCCTGCCCGTCGGGAAAAGTGACAGAGGCCCGAGGCACGGCAAGTGCGTGGATCGTCGTCCGTTCGTGACAAGGCCATGTGTGCCCGCATTATCTGCCACTTGTAACGAGAGAGGATGACAGGTTTGTCACGTACCGTAGATCAGCGGCAAACGATCTGCACTAATGTCCGAAATGATTTACCGTAGTGTTTCCTTTAGAGGAAGGGGCAGGCAAGCGAACACGGAACGATTGCTAGAACTGGCTACACTGGAACGTACTCAGATCTACACCCAAATGGGAACGTTATGAAGTTCAGTTAAGCGAACAGTTTATACATACTATACTTGCGTTATCGAGTTTTGCTGTATGCCCCATTGCCTGCTACACGCGTTCCTGCCTCCAGCACGTGCCCATCCCTCTACACTTACGCCATATCGGCCATGTCCCACTTTAAGAAAAAAAAAAACTCACCTTCCGTCAAACCTTAAGACGAGTTTCCCCACAAAACTTCCTCATCGCTCGCTGCTAGCATCCAAGGCTACTGACTGACACCACGCAAGCCAACAAATATCCAGCAACGTGTGACGCCGTTCGTCCACTAAGCTCGTAGTGAAAGCCGGTCGGCTATATTAAGACATGACACAAACGTCCGAGCACCCGACTGAACCAGTTTTCACGAGTGTCCAGAGAGAGAGAGAGAGAGAGAGAGAGGGTACGTGAATCGCTGCCTGACTACCGCTGCATAGTCAGGGCCAAATTAGTGCTCCGCCCTCCCTGTCTCGGAATGGGGACAGACCATTTGTGCTCTAACATATGCCACCGTGGGTTGACTGTGAGGGGGGGGTGGGGGGGTGTTGGCATAGAGTGTCAAAAAACATTGTTACGCTGTTGTACAGTAATAAGGAGGAATGCGGCTACGACAACAATCAACTCGCCGACTGTGAAGCGACGTTGATAGTCTCTGGTTACAGAAAAAATACTGCGACTCCGTTTATATTGTGCGTCGCTTGTTCGGCGGTGTGCACAGTAAACAGAGCCACCAATGCCGCCCGGGACCCTTTGGTCACGTCAACAGCAACCTCGCCAAAAATACCTGTTCTAACGAACACATCGTCTTGGACGCGTCCCAATGTTTTAATTGGACGTAAAACGCGATCTGTATGGTGTAAATCGAACACACACATACCGAGCGTGTGACCTACATGTTGGTGTAGGAACATATGAAAGACCAAAACGACAATTCTAGACAGCTTCCTCAACTCAATTCCTACCGGTATACGGTACAAGGCATGATTCCAACCGGTCCCGGAGGCATGATTCCAACCGGTCCGAGGTATGATTCCAACCGGTCCGCGATTCCTTACGTGCCGCGGTAGAATTCTAACCGGTCCGCGATACATTTCCTTATGAAATGTATCGCGGACCGGTTGGAATTATGCCTCGGACCGGTTGGAAATGCCTCGGAACGGTTGGAATCATGCCTCGGAACGGTTGTAATCATGCCTCGGACCAGTAAGAATTGAGTTGAGGAAGCTGTCTATAATTGTCGTTTTGGTCTTTCATAGGAACAGTCAGATGTTCCTCGTCAGGGCCTGAGCAATAGTGTTTTTATTCTAACACGAAGGCTCAGTGGGTAGGGAGGGATAGGGGTACTTTCATTTACGCCATACCTTTTACTTCTAATCCGAACCACCACTGCCGTCTATACGGGTTTAATTGAAAATCCTTTCCACACATTTCGGTGTAGAGGGGCGGTGCCCCTCTCCGTTTCTAAGCCCTTGGGCCACATACATAGACCACTAAAGTAGGGGGCTAGTCCACTGGTAGTGGGGTGCGTTCAACTCCCATACTCTTTCTCATAAGTGTACAGCGCTATTATAAAGCAGAGAAAGCAGTCTGTACCATTTTTAAAGTCTTTGGTTTGACCCGCCCGGGGTTTAAGAGCCACCCTCCCCCCAAACCTTTCAAATGCAAGGAGAAGACTCTACCCCGCCCCCTAGGCCATTTCAACGGTATCCATGCTGGCTTGGCCAACACTATTTTCTCACAATCACTCTTCGAGCCTTTTCTTGAGTCTACATTCCTAGAAAGTTATACTCCATACAGTAGACACTCCGCAGGTTGCCCATTCGCGACGTCAGAATGGCATAGGGGTCAGTTTAGAGTCCTGTACTACTCTCCAAGCAGAGGTTGGTGGGGGGGAGATCGTCACCGTTTTATCGGCCCCGTTTTTTTGTGGGGCGAGGGGACAAAAAAACGGGGCATATGATAAAACGGTGACGATCTCCCCCCCCCCCCCCCCCCCCCACCAACCTCTGCTTGGAGAGTACCCTGGACTGGGTCCAGTCTTTCATTTCACTTTATCCCCTCTAAGTGATTGTGAGTACACGGTAATTAGAAACCCACCGGAGGCTAAAACAATACGCGTTACTGATCTTCAGTAATGCACCCCGCCAGTAAAACACGGCACCTTCGGCCCTTTTGGACAGCGAGCCGATGTTTGTTTGAAAACACGATACGGTAACATGTGTATTCTTTTTGAAGCAAAAGAGTAAACTAGGCGTTTGGTGAATCAGGTCATGACTGGTTTGAACCTCTGACACTTAATAAAGAACCACCATGAGTTACGAAGGGGCTCGACGTTGCCTCACATCAATATCGGAGGTTTTATGCAACGATAACATCATCCCGACAATTGTCAGGGCTACCATACAGACCAAACATGTGCAAACCGACAATTGTCGGCCTCAGCAGGACTAGCTATAGGGTTTTAAAATCATCACGTCAAAAATAAAAGCAACTGGTGTCCTATGTATATCATCGTTGTTAAGATACAAAATACCGCTGTATGATAGTATATATACATTAAATCACACTCTATACACGAACGTTTTAAACAAATCCCATCTTTGGCCACCAGGAAGCTTCAAGAGAACTTTTCTTGATTTTGAAAAATTGCTCCAATTTTTTTCTGTCGCACCAATATTAATTTAAACGCGGAATTCGAATTGAAGTTAGGACATGATACGACATCTAGCGGTAGTGAGAAATACGACAGCAGACAACATCCGTAAGAATCGCTCAGGTTGAAAAAAAAAATCAAACCTATCACGATGAAAGGTTAGTTCAGCTTGCCTTGACTTGTGTGATACAACTGTGAAAGTAGTAGTGGGTCTAGTCACCTAAGGGTCTAGTCAGATACCAGTTCCGCAAATTGCATCTATTGTGTCTAATTATAATGTTCTCTGTGTGACGTGAAGGCACGCAAGGTAGCTACGTAGCCCCCCTCCCCACAACATGTAAGTGGTTTCTAGTAATACAAATGTAAAGTCTTAGTGACTACGTAAGTATTTTAGTGAAATGATTTTGGCCTAAGGTTGCTTATCGAATTAGGCTCATCCTTGAATATTTCACTCTTCAAAATGTCCAACGTTTGGCATGATCAAAGCAGTAGGGAGTGAGGAGTTGGGACATGACTGTGTTTATACTTAACCCCTGCATGTGCCTTCAATGTTCAATCACCTGGTCTAGAGACGAATTTCAAAACGAAGGAGCACCAACAGATGATTTTCACTTGGAAAAATATAACCGGGAATTCAGACTACTCACACATCAAAGTCCGCTGTACATATCTACATGTCTGTCGTTTCTAATAGCTCTAGTCCTGCTGCTTGTCCATATTGATATACAGTCAAAACTGCCCAGGGAAGACCACTATGGGACCGATACTATCTGGTCTACGTGGATAGTTGATCACTATATAGATTTATAGACAGATTGGATTCTTCATAGTTGTGTCAATGGAAACAATTATCTTAGAGACCACCTAAACGTGGTCACATTGACCAGTTGGTCCTTATGAAGAGGTGGTCACCTGGACAGGTTGGACTGCAGTGGTATCGTACATCACGGTAATTAGCTAAAAAGAAACGCGTAACAGCCTACCCTGTGTTGCCGTAGTCTCCGTACATCCAGAATTCTGATATTCGTTGCCACATTCCCACAGTTTGACTCCAACATAATCCACGTACACAACAGCACATGCGCCCTAGCTGTTCTATCATACCTCAATCTGACAAAGGGTCGTAAAAAATGCGCTGGAACAAGACCCCTTTATTAAATCGTTACTAACCCGACTAGTCTTTAGTAAATTGATAATAAATCGTACTTAAATGGCCTATTTAAGATCCTTTAAGATCCCTAATGAACCTTGCACATGCAACCCAACCGGTCCTTAACAACCCCTTCTGGCTATACTGTCAAAATGAACGGAAACAGATTAAGGGAATTAAATATCAGCGAGGTCACTGAGCATCGGCCAGTTGAAAGTCATCACGATATTTCAGTTTCACCCAGTCAGCTGATACAGTCAAACCTGCCTAGGCGACCACCTCTTCATCGCGACCACCTGTCCATCGCGACCGTTTTGGTCGCCTGGGGCAGGTTTGACTGTAGTATGATTTTATTTCACCTTGATGATTTCTACATGCTGCAACGAGCCTACTATGATCTACTATCCCTCACTCACTCACTCTCTCCCATAGTTAGTCAGCCGTAGGGGCAGTTGAAATGCCAATTCATCACGACATTTCAGTTTTTCTGAGTCAGCTAACGCGATAATTTTATTGTCATCTTAACGATTTCTACATGCAGCAACATACTATACAAACCTGTGATGAACAACTACTGTTACAAGCTTAAGTCTCCACTCCCTTTCCACTGAGGGGGCGACAATTGTGGTCCCAAAAATCTCATTATTAGTTCAAACGAACGTCTTAATAAAGAAGCGTATTTTGCGTGTTAGGATGCTCCTCAACCAAAGAGGTCTTATTTAACCACAGACCGTTTTCATCTTTGTGAATCTCATAAGATATTACATATTTACTTATGTTAGCCTTCAATGCTTGATAAGCAGAATTCAAAGGTTCATTTTATATCTCAATCTTTCAGTAGGTTTTAGCTGACCTCATTAAAGTCATCGATTGTACTTTTTTGCTCATATAGAGCTTCGTTCTCTATCGAAGATAACTTCCTCCTCCACCCCCACCCACTCGAAAAAAAACAGCCAGTGCAATGGCAATCCTTAAATCATCCGGGCTGTCCATACACATGATCTGCCCACTTATCTACCTGCCTACTCCAATCATCCCCCAACCAATTGCCGTAATTTCCCGCAGGACCCATAGCGATACCGTGCCTACAAATTAAGGCACTCGCACAATGGCTCAGGCTCTTCAAGGATTTCCGAGGGATTTCAGTGATGTCTGAATTGTGACATCGTGATCCGTGCTTATTCCTTTTCATTCAGAATACTTTATTCTCCGTTATCTATCCGTACATGCAGGGGATAGAACGTTAGAGGTTTGAGTTAGCAATACTTGAATCCTTGCCACCGTCTGTTGGCCAGGTGGCTATACGTGTATAGAGAATGTTTCCATCATTGAATAGTAACTGTTGCTCCATGTATTAAAACGTTTGTATTTGGGGCCCCATCATTTTATTAGCCATCCATTTAGTATCCCTTGCCATATCGATTTTATTTAGATCCATGAACGCTCAGTGTATGGCCTAACATTAGAAAGATGGTAACGTTACTATACATAGATGTCTCTAAAATCGTGGATATTACAAAAGCTAATCTCAGCAAATTTCAGCTATTCGTGCAAGTCCCATGTAAATCCCAGTATGATCAAAATTGACCGCTATGTCGCTAACACTGACTTAAGTAAAGCGGAAGTAGGAAATCTTCCGAGGTCTAGTTAATAGCTAGCTATAGCTGAATACAATCTCGGTCTTCATATACTCCATTATTAGAAAGAAAGAAAGCATTATCTTCCCAGTGCTTTGAAGGAAAAAAAAGCCTTTCATTATGTTTGACTTTAGAATACAGAAAGTTGAGGGTTTCGAGTGTGTTATGAGACGCCAACTTGGCCTACCAACACTGCCATTCTTGTAATTTTGTACCCGCACTGTGCTGTGGCTGGGACTTTGTTGGCGAGGTTGCCTATTATAGTCTTTAAAGGCCCACTATGTAGGATTTTGGCGCAAAAATTGAAAATGTTCTTGTGAACAAATCTTAATGTTAATGGCAGGTACTGACATGTACAACCCCTTTTCAGCATATTTTCTTCATTACTTTGTCTATTTTTGGTATTTGTGAACTGTACAAAAACAAAACAAAAACTCCCGGACACCACCTCAATAGTAGATAAACAACAACATCCCAGTGCACTGGAGGACCCCCATGGTGGTCTAATCACTTAGGCACACTTTAGACTGCCAAATGCCATGAAGCTCTTCTTCTTTGGAAACACTCATGTCTTTTTCCAAGAGGTTAGAATACAACTACTAATTTATTCTAGAGAGTCTACTTTGAAGGGTATCATTAAAGTGTGGTTATTTTCCCTTCAAAACTGCAAGAACTCTGGTAAGGATGATTTTTTACAGAAACTGGTGAACTGTAAACAGGCACCCCACTGGGCGGTCAGCCTGATAAGAAGTACAGAAGCCATGCATGTGTGGCCATGTGTTAGTTTCACACTGTGTGTTGTTTTGGATGGAGGATAACAGTTTTTTTAAGTTGTTTGTATGGTGCAGTAATGTTGTAACCTCCCTTCCTGAATATCTGTAAGCAATTCTATAGAGTTGATAAAGCTTGCTATGCAAAGAAACAGTAGGAAAATCTACTTTCTGTATTGGCCTAAAACTACATAGTGGGTCTTTAAAAGTCGTCTGTGCCAGAGTTGTGACAAACTCTTTTTATTATCATCCATTAGATGCGCCTTGATCGTAGAAGCGAACTGAGGCTAGAACAGAATGAATTCCAGGCTACTCCCAACCCATCGCCGATCTTGGTTGGGGAGTGGTCGGGAGCAAAGTTGTGTGAAGGTCCTGAATGTGTGACAGGAGCTTAAAGTGGTGCAAAATAAGTGGTATATCAAAGTTCACTTGAAGGTGTAAGTCCCACGCCACGACGCCCTCTCCATCCAACTCTCGCGAGACTTGCTATCATCACGCCCTCCACGTGACAAATCGTCCTGTCACATAGACACTACAGGCGCCTCTCAGGGGGAACTAAAAAATCAAACCAGTCATCAAACACGTCCTGATCTATCTTTCTCTCCGGGACGTCTGGGTCTTAATTCTTACTTATCACAGCCCAAAGTGGTACCGAGTCTTGCCAGAAGGATCCTCGGTGTATATTTTTACATCGTTTTGCAGGAATAAAATGTTGTAAGTAACGTTCTTCATGGGAGGGGGTTGCACATAAATCACATTTGTGAAAGTCTTCCTATCTCCGAGCAGATGAATCGGTGGGGGCTGTTTTGTAAGGTCATTTGTGGTTGTTTCTGCGTTTCTACTTATACTTTTATATAGTGGTGCGCACGTTTTTGTGGCTACCCTCCTGCTATCGTTAAGTGCTGCAAACAAACAGATAAAGATGTGAACTACCTGAAAGAAATCATGCTACTTTAACGTTGCAAAAACTCCGGTAAAACATATAGTTGAAGAAGCATCAACATCGAAGATCCCTGTCAGTGCCCGGGTGGTGTGCAGTCTATAGTTGTTTAGTTTCTAGTGAGGGAATGTGATGTTTTATTCCTGTGAAGTCACAGTTTAACGCATAAAACATGAAGGTGCCCCCTATAGTTCATGTTTACTTGCACAATTTCCAATGCCATTCTAGCGGCTCTTGCGATAATAACTTCACAGCGATTGGCAACCTCTTTTCTGTTTTCGGCCACCCACGCACTTTGCTGTTCGCAGAAATCCCAGCGTTTTCCCAAGCATTTGTCTCACTCTGCGTGCAGTCTGCAGGGATACAGACGTTTACACAAGTGGCGGAATAGTTCGGTTTTAACAGGACAGGCCACAGTGTGAACGGGGGAACGGAGAGCTGCTGTTGGCGTAAAGTGAAATGCATCATGAGTATTTTCTTTCTTCTCTATACACGTCATTATCTTTTAGTTTGCATATCTAACGTAGCTTGCAATGTTTTAGGAACTAGACTTTGGGAAGCATGGCCCGACTCTAAAATGTTTAAGTCACCTTTGCCGTAACCAACTAAACGCTCTTTGGTTAACCATTTCAGTTTTTCGTGTCCCAATGATCTAATCTTATAGAGTTACCTTGTTACAAGTATCTACACATGAGGCAAGAGGTTGAGCCCATGAACTGCTAAGCTGTACATGTGCATCCACGGGACTTTGAACCATACAGTCCGGGTCCGATGTACTAGGATTAATTCAGAATCAATCGTTACTACTAAGTACATAAGCTTCCTTCTCACTATTGTAAACACTAGTAAATTGTTCAATATCAACGATCTCAAAATAAATATACAAAGACAGTAAAATCTTACCTAAAATCACATTGTGTTAACTGTAGGCGTAACATTTGTATTCTTGCCTCAAGATTATCTACCCATTTCTGATCCACGGTCCTCTTATTGAACTCATCGGACTTATACAACATTCTATCGTCGCAATCCATTTAGCGCCGTTGGTTTGTTGGTGTACGTTCTCAGTATGAAAATAGAGCAAGGATAGATAGGTTGATGGATGGATGGATGGATGGATGGGTAGGTGGATGGAGAGATTGATTGGTGGATGCGCATATGGATAGGTTGATGGATGGATGGATGGATGGATGGATGGAGAGATTGATGGATGGATGGATGTGAATGTGGGTAGATAGATTAATTGATTGATGTATGGATGCATGCATGTATGTGTGGATGGATTGATGGATGGATGGATGGATGGATAGATGGATGGATGGAGGATGGGCATATGGATAGGTTGATGGAAAGATGGATGGGTATTTGGATAGGTTGATTGATTGATTGATTGATTGAGGGATGGATGGAGGGATGGATGGAGAGATTGATGGATGGATTGATAATTGAATGATGGACAGATTGATAGGTCAAGGGACGGATGTCAAGGAAAAAAACAAGGCTCTTCTGACGAATGTAGACGATAAATGTGTGATTGTATCGGAGACCGACAGCTGTAATACTTAAAATGTTAACGTTACACAAGTTTCAAACGCTATCCTGATTTCCTGTACACGTCCAACCATCTGGCCACACTCTGTCAAAGCACGGCGCTGTTTGTACTCGGACTGTTCCCGTGACCTGGCGCTCCCCTCAGGTAAAGCAAACAAACCTCCGCCCGGCTACAATGAGAACTGTGTTACGATAGCTCCATAGTCGCTTCTGTCAGACACAGCATGGCGGCTTACAGACGGATCCCTAGCCCCAGATAAGCACGCCAACTGTATTTTCAGTAAATAACTTAAATAACTCTGTCAAACTTGATTATTCTTTTATGTAAAATTTATATTCTCAAATATCGTGAAAAGACGTTACATTTATCTCGGTTTATTTCTTATGTATCTTATGTTCAACAATTAGAGTATATTATTGCCAAACGACTGGATAAGACTCAAAAACACCTGGGAAAGTGGGGAAGAATATATACTGTCCTTTCAACATAAATCATTATTCTCATTATGTTATTATTACCAAGCATGGGTTCTCATTAACTATTTGTGATCTTATATTATTGTTTCCCAGTTTTATGTATCTGTTTTGTGGTTTTTCATATGTTTCACTTATCTTGTATATGTGCCATGTTCTTATTTTTCTTTGTTATTTTGAAAGTTGATAAAAAGAATGAGAAAAAACAAACTGTAAAATATCAAATGTACAGTATGCCACATATGTGCCTTCTTTATGGGTATACACAGTGCAATGTATATCATAATACACGTTTAATGAATTCATCTGTACTGATAATTGACAGCATGTTAAGATAACAATGCTAGCCCTCACCAGTTGATGGAAAATAAAAGAAGCAGGTTTGTGTTCTTTTTCAATCAGCTCATGCGTTGACAAGGACTGGCAACAAGCAGGTCAATGACCTCATGAAGGCGTCCACACAGTCTTGCGCTGCCTAGCAACGACCTCTAGAGGCCGATATAAAAACTGAGTCTCTTAGCCAGAGCATTTCACTCCAGTGGTTAGACTAGAGGGAACTCACTTGCTTCTCCTCTCAACCCCTCTTTCCTGACTTCTAGAAAGTGACTGCCATACAGACGAAAATAGCTGTTACGGGTTTGCGTAGCAAAACCTTTGTTGGACCCTTTGGCATGTGTGGTGGCCGCCATCTTGATTTTGTGACGTCGAAAGGTAGCAATACCATTTCATTGGGAGGGGTGTTTTTGGGGTCGCTAGCGTTCTCTCTATCTTTAACAAATCGGCAGACAACTATCACACATTCAACTCAAATAAAAAGAAAAAATCAATACCAATTCATATTCATAAAAATACCCCGTAATCGCTAAACTAACATAGCAAACCTAAACTATATGTGCACAAATACTTAACTCTAGTTGTTTTGTACAATTCAACAAGCTACTAAATGAAAAACAAATGTGTATAGATTTCTTCATCACCATTACGCTTTCCAGACGTAAACCGTGAAAAAGAAGACCGACAAGAACACATGCCCAAAAAATGGAGAAACTATTCAGACCAAGCGCTAGACATCGACTTGATAATATGTTATCATTATTATTATCCAGGTAGGTATTATTCCGACTGAGTCTTGCACTGACGCTTAAGGTTTGTGCTATTCCCGACACTAATGTACTGTTGAACTTTCCAAGTCGAACGATATATATACGCCTTTCACAGGCGCCACACTCTCGACACTAGCGGATGCTGCCGACCATCTTAAAACAAACACTACAAGAAGGGCACTTCATCATGCAGTGAAGACACCTAGAAATTGCCTTAAATCTTTGTACAAGTAACAACACGGTAAGAAGCAATGATAGTGTATTGCATGACAAAATATAACCACTTACACTGTAATGTAAAAGGAGGAATGTTTGCCGAGATTTGATTTCGCGGTTGAAACAAGGAGATATGCGTCCAAAACGGGAATCGAATTGACCATGAAAGTAAGTCCCCGTAAAGGTTAACATTTCACTGTGTCTGCAAATGAAACCCTAACGCAGTGGTCAATTTCCCCTGGCAGATATTCTCCCTATAGCTAGCGTAGTAAGTCTGGTAGAGACTAACAGAATTACTCCCCAAGCAGAGGTTCGGCTTCGGCTGGTTTTTAACGTGTTTTAAAAACGGTCCAGTTGGGTTTTGACTTGTCAAAATAGAAAGTCCGACAAAAACGCCTAAAAGCACGTCAAAACCAGCCGGACTCGAACCTCTGCTTGGAGAGTAAATCAGAATCTTGTCTCCGCACACATTCACCTCAAAGAACCCTTGACCTCTTTACACACGAACTCAAAAGGTGACCACACAACTCCTACTCAAGATTTATGAATGGACGAGTTAAGCGCTCAGTCAACACTCAACCGCGATAAAACGATAAAACATGTCGGTGGAACTACATGAACAAGACAAAGGACATCGTGTATCCGGTGATTCCGTCTTTCAAACAGTTCCTTATCATGATAAAAGACACCATTGCATGGGTGGTCAGGTTATGTCAATAGATAACTCACGCCAGTTCTGACGTCTACAGATAGGTACAATGTTTGATTTTAAACCTCCTTGATAGGTGCTATGTGGCCAGTGTTGGTCCTTCGTTTTCAAACATTCCTTTCTTATTTGTTTGTCCTGGAAGCATCTGATTCGGAATGGAGCACACGAAGTATTCTTTCACTTAACCGTACTGTAAAATCCTCGATCCATCGATCGCTGCAACTTGAAAGGAACGCGGAAGGGGGTCTCTTCTTAGATCTAACGACACTCGAGCCCCTCTGTCGTATTTGTGAGGGAAATGGGCGCAAACGTACCGTTATACACCCCTTGTACCATGGTAGCGATACACGGGGCCCAAACTTGTCGGCTTTCTTCTTTCTGTTGATCGTTTTGGTCACATGGCCGCCATTATTTTCGTGAATGACAGTCCCAGAGCAAATACGCCAGCGCATAGCTAAATAGTAGCCTACGTTGCAGGCTTCCTCGGGCGATTTTTCAACTTATCGGGGCCAGGTTCTTTGGCTGGGGATCGTATCTGCTTGGGGACCGTATCTGCTTGGCATCCTGTAACCGCTAAAGGCGACAAAGCGCAGGCTTTCTACACAGCGGTTACAGGATCCCAAGCAGATACGGGACCTCAAGCAGATACGCCCCCCCCCCCCCCCCAGCCAAAGAACCTGGCCCCGATAAGTTGAAAGATCGCCGTGGGGAAGCCTGCAACGAAGGCTAATATAAGCGCATAGCGTCGTTGTCAGACAGCATTATCTCTGACAAGTCACCCACACGCACTTAGAGTGTACTCGGCAGTCCAATTATTCCGTCAGCAGTGATTGCTTTGACGTGTTAAGATGGTCAGAAAGGCGCAAAGTACAACTAATCGATAAGCTACGATGATAACGAATGCCACCGTTGATGTGTAAATATGTGTTTTTCGAATAAGCAGTAGTTGTACATGTCATTTTGGTCATCATTTTTCAGTTAAGAACGGCCAACCATTGAATAATCTATTACGGTACGAATATTAAGAGATATACATAGGGGCGACGCTAGAATCAGAACATTTTACTAGCAGATGAAGTAACTTCGTCGTGAAGGCAGGGAAAATGTTGACGCTACGATTTGGTAAGAAGAAAAACTGAAGCATAACGTACCGCCTCCTTATTCTGGACTCACAGGACTTCCCGCAAAAGTGTGTAGTAGTTGTCGGTCCTTTCCTGTCCTGTCCACAGTTTACCAAAGGATTATAGAAAGGAAGATCTGTGCCTGATATGTTGGCACACCACACAAGATCCTGGAATTCGCAAAGTATCCCAGCTGCGTCGCTCAAGTATCTCAGCTGCGTTCAAATCCTGCCAAAATGATCGGAAAATCAGAGCTGATTCTTCGTCTGTCGTTCCGATGCAGAGGGATGTCCACAGCTCAAAGGACTCACTATTGGCGCACTGTTTACCACAAGTGGGTAGTTAGTTTTTTCTTTAGCCCGGGATCGTTCGCTTGACATATTTCATGGAGTCTATGAAATAAACCGAGTGAGTTCAAGCCAGCGTGGTACATACACTGTCAAATGTCTTGCTGGATTATCTATGATTTAACATTATTTTCGACTTAACGATAAATTACAAAAGGTCAAGAGAGTTGGTCGAACTTACAGCCATCCCCCATCCAGCAATAATGATCTTTCCCCTGAGCTCAGGAAACGTACATCGGCATTGTCCGGAGGGGTGGCATGGGTCAGGTCAAACACCACCTGTAGCCTCCTTAGCAGGCTCTATGGATGGGCTAGTTTGGACTTTATAATGTATTTTTTCCTGGATGTACATTAGCTCTGATTGTATTCTGTTTCTGAAGGTGATTTGCAACAAACCAGACACAATAATAAGTAATATACAAATAGAAGATAGAGCTGCTTATCACTCAAAAATCACGACCACAGCATGACACAGCATGAGATATCAAAACTGGACGTTCCGCTGCAGTACCGCAACACGCCGCTATGGGGCCCAAATCTAATGACTGTGAGGTCGTATCAAGACTTACCCGCATACCGAATATCAAGACAATCCATTAAATCCTTCTCGGGTTATGAGAGTTATGCTGTCACATTATACGAAAGCCCGTTCCGCAGATCCTGCTGACGAGGCTACGGTACTTGTAAGGTTGGCCGGACTGTTTGCTCAGGCAGCGATTCGGATTAATCACTGTGTTGATACTAACGACAGGAGTTATACAGGCCGGATGTGTGGACACAAGTATTGTAATTCACGGGACAAGGGGCCGGAGAGTTGACCAGGGGTCACCAGTTGACCAGGAGATTGTGAGTAGCAGAATGTGCAGAAGCACCACGCCAATGAGATAAAACCTGCATACGGGTTTCAATACCTCTTTCTCTGAGCGGTGGACCATCGACTAGTTTGCTTTGTTAGCAAAGATGATAGAACAAAACTTTCATGAGTCGAAAAAAGCAATTACTGTCAATTCTTCAGTTTTTCCCTCCTTTCCACCAAACGGCGATCGCTGTGCGACCGCTGAGCGACCAGAATTGGATTTGTGTGACCCTTTGTTTTATGATTGGAATATGATGCACTCGGGTTAAAAAGCATAAATCAAAAGACAACAAAACAACCAACATATCTCAAGAATCGTTCTTTGTCTAAGACTTCGATTAGCGATCTAGATCTGTCAAATGTTTAGTTGCGCAAACTCCAGTGAAGTGTGTGTGTGTTAACGTTTTCAAGAGGAGACAAGTACATGTTTTGTACATGTATTTAGGTCAGATCTTATTTGTACACCACATGAACATACAGTAGCTACAAGGGTCATTCTTACGCGCGTGATGAACTGTACACCTGTACAGGAACTCTTGATAAGTTGCAAAGTTAAACCCGGATTTCTTGTGTGAACGCATACAATAGGAAAACTTTCTTGAGACAAGAACTGTCTTCGCCTCAGTCCATCCCTTGTTCAGGTTTTTAAGAGGGGGAAAGTATGTAGGTCGATATAACAAGCTGTACGCTGCAGTAGATACAAGGGTACTTCTTTCCAGCGAACTACACACCCTGACATTCTGCAGAACCACTAAGCCCAAGAAAACATAACCTCCTTGGCGAAGGTAATAAACCAAACCACGTCGTGCTTTTCTTTCTAAAATCACTTGCGACAACATATACAGAGAATTCAAACTCTACAACTGGATAGAAATTCGATTCCCGGATGTTTCGAGTGACATCCATCACTCTTCTTCAGCGTCACTTAAATGAACTTGCACTTGTGACAACAGTCACACATAATACTAGCCGACCATGGCCTTACGAGCTTTCCCAGTCTTTAAGAGTATAAATTTGAAGAATTAAAATCTGAAAAGTCATATTCTGGTTGGACGCGATCAGAGGAGCGACCGGGAGTGGTCGGGAGCAAAGCCGCTAGAACAGGGACTTAACTAGCTTCTACCGGCTGGAAAGAGTAGAAGTTGGCCAGATAGATAGATAACATGCCAGAGGAGTTAGTCCACTATAGGAGCACAGTTTGCCTCTCTGAAACATGTTGTCTATCTTGCCAATAGCCTGGTAGATAGAGGCTAGCTAAAAACACCTGTCGGGTTTACTTTTTCTGACAGGAGAGAGGTGAATTATGGAGCTGTGAAGCCCGTACATGTGTCCAGGACTTAGGAGAACACGTACTGTCTCCACACCTCCCATGGTGTGATCTGTATGAGCACACAAATTAAGCCCTTGTGTCAACGATCCTCCCGTGTGACGGACAAGAAGCGACCACCTGTGCATACCACTCCAGCTAAGGGCCGGGATCTGACCGGGGCGGGTGAAGCTGGGGACAAACAAAGGATATGGGTTTGAGGCTGGAATCGGAATTAGGTGAAATAGATCTTGTGTACGCACTGGAATAGTTCTACATATAGTGCTGTTGGCTACTTTGGTATATCATTCGTTTTTCTGTGTTGAGAGTTGTTTGATTCCGTGAAGAGGTCAAAGATATGCATGTCGTTTTACGGATAAAGCAACAATTTATCAAATCAAACGGGTTGTGTTCCCACTAAAATATCTATTTGATGCGGTATGTCTCAGTCTTTTCTGCATCTTTAGCTAGGCAATATATAGGAATATATCCTTAGAACATCATAGGCTGTTCATGCTGCAAACATGGCCAATGTTTTGGCAATGACAATGATACTGTAGTTATGATGTTTTGATGTATGCCCGACATAACAGCGCCTCAAGCGGAACAAGCTTGAGCCACAAGAGGAGTTTTGTTCGTAACCTGCATCACTCTAAATCTTTATAGTCGTTGGTCTCTTCTTGCCGAGAGCTTATTATAGTCTTCTTTATCGTTTTCTTCGTTGTCTTTTTCTTCTTCGAATGAGTCATCATAGCATTGAAAGGCTCAGGCAATGTACCTAATGTCTGTATTTAGTAGCTTCGACTTCGTTACGTCAGTTCGGATAAGAACACTCAACAAACTAGAACACTTGTAACTTACACTCCCATACCCCTCCTTGATAAATAAATGCTCAAGGCGATGTGGTCTTGATATACATATATGCACATACTTTATTGCACGAACGGTTTTACCATCATGGCAATACAAAAGTACATTCAAGGAGTTGGTTGCCTCAGGCAAAATGTACAAATGACTCCTCTCTGTGTTGGAGAAGTAAAATATTTCAACAAAAATGTCCAAGAACAATTTCCAAGCCGTATCTGCAGATACAGTGAATAAATAGCTATCTATTCTATAGCTAGTTTCAAGTTTCCACTGCATGGTAGAACATATTATGATGGTAACATGTACATGTAACGTTATATGTTTCCTCTACCAAGTGGAGAAAGCTTAGTTAATTCAAACAAAAAGTTCAGTCAGAAAAGGATAGTCACTTGGAAAGACTGTAATTATGGTGACGCTGCCTCTAAGAATTAACAAGATTTCTCATTATAGTACATTGTTTGCTGGCCTTGTGCTGAGAGTAGCCATTTGTGAAGACTAAACCTTTAGTTTTCGACCCAAGAACGACTTCCTTGTTGGATTGAATTTCATAAACATAGGAAAGATTGACACCCTTCAAAATGTCATCATACTATTTAAAGGCAAGTCCTTATACCTGACTAACTTATGAAACCTTACCAAGAAAACACTTTATGTACATCAATTTTCAATTCATTTGACCTCTTCCTTTACAAAGGAAACAGCATATCACTAATTCATTGAGTACTATATACACACATAAGCCTAACAAATCTAACATTTTTTGCTGATTCAAATCATGGAAAAATCTTACAATACATAGCTATCGATCCAGAATCACAGAAAAACAATTTTACACTTTGTATGAGAAGTCATTACTAGGCTTGAAAGGAAAATTGTGCATTAGGAATACTGTCATAGGCACATTTTGTAGAATATAATCGGTATACTGATGTTACCTGGTTTATGAAGCCATAATCATACATATATACAGTAATATCAATGAAAAGGAAAGTATCCTTTTTTCTAATCAAAACTAACTAAATACAATAAATAAAGGAAAGTAACCTTGCTTCTACTCAAAACTTAGTATATCATAAATGATATAAATTAAAAACACTTTCTATATACCACTTGCTCTGCTAGCCAAAAATGATAGATATACAAAGGGATGTAATAAATACCACTGACAAAAGACTGAATATTTACAATTTCTTGAAAAACGTTCTATTTTGTAGGATCTCAACATATTGTACTTGCATGAAAACTCAGACCTTGAAAAACCTTGATTGAAAAATCTTGGCACAAAAATAAAAATACTAAAAGTCTTGCAGTTATATTTACATAGATAAATAAATAATGTTGTACAACTACATAAGAACTTGTTTAAACAAATTCTTGGTAAATTTGTCGAAAATGTTCTAACTAACATTAAAACCTACATTTATCATTAGTTATAGTAGGCACAGTCTAAAAGTGTCTCCTAACATAGTCACAATGTGTTAGAATTGTTTTTGAATCAGTGAGATATCAACTAAAGAGTTGAGAAGTTGTAAAAAATTCATTCAACAATTCTCTTGAAGACTTCTGATTGTAAAGTTTGTTGTTAACTCTCTTGCTCCTTAGAGCTTTGGCTGCATCCTTTATACCCCTGGGTGCATATGCAGTAGTAAGCACTTAGCAGGGAGACGGTTAAGAAACCTCCCATTTGAACTTTTTCTCCTCGGTTTCTTCGTCCTGATGTTGGTTGACGAGCACCATGATGGAATGATTGACAGCTGCCAGTTCTGCCTCCAGCCGGGCGGGGTCCATGTCCTGGAGGGGGGAGGGAAGGAAGGAAAAATGTGTATTAAGGACAGACCAATCTAGTTTGTGGCATTTTGTGGTGAAAATACTAGCAAGTGGACATCACAAAAATGAGCTCAGGGAGGAAAATTTGAATCTGACAGTTGCTGTATTTACTCCATAATGCATTTCCAGATATGCAAATCCAAGAAATAACAAGAGTCCGTAGGACACAATTCTCCGTGAAGTATTTATAGTATGTACAAGTATTGACCCACACAAATTGCATCTCTGCACACTGTCCACGTAGTGTTTTAGAGCAAGTAAAGAAAACGTGTTTGTTTATCTTTTTCGTTCAATACAGGAGTGGTCAACCTGCTGAAAAGTATGTTTTTACAGCATGGCACAGATGGGATCTAGAAATTCCGGCAAAAGTCACAAAGTTAAATCTAGATGGCCCCTTTTCAATTATCAACGAACCATTCTTATTCAGCCCTACAACTAAGATGTATCAGAAATCACAAATATGCAGTAAATCCTCTTTCCACAATTTATTGCAGGCCGGCCTGATCTATAGCTATCAAGCTATTTGCAATAAAAAAGGCTAATTTATATCATCGTAACATTTCACGAAGGTCAAAGGTCACCGGATCTAACCACCCGGAAGTGACACTGGCGCGCGCACTTTTCTGAGAGATATTTCTCAACAATCTTTCATCCCCTGCGTAAACTTTTTACATTGTCACAGCCGCCGTATTATAAACTACAAGTGTGGTAAGTTTGAAGGTCCAGAGATTTCCCATTTTCACACTGTGCGTAAAAGTGCATCGTCCGTCCCGTGCGCACATACTGTATGCGAGTTGCGAGTGGACACGGCATACTTAATACACAGACTGAAGCTCACTCGGCACATGTTCGCAGCGAAAACTCACAATTCCCGTTGCCGCATTGGTATGTAACTTGGTATATCGCTAGCTAGGTTGCGTGTGGTGATGCACGTTGTCTATTTTTCAATGTAACAGTGACTATACGATCACAGCAAGTAAGGAAGATTTATACCCCGTATCTGCCTGAAGTATTCCAGTCATGCATAACGGATTATAACATGGTCCCTATGGCAGGGCAGTGGGACATAGCATTAATTATAGGGGTGCAATTACGATATTGGATTGACGTTTAAAGTAGTTATGGTGTAACAAAGCTATTGTGCATCACCACGCCGAACCAGGCAAATGATATGCCAAGTTACACACCAATGCGACAACGGGATCGTGAGTTATAGCTGCGAACGCGCAAACAAATGCATTCCCAATACTCCCAGAAGGAGGTCATCCTCCTTCCCGGAGTAATAAATTAAACTAGTATGGCCTTAACACTTGCTTAAATGATGACCTAATAATCCTTCTAAGTTGGGACTCCTTTCTTCCTCTGACAGTCACCGTGAATATGCATTTTCAAAATTCAAATGTATCAGAATTGTTTCAAATGCAAACCTTAGATGTAAACATTGTGATAACCTTGTTTCCCCCCCCTACTGCAAATATAAATACATTCAAAGTATACAAATTCAATGGACTATTTGATAACATTGGAACTACTGTAGATTTAAAGTAGGAATGTTTGTTGGGATTTAATTTCGCGGTAGGGAGAAAATGGCATGTTCCCTGTGATTTTTAGTTTGCGTTCGAAACAATAGTAGCACTACAGTTACACAATGGAAATGATTTTTGCGGTGTTTTTAGTTTGGGGTAAAGAGTTCACCGCACAAATTGTTTCATGTATTTACCAAGTATTACCTCAGTATTTCTGTTGGCAGGGAGCTGACTCTGTTCTCCGGTGTTGACAGCCGCTCCAGTAGAGGGAGACTCGGCGGACTCACTGTCCATGTCGCTCTCCTCATGAAAGCTTGTCGCTTTTCCTTCCAGCCGTGGAGACTGACGGGTGACGTTATCCGCTGCGTATTGTTCTATGTGATACAAACGATGATTAAAAGGTGGCCTGCATGCCCTTTTCCAAGGGTATAGAGCATAATCTTAATTCCACATAAATGGTACCTGGACTATCAGGTCAAATTGAACACAAAGCTGAGAGACTCAACTAAGAAAAACTGTAAATTGATGACTTTATCGAGAAAATGGAAAGAACGATGGAAAAGAATGATGGAAAAGATGCATATGATGAAAGCAAAAATAGAATTTCCAACTTCCATTTAATGATGCGTGTTTATCATTGCTGAATCAGTCAACCAGTCTAGTGACACTCAAACTCTTCAAGGGCCTTAACCATATTCGCTCATCTTATGTAGTATCATGGCAAACATTTAACTGTAGGACAGGCTAATTTCTTCCCATTGTCACAAGCATTACGAATCTGAAAGTAGTTTCTATAGTGACCACCTGTCCACATCATGACATGTACGCATTCATTGGTCCACTGACTGGTCTTCTTGGGCTTGGGCTTGAGTTTTGACTGTAGCATGTGGATGTACTGATCATGAGTAAGTGCAGGAAGACCCACCCTGCTGTTGTTTAATCTTGGCCTCTCTCCTCCTGTTGATGAACCAGGTCTGGACCCGGACAGGGCTCACCAGCTTGTAGGCAGGTAAATCCTCACCTGGGCAAAAGAACATCAAACATATAACTATGTATAATGTAATATAGCTATGTATTACATAACAGCCAGCAGGGCTCGAAATTCATTTGTGGAGAAAGGTGCACTGGTATTATTGCTTTTTCTGATATTTACATTTCAAGAATAGTCTGTATACTAGTGTACAATAGTACCTGTCCTTGGTGCTGAATGATCTTCATATTACATTGCTATCCCTATCCCTGAATGATGTTTAAACTGACATTTCCATCCCTGTCCTCGGTGCTGAATGATGTTCAAACTGACATCATTATCCCTGTCCTTGGTGCTGAATGATGTTCATATGCCTTGACTATCCCAACCCTGAATGATGTTCAAACTGACATTACCATCCCTGTCCTTGGTGCTGAATGATGTTCACACTGAGCTTAACCTACCTGGCTTCTGTAAAACACAGGCGTTAGCGATCTAATCCCTTTCCCCCTCAGTGGGGTACTGTACACAGAGGTGTGGGAACATCTATTAAGACGTTTAACTTACCTGGCTTCTGTAACACACTGTTACAGGCGTTAGCGATCTCATGCCTCTCCCCCTCTGTGGGATAAGGGTTCTGCTGGAAGTACTTCTCCACGATCATGACCGCCGACGGGACATTGAATTGACAATAATTGTATTGAACTACAGCATCTATTGAGGAATCATCCTACCTGACTTCTGTAACACATTGTTACAGGCGTTAGCAATATCATCCCGCTCTCCTCTGTGTACAGATTCTGCCTGAAGTACATCGCGCTCAAGGTGTGGGAACATACATGTAGGGGTGTGTGTAGGAACATAGGCATTTGACCAACCTGGCTTCTGCAACACACTGTTACAGGCGTTGGCGATCTCATCCCTCTCCCCTTCGGTTGGATAAGGGGTCTGCTGGAAGTACTTCTCCATGACCTTCGAGGGGGTATTGAACTATATATTGACAATTGTATTGAACTATCTACATGTATAAATCATCCTACCTGGCTTCTGTAGCACACTGTTACAGGCGTTGGCGATCTCATCCCGTTCCCCCTCGGTTGGGTAAGGGTTCTGCTGGAAGTACTTCTCCACGATCATGACCGCCGACGGGGGCCAGTGGAACTTGGAGCCGCGGCGCTGGTTGCCGGGGCTGTGGGCGGGGTCGTAGTCCGGGTCGTCAAGGGAGCGCTTCTTCTGCCACTTCCAGCCGCCGGCGTTGGGAAGGGGGCCTGGGAGGACCAAGGTTGTTTGTTTCTTTATTTGAGATTCATTTATCAATATATTGTTTATAGATTTATCAGGACTTCAATCATGTTATATGCATCTTTGTTATATTTCATCCATCATCCTCAACTCTACCATCATGACCTCAATGAAAAGCAGCCAGCAGGCCAATTTGCAGTTTTTCATAGATAGAATCTATTAAAGAGCTTCAAAACCCCTACTAAATTGAGCTTTATGTACTTTTCCACCAGCTCATTTCGTAATTTTAGAAAAAAGTCATTGAATTGTTGGTACTTTGTCCTTCTTGCCTTCAAAGAAATAAAAAAGAAAAAACTTGGATGTCCTACTGTGTATTTTGATGATTGAGTTTTATTTGCTAGTTCTTTCCCAAGGGCAAATTGTAACAAAGTATACACCCCGATATTGCAAGATAACAATAGTGATAAATAGAACAAGTAACTACTGTAATGATACAGACTGCAATCTAAGCTTTTCGGTCATCTAACTAGTGACTTTATTGAAATTGCAACAAATAACACACTTTAAGGTTGCTGGTAAATGAATGACAATAATAATGTTCCTACCTGGTTTCCTGTGCTTCTGCCTTAAGAACCAGGTGTAGATGGCCCGTTTCTTCATGGCCGTCATGTCCAGACCCTGCTTGAGGAACAGTGACACGTAACTGCTACTGATACCCGTAGCCTGCGCCAGACGACCTTGGGGAATGCCCTTGACATGGAGGAACTTGTTGATCTCCTCTTTCACATCCATGATGTTTTTGCTAAAAAAAAGTATAAAAGTGATTGGAAGTCTTCTAATGGTGTATATATCGATCATAGGAAGTGGGCAGTATTCAATTTCCTTTATTGTTGGTTCGAAAACCCCTTTAGCCCAATTTCATTTGGCAGTTAATTGCTTAGTTATTGATGCCAGTGTAAGGCAGCCAATGTCCTATAAAAATGAAATGAATATTTTTTTTAAATACTGTCTCTTCCATTGTGACTTACTTAGACTTTGATTGTGACTATCCCTCCCAAACTGCTCTGTGATGTAACTAACAGCCTGTACAGTCAAACCTTTCCACTGACCACCTGTATACATAAGGACCATGACCTTGCCAATGTAACCACTTTTTGGTGGTCTGTATCTGTATCTGTATCTATATAGCCGGTAAAACCGCCATTAGGCGTAACACACCAGCTTCGCAGGCACGCAGGTCCCTTTGATAATTTTTCCCATTGGTACAAGCAATCCTATCTATAATGACCACCTGTTTACATAGACCAGATTGTATCTGTCCCATGAGTTTTATTTGGCAGATTTGAATGTTAAAGGGCTTTAAAATAAAACAATACACTCAGTTTGGAATAAACAAGTAGGATATAAATCACACTCACACTCACTCGAGGACAAAAAAGATATCTTACCCGAGCAGTTCCTCCACCTGTTTCTCCAAGTCCTCCTCTGTGATTGGCTCGGCTGATGTATCTGTGTTCAGGATGTCCTTTGCCTGCAGCATTCCAGTAGCCGCCGCCCCTCCCCCCGTATCCACCTTCACCACAGCAGCAGGTGGAGGGAGCGGGGCTGTTCCGTTGGCCACCACCACCCCCTGTGGAACCGTCACAATGGATGTAGTGGGGAAGAGGTTATTCTGAGCCGTTTGGATGAACTGCGGCGGGTTTCCCGCGGTGAGCTGGGGTTGGATGGTGACGTGGTTGACCTGTGGCGACATGCCGTAGATGCCAGTGTTCACGGTCTCTATACGCTGCATGGTGCCGAGGGCCTGGAAGTAGGGATGTGTAAAAATCATTTACAGGTCAAAAATACTGGATGTCAATGTACCGATTACTAGTACTGTACCCTGATAGACTTGCACGCAAGTATTAAATGTTTTGACTTAATCATGTTACTGAAAACATGATAGTTCTACCCCAAAGATAAAAATTTAGCACTGAAAACATTGTATGGGTATTAAAAACTCAGCACCATCTCCCAAAAGCACCAATCAAGGGCTGCACTGAATATGATACCTGAAGCCTCAATAAACTTTCTGCTAACTGTTTTATTTATGTTTCTGGCATCAATTAAAGCCACTGTTTCACTTTATCAAAATGTTCAGGTTCAGGTACACTTTGAAAAACCAACTATTTTTCAAAGTGTCGGATTTATGATTGTAATACCTTCACTGCACAACAATTGTAAAATGTACAAAGTATCTAGGGGTACATGTACATAGCCAGAGTTCCATAAAACTAAATCTTCATAATACAGTAGTGTTTAGTATGGGATTAGAATGAGGGAAGTTTAACACATCCCTACCTGGAAGATGCTGTCCTGTGATAGGCCGGTCTGCTGGAGCCGCTGGAGGATGGACCGCAGACGCATCAGCAAGTCCAGCTGCTCCAGTGTAAACCGGGGCTCGGTTCCCGTAGCAGCCATCTTTACACTCAAACTGGATGGAGAAATATCAGATGTAAGATTAGGAAAATCCCAAAGTATTAAAGGAAGTTGAAAATTATCCCCGCAACACCCCACTGTGCAGTGTAAACCATGGTTCGGTTCCCGTAGTGGCCATTTTAACATTTTAGAACTGGATAGGAAAATTGTCAGAGGTTGAATGAACATTAGCTCCCAGAACAATGAAGTTTAAGCTGACAATTGTCCCTGCAAAACTTCAGTAACCATGCAATGTAATCCGGGGTTCAGTTTCCGTAGCGACCGTCTTAATGCTCATCAAACTGGATGGGAAAAATGTCAGACATTAGATAAGAAAATTCCCTATTATCTAAGTGAGATGAAAATCATCTCTGCAAAACTTCACCATCTACAAAGTAGAGCTATACTATCATATGGTTATCTATGTACAGAAAAAAAAGCATCCTTACCAATAATTTCATCCAAGCTTATCTAACCTAATCAAGATGTATACATATATCAAACTTTATACTGTACATGGTCCAGCTCATATATAAAATTCCTGAATAAGGATTTTTTTTCAATAAAAACATCATAACTTGAATGTGTCCTACATGTAGTATCTTCAACAACAGGCAAGTGCTTTTAAGAAATATTTCTAAAAATCACAACAATGGCATATTTAGGTCTGTGAGATGACAAAGGGCATATAAAATGGACAGAGTTGTTTTCATAATTTTGAGCTGCTGAATATGTTACTGAGAAATTATGTTTCAGGGGATGGTTAAAAGCCAGATGCAGGGAAATCCCAAAAGCTGTTGTACAAATGTAACTCATGCAGACAGTAATAGAGACAAATTTTCGCTCTTTTCTAATCATCAATTAGTCACCCCTGAGAGTTATGTGAATCATATTCCGATCCTATTGATTGTAATGCAGTATTTCTATTGATTCTGCGCCGTGCATTTTCCACCACGTCGTCTGCCGCAATTTCAACTGGTATCGGTTAATACTACACAAGAAAACGCGCTTTTAGCTTGTTATAAGTGTTTACGGTACGGTTGACATTATAACTGTTACGCAAGTATTTCTGGCAAAGCTCAGCGCAAGCGGACATGAAGCTGAATTTATTGGCACGGGATGTGTCCACCCCCATTGGTCGCCCAGATGGTATCGCCTATTTAATATTAAGCAGCCGTAAGCGGCTAAAGCTATTAACAGTAATTGAATTCCCCCTGTGCAATTTTGGCCCAGAATACGCAGCGTACGGCGCGATTTTAGGCACGAAATCGCCTTTTTGGTCGCTAAAACGTGAGAAAGACTGAAGGGAAGGGCTGTATGTGGCCATCCCTGCTCAAATCTCGCCATGTCGACCGCTCGGAAGCGGCGCTGTCCGAAAAAACAGGATTAAATTTAAACAGCCAAGACCTTTCTTCAATATGGCGCCCGCCCCCGGCGACGTCGACTATTATCTGTAATTTTTGTAAATAAACCCCCGATTTGTGGGTTTAAATCGATAGCAGTGCGTGCATAAACTTACCCACTCGTCGGCGGATGCAAAGGAAGTTTGTAAACTCGGCGTTTTGCGCGCAAAAGTCCGAAATTTGACGATACTTAAATCGGACGTCAATATTTTTGAACGCCCAGCGCGCAAGTGGCACCGGGAGGGAATATAATTAAATTTTACAAGCTGACGTCATGCGCCGGGTCATGCCATTTCAAGCGGCGGTATAAATAAAACGGAAGTAAATTTTGAATATAATAAAACATATTTTTGGGATTAATTTTTTTGCATAACCGTTAGGTCATATTTGTGATAAGGAATATTCAGTTTTAGGCCTATGAGGCTTTGCGTGTTGCATTAACCAAGTAGGAAAAGCTATGTTGTGCATTACGCAACCGAAACAAATCCTCTGGAGATATATCAATAAATCATTTAGATATAGTAAAATATTGGTTTTACCGAAAACTTCAAATAACATCTGATTTATTGAATTTACAAGTACTGCTGCTAAACCATTTGACCTACTTATAAAAGTGTAAAAAATGTCAACGTTTGTAAAACAATTTATTTAAAAACTTATGCAAACCCCTCATAGACAATCTATACTAATGACACTAAGTGATTATATGATGACGAAGATTTCCTCTTCCGCATGTGATGAATTTGCGTGCCTTTCTAACGCGCATTTAATGCGCAGTACCATGCCATGATTTGATATTTCATAGATTATCAAGCGACCGTAAGCATATTGCGTTGCGCACTGCCGGACTCGTTTGAATAGCGTTATTGTGCAGTGATTAATCTGCATAACCACAGCTCACACGTTGATTTTACTTATAATTAGCGAAAGACTGTCAGAAAACTGATGGAAAAAGTGTTGAAACTGGACAACCTACGTATAAAACGATATCGAGAGGCTTTCATTGACTTTCCCAAGGAATAGTGCTGGTACAGTAATCCGAGCTAGCGTCCGGATCGAAATCGCAATCGGGCCTTTTTTTCACCTGGCGGGTAAAAGAAAGACGCCACCGGGGGACTGGCGCATGAGCAGTACGAGCGTCCACGTATGTGGGACTGTACATGTATGTGTAAGTCTCCACATAGTGGCGTCAAATGATCTGTTGTTGATTAGGTTAGCGGACAAGAGAGCGAAAGGTCACGGTTTTCGATTCCTGGCGATCCTGGCTAGACGTCGGCCCTTGGAAAGGCACTTTATAGAACTTTCCTCACTCCACACAGGTCTAAACAAGGAGATTATAACATCCTTGGTGTAAAAATGGGTGCCTGACTTGGGAAGGAGAGGGATGGGCTCCGTAAACAAAGTGAATAACAACACACAGCTTCTCCGCGGACGGCCTCGAAAAGGCAATATCTTTTACCTTAAATGTTAACCATTCAAGATTCCTGTCTGGACTGTGGCCACAGTACTTACTTGGAAGTTACGCCGAAGAAGGCGTAAGGTAAGAAGGACACGCAGGTATGAAGACACGCAATGTAACAGTTACTGAAGCAACTGTATAGGTAGCATCGACTACTTCCCTCAGATCTTACTCCAGTCACTGGCGAAAGTTAGTGGATGCTACAACTGAAATGTCTGACCGTTTCCAAATGATCTATCCAGTTGCTTGAGTAACCGTTACCTTGTGTACTTAAAACGAAGTGCGCACTTTAACTTACCTAGAAGAGACCGCAGCGCCTCCTTTCAGACTTCGCCAACAGTGCAGCAAATACTTGCATGTCAATGAAGTCGGTTCAGTGAACATGGATTTAAGCGGACTAGACAAAAGAAAGATGGCGTAGTTAGCGGAGGATGCACACGGAGTAACCGAAGACTTTTGCTGTCGTCTACTTTGACATTCTCTTGACGATAGAGTATCAAACTCCAGTAGTTGACGTCGCCATTGCAGTCGTGTCTTCAGGTTGATTTTTTTCCTAATTAAAACTAACGCCGTTGAAGATTTCCATTTGAAGGACGTGTTTTTGATTATTTTTCTCATCATGCTCTTATTACGCTCCTCGGTGTAGAAGTGATTACGCTCAGGTTTGGCCATGTAATCATAAGAACACATAAGCGATAAGAAAACAGCGCATATCAGCCGCCAAATCCACAGCAAACGGCCAGTCACCCGGGCCTGCAAAGGAGGCTTGCGCCGTTGGATTTTTTCGGTGCATGTACGAACGGTATCATAATCGTGAGTGATAGCATTCGTCATTCAACTCGCTATCGAAGATACAAGGGTGAACCGGTGTGCTTGTCTATAAAAGCGGTTCGTACTGAAACCACATTCTACAGCCATCCAAAAAGCATCAGGCTTCGTCTCAAGCATAAAGCTTCGAATTATTGCTAAGTTCGATACTTACTTCAAGCTACACGGAAAGCGCCATCTGTCGGCCTTAGCCGATACTGCAGGTGTACTAGCAAAAACGACCTGTAATACTAAAATCTTGCCAGGATTTTAAAATTTATTCAAAAATTGTGCAGTAGGCTACTTCTAGTCGAAACAAGATAAATCATCACTACTTAGTTTGCAGTGATTTCTGGACTGCTTTGTTATCACTGCAAAAGGAGAAAAACTTACCTGTGAGAATTTCCATGTATAAAGCCTACCCAAATTACCATAGGACAAATTCAGCCACGAAAAAGTTTCAAATTCTTGCAATATACAGGCTTTAATAGTCATACTCACATATACACTAACGACTGCTTTTCCCAGTCTTTGTAATATCAGGTGGGCACATTTGCTGAAATTTTACATTTATAGGACCCAAATGTATACTACTTCAATGACATAATTGTATACTGGTTAGTCTATTCTCTAACACAAGTAGAAATGACTGGACTTAATACATATAAATAAAAATACATTAAATAACGTGAGCAACAGTACAAAAAATAACATACGTTATGTTCTACAGGTGACACATATTCAAAGTTGAATAAAAAAGTATGTACAGTTACATCGTATGCTCAACCTGATGTCATAATACCAGTAAAAATCCTAGGACTTAGTAGAAGATAATGTACTAATTAACATACAAAATACAGACTTCTCAATAGTATGGTTAACAAACTTTTTACATCACAACATAGCACGTTTATGATTATCAACAATTACAACATATGACCATGCTAACATTAACATTATTAGTAGTTGAAAACATCTATTGCACGCACTTACTTGTTAGCATTTGGTGCAAGTACTAAAGGAGGTAGTGAGTTTGTTTGTTTTATTAAACACATTAAAACCCTCACTAGTTTTTAAAGAAACTTTCTGCAGTTTCACTAGTACATTCTCCGAAGAATTTCAAGACCTGCTTCATTTAAAAAAAAAAGAATTAAACACTAAGAATATATATTGGTAGTGTTGGTTTCCACATCATCTTATGAATATTCATCATTATATTATGAATACTACAAAAGTGATAAACATTCAATCAGGAATAAGATACATTGGCTCATTCTGTGGCCACAACCACTTAAAGTGCTACCTGGCCTCTGATTGGTCTCTTGTTTGACCAATGAGAAGCTATCAATTGATTGACATTTTCACCTTGTTCAGAGTTGGCACATTGTATTTTGGAAAGGTTGTCTTAAGAAGAAGGGGTCAATTTGATACTTTAATCTTCATAATTATATACAAAACTATTTCTCTTGGAGACTCTAGCAAGTTGCAGAAAAATTTCCTGCAAATCTTACTTGCTACTCAAAGTTTTCAATTGAGGATCTCCAGTAAATATAATACGCACATGGTAAGGTGGTGTCTAGGTATTTGACCAATTAATCTTAGATTCACTAGCCTCTACCAGGCTCCACAGGTCGCTGGAAAAATAGTAAAAATTGGCCAAATAGACGGATAACATGCCAGAGGAGTCGCAAACTGTAACTCCTTTTAGCAGACTAACTCCTCTGGCATGTTATCCGTCTATTTGACCAATTTCTGCTATTTTTCCAGCAACCTGTGGAGCCTTGTAGAGGCTACAGATTCACCACAAAGCGGCAATTTTTGCATAATATATGCCATATCTTTTAGGAATGTCTGAGAAAAAAAAGCTAAGGTTTAGAGATTTAGGACACTGTTTGAAATACCTATGGGTAATGGCAATAACATCTCCATCCTTTTTTTCCATTTGCACTTACATGTCATCCAAGTACAAGTTATGCAACAGTTATGTTTGTGTGATTCTAGCTCCTGTTCTTTAAAGGCTTAACCAGTATAAAATCTAATGCAACATGGCTAGTGTGAGCTAGTGTCACAAATTATCTTTCCAACTACATGTATATGAGAATGTACTATCTTTCTTCACAATTCTATTCATTACACTGGCTTAAGTTCCACTCAGTCACGAATCGTTACCATTTTTCTGTTAAAATCAATTACTTACATTTTTGTTTCGATTGCAATTTGCCCTCGGGCATGGATTTGCAATAAAGATATCATGATTACATTGTAACCTTATAAAAAAAACCTTGACAACATTTCCTTTCCACTACTCCAGTCAAATTTTCGAAACATTAATTGTACAGTCAAACCTGTACAAGTGACCAACTGGCCAGTGTGACCACTTCTTGGTGGTCCCTTACATAATTTGTCCCATTGACACAGGCATTAACAAACTAAGAATCCTTTCCTTTGTGACCGCCTGTCCACATAGACCAGATTTATCGGTCCTCTGAGTGGTCTTCTTGGAAAGTTTTGACTGTACATTGTATCATTATAGAATCTTATGGCCACTTTCTCATGGTCTTCTTGGGCAGGTTTGACTGTCTTATTACAGAACCTTCTAGCCTCCTCCCCATCTCGTCTTAGCTGTACTCCCCATCCTCCCCCATCTCCTCTTAGCTGTACTCCCCATCCTCTCCCTCCTCCTCCTCTCCCTGGTCCATGTCATCGCTGTGCTGATTGACAAGCGCCATGATGGCATGATTGACAGCTGCCATCTCCACGGCAACCTGGACAGGATCCTGGTGAGACTCTTTGTGCTCCGACTCTCCTGAAACATGAATGTAATGTTGATCCCCTTTCACACATTCAGAACTTTCCCATGACTTTGTTCCAGACCACTCCAAAACAATTTAGGATATAGCCTGTAATTGCTGTGTCATTATCATAAAATTCAATAACAGGGTCAGATGAAGTAACTAATGTCATACAGTTTGAGTAGACCATTGTCTAATTGTATGTATGTTGAAGACAGAGACGGGTGATTTCTAAGGGACGGCAATTCAGTCAGACAGTCAAAGGCAAAGGCAGAGGATGTCATCCATAAAATTCACTTGCTGTGGCCTAATACTGAAACTTGTACTTGGATCATACATTCTGAAAAATGCACTTATACGACGAACAAGTGAAAAATGTACAACCTTGTTCCTGTAGCATATTTCCACCATGGTGGTCTGTATTTTGGTTGCCCCTATCCTCTACTCGGTGGTGGGGGGTGGGCTGACTACTTGGCACTGGAGACAGAGTGTTGTGCACTGTAACAAAGTGGAAAACACTTTTGTAAGTCTTAAGTATTTCAGAAAAGCTGACTGAAAAAAACCCAGATGTAATGCTATATAACTGATCTCAATCTCAAAAGTCATAACCCCCATATGACCCCATCTGGGGTAAAGTAGGGGGGAGGAAAGGAAGCCCCAGGCTAGGGTGGGCAGGCCCCCAGCAGAACTTCTCAACTGTGGGAGACGAAACAACCGGGCCAGGCAGGGCGTTAAAGTCAGTAAAGGAAAAGAAAGAGATTTACTTTTAACCCCAAAACTTGTCAAACCTGCTGACTGCCGTCTCTTCACGTCCTTCCGTCGGTTGGCGAACCAGTTGTAGACTCGGGCCGAGTTCACCAACATCTGGGCGGGCAGCTCCACTCCTGGCAGGGTAAGACAGGGGGATTTGTTGTAAAACGTGTTGGTCTTGACATGAATGTGGTTAGGGTTGTTGATTTACAATCTAAATGTTCTGGGTTCGAATCCCTAGCAGCCCTAATGTTGTGCCCTTTGGAAATGTGCTCTACACCTATTTCCTCACTTGACTTTCCCCCTCTACTTTGCCCCTGGTGGGGTCATCTGGGAGTAACAAAGAAGAAGAAGTGTAAATGAGTATCTAACTTTTGCTGGGGACATCCTCTTCTCACCGTGAGCCCCTGTTTGTGGATAGTCATGCTGAAGATCCCACCACATATACCGAAAAGACATGGGGTCCTTCTTGATTTAATCAGCTATTGTTGAACGTTTCTCTTACAGTTACACAGTGTTATTGATGACTTCTCCTGTTCCCAACAGCAGTGGATTTATCAATGAGGATTTTATTTCAGATGTGTACCTGGTTTCTGTATAACTTGACTCAGGTGAAAATGAGTACTTATCTTTGGTAAGGGACATGTAAACAAAACTGTTCTTGATGACTTTTCCTGTCCCAATGGCAGAGGATTTATAAACAAGGATTCTATTTCTGTACCTGGCTTCTGTATAACACTGTTGCAGGCGTTGGTAATCTCCTCTCGTTTCTTCTCGTCTGGATATTGGTTCTCTTCGAAGTACTTCTCCATGATAGTGATGCAGGCCTCAGGCCAGTTGAACCTGGGGACACAAGACACAACTTTTAAGTCTATCTACTATAAGAATGGTTTTGTGCCTATAAATTAGCCCCTGTCACACATTCATGACCATTCTCAAATTTGTTCCCGACCACTCCCCAACCAAGGTCGGCAGTAGCATGGAATCCATCCTTTTCTAGCTCCTCTTCAAACCATTAATGATGGCATCCAAACATAAAATGACTTTTCCAACTTTTAATTTACAAAATTTGAAGTTGGCTGGCGTAGATGGCTATAGGGTGACCTCACTGACCAACTGCATGCCACAGATTACCTTGTTCACAACAAACTCCCAACCATGGTCTGGAGAAAGTATGAAGGCCACAACCTAACACATACATGTACATACACATACTTTTTCATTTGTCAATTTTTCTAAATAACAGGCGATTCCCACTCATTTTTCTTCCTTATCAATCAATAGACTTGAACTCCATGGCAAACTCACCTATGACCCCTTCTGTGTACGTTGCTCCTGAACTGAAGGTGAGGCGTCCAGTCATGGTCGTCATCCACGTGTTCCGCGACCCGCACGGCCTTCGGTACGGCTGACGTCAGGTCTAGCGCCGACACTGCCAGACGAACAATATCATTAGATGGCATGTTGTCTTTCACTTACAATCTTGAATAGACGACAATGTTACATGATATTTTCCAGTTATATCTCATGCTCTAGTATTGACTTGTTCTGCCAGTTTGTTAGTACTGGTGATAAAGAAACGTGATGGCAGTCACTCGAAATGTCGTTAAGTATCTTAACCAGGTGTTTTTTTAATCATTTAGAATACTTGAGAATAAAGATAGCACATGTTTATCAAGAAGTATATCAAGTACTTATTGTGCCTCATTTTCCTCAATGCTTTTCCAGCTCCCCTTTCCTATAGTTGCAAGAAATAAACATATTTAATGAAGGACTGAAAGTTTACTTGTCTACAGTTTCTGTTCACTGGGTGCTACAAGCCATCTTACCAGGTGAGTTGGAGAACTTCTCCCTGATGTACCAGGTGAACAGGGTGCATTTCTTACCAGGTGAGTTGGAGAACTTTTCCCGGATGTACCAGGTGAACAGGGTGCATTTCTTACCAGGTGAGTTGGAGAACTTTTCCCGGATGTACCAGGTGAACAGGGTGCGTTTCTTGATGATGCTCATGTCCAGCCCCTGGGTCAGGAACTGGGACAGGTACGACTGGCTGATCCCCGTGTACCTGTGGTCGCAAGGTAGTCTTGTGGTTAGGGCTTTTGGATTACATGTAAAATCTATAGCTACTAGGTTCAAATCCATGTACTCTCACCTCTCAAATAAACGTACCGGTACGTTTATTTTTTTTCGCCTAAACATCCGCCCGGTACTTTCTTATTTTAGACGGTACGTTTATTATTTTTTCAAAAGTTGGGATTTTGCTAACCAGAAATCCCTCTAAAATCGAAATTTTAGGTTTTTCTGCTCATATTTCCCCGGTATTTTTGCTAGTAATTCGCTATTTTTCGGCCTAGCGGCGATGATTTCCCCACCGCTATCACCGACGGCAGCCTTTGTGAAATCCTTGCGGCACTCGTAACATATCGGTCGATCTCGCTATGACGTTACAAAGTTAACGTTGTTATTGGGGGAAAATAAGACACAACATTGACATTTCAAAATACAATTTTCATGTAAATAACTTTGACAGTTTACTTCGTAAACCAAACTTGCGGCACGCTGATCAAAAAACGTGTCCAGTAGTACACCGTAGTAGACTTGCACAGGGAAGAATTCGATGACCGCTATCGGCAGCGCGACGGAAGAATGATTCGTTCACAGAAGATACATTACACGTAAAAACAACAATTATAACTTAACTTCCCTTGTGAAATGTGTTTTGAGGCCGCAAAATCTAAGAACGGCACAAAACGAGCGGTAAACAACAGCATGTTTTGCCATCGAAACATGGCGGCACCATCAGGCGTGGTGACAGTAAAACTAGCAGCATATTGCATAGTGCAGATTACGATCTTTCAAATGATACCGTAAACGAGTGGAAAATGTTATATTTTGCGGCAACGATAGAAACAGAATTCTATCTATATTTTAGGAGGGTTTGTATTTTAGAATAACCGTAAGATTTTCCAAATTTTGCGGTAAAGGGTCGTTTCTATTGTCAACATGTAATCGGTAATTTCTTCGTATGTGCAGCCTGAGACGCTGTGCTACTTTTACAGTCGAGCTCTGTTCAATATAGTGGGCTAACCGCGGGGACTCGAAATCCGAGCGTCTCACAAAAACTTTGTTCTCGACGCTATGGAGCAAAAGTTTATGGACATTGCCCTTTTTTTGTTGTTCATATTTTTTGGGGGGGGGGGTAATGTCTTTAGAAAATATGATTAGGAACAATTTAGCTATCTGATGATTTTGATTATATGTTAGTAATGATAAAAGATAATGAAATTCATGTACAACAATTTTCCTTGATCACTTGCTGCAAGTTCCAAGTAGAAAATGCATTATATCATACACTGTATCATGTACATTTTCACTTGTTGAATTTGAAGCACCGTGGCCCCCGGTTAGGGGTCATAGCGGGGAACCTATGCCCAAATTTTCAACATTACTATTTTATTTTATCGAAGTGGCAAGCAGATCATCATCATTTGAACAAGCTTACAATTATTCTGTTCAATATCCATATACTTAATAGGTATGGTCCTCAGGCATAATTGAATAGATGCAACCTACCTGCTATTATCTTATTTCCCTCGGACAGTCGTGTGGACACAGTTTACCTCGATCGTCAATTTTGAAATTTTCCGGGGGGTACTTTTATTTAAGGGGGTACTTATATTAGATTTTGAAGATTTTTCCGGGGGGTACTTATATTCCAGGGGGTACTTCTATTTGAGAGGTGAGAGTAGGCTACAGTGTTGTGCTGTTGGGAAAGGCACTTAACACCAACATTTATTTCTTCACTAATGAATTATGTGAAATTGATTACCTACCTATAGCTCAGGCTAGGGACATCCTCTTGGATGGTACGTAAAGCCAGAGGTCCCTGGTTTGAGAAGAGCCTCTAGTATGAATCCACCACACTTATCAAAAAGAGTAGGGGCCTGTCTTGGTGTGAGTGGATCAAATCTCACAGTCTGGTTTCTGGGTTGACATCTTAAAAGGATAAAGTCACCCATTATGTCTACCCTTCCACAAATGTCAATGAATCAACAAACACATACCTGCTGATCAGGCCCTGTGAGATTCGACGCTCCGACAGAAATAACCGGAGTTCCTCCTTCACAGAGTCCACATTTTTACTGAGGAAACAAGTGAAAGGTTATTTTATCTTAAGTTTATTTTTTGTGATACTAAATTAAATTAAGAGATATCCAAAACATAATACTAATTGATACAGTGCAAAAAATTGCTTAAACATTGGAAAATCTTCTTTGGGTAATACATCTCGTGTTCTCTTATTCAATCCTATACAAATTATTTGATGTTGTGTAAATCTTTGCTACATTCTTATCTTTGCAGTGGCAGTAATTTGTTGTACAACTGTGAAGACCAGGTAAAAGTTTCTACACCTTTTTTTTAGTAAAGTTTTCCCCAAAATTAAGGGACCTAAAAAAATATATAAAATGGGGGTCCAGCGCCTGATCGGAGGTGCCTTAAGCACATTAAAGGGGAAAGTCCAGCAACCCCTCCCTGTAAAAACATTCCCTGCTACAGAAACAGCAAGGAAACGTGCTGATCCATGTGCCACTAGGCACTACAAGGTGAACAACAACTCTTCCAAACACTGTTCTTACTTGAGCATGATTTCCACTTCAGTCTGGATCTGTTCCTCGGACAACACACAGTCCTTGTGTGGCCTGGTCTGGTCCATGGGGCTGGCTGTTCCGTTAGCTGCTAGTGCCCCCTGTGGGCTGGAGACGGGAGGGCTCGCAGCTGGAACAATCTCACCCTCAGTCTTCAGGTTCCATCGCATGGTCCTGAATGGGTGGTGGGGATTCACACTTCAGATTCATCATTCTAAATATATATTGGAATCCTGCTTGACAAAAGGTCCGTCTGATACAGGAAACTACATGTATCTGAGTATCACACATGAGGAAAACCTGTATCCAGGGTTCTCACCAGGATTTTTTCGCAGCGTAGGGGCATCTTACCACGGCGCGTGTCGAACGCCATAGGCCAGAGTACTGTAGGGGGGTCCCCTAAAAAGTTTTAAAATTCATATCCCTCTGAAACCCTATTTCCTGCATTTTGAGGGCCACATGTTTTAGATAAGGCCAGAGTTGTTTCTTTCAACTTTGTTAAAAAAAAAATTGTGAAGGGTGATCATGAGTATCGAACATTTTTGTGGCCAAGGTATGACATAAAACTATCAAAAGTAAGTATGGGCGGTGTAAACCATGCAACGATACTCCCCTGTTTGCAGTCCAGCCTCTCCATTGTCTCTATCTTCACCATTTTGGGGGCAGTTTTGAACTGGTGACAGATTGAATACACACCTGTTAGAACACGCATGTACCGGCGGCGCCACGATACTGCCGTGTTCGCGGTCCAGCCTCTCCATGGTCTCCAGCGCCTGCAGGATCTCGTCCTTGCTGAGTCCCGTCCGCCGCAGTCGCTGGAGAAGGTCGATCTGCTCGATCGTGTACCGTGGCTCTCCCATCATGCAACACCTAGAATAGAACAACCAAAACGCTGACAAAGTTGATAAATGTTAGACATCCAGGATACAAGCAACTGGACTCCAAATCTAATCCAGTTGCTCCAGTAACTTTTACCTATGGTATACCTTGCATAAAGTGGCCATAACATCATCAAAGAATTTATGGTTTGTCTGTAAATCAAATACAAAAGGTACACCATTATTTCTGTCATCATTGATTTGACAAATCACAGTACATTAATTGGTACGGTTAGAGAATACAAGAAAGTAGATACGCCACATACACTTTTTGAAGTTGCTCAGTAATTATGAAGGGGCAAGTAGACATAACTCCAATTTTTACGTTCGTTACATAGCATAAGCAGGTAGCATTTCAATCCCTGTAGCACTTTACTTGAAAAACTTTGTTCTTATATATTCTTTCTAAATTTTTACAAAGGAATAGTTGGATAATGTAATCTGCGATCGTCGTTTCTTCAGTCAAATTTCCCGCCACGCTCGACATAACAATTTCCAACGTTCCGTCTCCAAACGAATGCGCTTTTTCTCCTTCGCAATATCTCCCTGCCATCAACTTGGCTTCAGACGTGACCAACATGTACAAATACGTTAATAGGTTGGAGTCACGGGGCCGCTGGGATGGCTTATAAATTAATGAAATTAGCATAATAACACGATAAACGGGGCGCTGGTTGAAAAACAACCGGGGTTCTTTGTCTGTTTCCGCGCTCATATCTCCCGGAAAAAACAGTTACAGATGATGAAACATGATCAAAACGTACCTACGTGGCTCCCCCTTGAAGACCAATTGGGTGAAATCGTTGAGATTTGGTACAAAACTGGTAAAACTATCAAAACTCGGTCCCCAAACCTGCGGGTTTAGAACCCAAACCCTGGGTCAGCCATGTTGAAAATGATGCATGCTGGGATATGTAATTAACTATTCCAGTTACTGTCAGTGACCAGTTAACTAAACGTCAAGTCCGCGGGGTTCCTTCAAGTTTGCCGAGATTTGGGCACTTTATACATCAACACTTAGTTTACTTACTCTGTAAAACTTATCCCTCAACTCGTTGTCTTCAAGATTTTATCACGACGTTTTCGCACAAGTTTTAAACTAAAACCATCAACCAATATCATGAATATGCTCTTCTCTTAGACTCCCTCCGGAGAATTCTCCACAACATCACATATTTAAGTCTCTCCATGGACAACTTAAGCATCTCTATCTCATGCAGCTATCTTAGACACTGAAGTTTTTCTTCCAACTTGTTAGAACTTCGAAGTGTTGAGGCTTCTTTTCTGGGTCAGAAACCCCAGTCTTTGATTACGTCTGGAAGAGTCCATTACGTTCAGTGAATTCACCGTTCATGTGAGCTATATAAAACATCAATTTAGCACACAAATATCACATTTAATCTAACATGTCATTATTAATACACCATATATTTTATATTTTGTGATTGTTTAAGATTCTATTGACAGCACACTTGATTTAAGAGTAGAAGTATAGTACGGACGCCCCCTAAAGAGTTGGTGCGGTCCTATTTACCTGGGGCTATCCTGATCCATTACTGTTTGGTTTCCATGCGAGGCGCTGTGCGGCGGCGGCATGTAAAAACACCCCGCAAGACTCAACAACCTGAAGCACCTCTTCTCCCCAGTCCTCAGGAACCGGAGTACGACAGGTGACCGGCCACAACACCGGAGATAGAACCACAGGTAACCGGACTTTGACATGCTTGAGCGGGGAGGGCCAAATGTGGAGAGATACTGAAACATTTTACAGCGTAAAAACTGTTTTTACGCTACAAAGTTTGTCCGGCCACCGGTCGCTTGGTGACTCAAGAGCGAGGATTTAGGTATGAGGGGTCATTAGTTCGATTCCCATTTATAACGTTACTATAGGCAAGTGTGTACGATCGAGAGATCTGCGATCAACAATACCCCGACCTACTGGATTATTCACTGATTCTGTAACTATGCACATCAAGGTGGTTGTTTATTTAATTCTAGAGAGATTTTTTTGTCACAATTCTACTTAAGTGTTGGCATTATGGATGCTAAATGTTTAATTCTCTGTGCATTATTCATTGTTTTGTTAACTTATTTCGTAAGTAACTTTGATAATTAATTTATAGACGCTGCATCTACAAACTGAAGATTTCTAAATCACAGAGAAAACAGTTGTCCAAACACTGCAAATCAGTGAGCCCACAGATTTACTTAATGGCTTCAATTTGTTGCTAAACTACCCCCAGAGGAAATTACTGTCACTTTTGCCATCCAGGTGTCCCTAATTGTCTCTAAAGAAGCTATGGTGGAGTTAGTTTGTTTTGTTTGTTGGCGGTACCATGATCGGTATGCACACAGGTGTACAGGCCCACCCAACCCTTAAGTCACAACAGGAGTCAGGACGTGTAGGAATCTCCAAGCAGTTAGTTATCATTTTCTGGCTGTATCGTTAACTAAATCTTGAAATATTCGCGGCGCTTTAGGTTTTCACGGTTTTATCAGCAAAGATGTGGTCCCATTATATTACTTTAATTTTGATACAGAATGCTTTTTTTTCAACTGGGAAAGTAAAACTAAAACAACTCGAAAACATTTCAAAAGATTGCAAAAATAAACAAACTTCATTTATTTAGAAGATTTGGAAGACTGCACAGCATTGTATATGGGGACTGTCAAACCTATTGGCTACCAACCACTTCTGATAGAATTCCAGCCAAAAGCCCAGTCTCGTCAACTTTCTCAAAAAGTTTCTGTTTTTTTTTCTGTCGCATAGCTGTTAGTTACATTTCATTTCAAGTCTTAACTCAATATCATACTTTTGTGTTTTCTATTCATGGCTACTTCCCCTGCCTTCTAATTAGATCAAGTCCCAGTGTAAAAGCATAGAAATTGTCTTTGTTGTCAGTAACAGCTTAGGCTTTTCAAATCCAATAGTATGTATCTCTTTTATCTAAGCTGTTTAGCTAAAATGGTTTAAGCAGTCTGTGGCCAGTTGTACAAGTGCATGTAGTGCCTCTTCAATAAGGACTTAGTCTAACTCTAAGCTGTTTGTCTTTCATACTGGGCAACTGATTTCATGATATCATTCTGTGGAATAACTGACCGTAAGCCTGGTAAAATACTTCCAAAGCTGTTCTATTAGCAAGGAATAGTCTCGGAATTGTGTTACAAATGGTTTACAGATAATTTCGTTACATATAGCTCTTAGAAAGTATGTGAACCCCTTAAATGGTGTTAATGAAGTTTCCCCTCCCCACCCACCTGTTCAAAAGGAATCAAAGAAGGTGTGTTGCCTTCACGGCTCATGTCTGTGCTGGGCTGTACATGTATGTGTGCTTGTTTTGACAGATTCGTCCTGTCATACTGCACGAAAACCACCTGTGCTGCTCCTTGGATCCTTACACTTGTAAGATACTAGAAAAGTAGTATTGTTTGGTCCCCATTTCAAGCTGTTACAATGTTTCTTGTTGTGGCTATTTGCCTTGGGAGCTATTAAGAAGTAAAGATAGAGTCCTATCATTTTTGTTACTTACATGTCTTATCATAGTATTAAAATATGCCTCATCATTGAATAAAAATACTCTTTGTACACAATCAAGTGATTCATTTAACCTACATTTCGGTGACCAGCAGTGTCATGATCCTCAGGCTAGGGCAATTCACTACTTACAACAAATCACTTGGTTGTGTACAAGACTCTTTTTATTAGGTGAATTACCAACCTGATGAAGCTATTCACGGATGCCTCATTTTGATTTTCACTTTATTTGATGTCGCTGTCTATGTTGTTTTCCTTCAGGATATCGTATCAACAACAACAAGCCAAGTTCAAAAGTAACTGAGTCTGCTGTTTACTACTGTACACAGCGAGTTCACGACATATCTAAACAATAAAAAGAGGAACACAACTCTATAAAAATCTGTTGATTCCTGCGCTCAAAAGATGTTGTCATAGCAACCAACAGCAGAATGCGGGAGAGATCTTGGTCCCTTTGCGAGGATGGCGGAAAGTGGGCACGGGAGCGGTGACGAGACGGCGGCAGATCCTGTTGCCTGGCACAACCATGACATACCACAACGACAACTCGAAAACGTGCAACTCACAAAAGAAGAAGCGGAACCCCTTCCCGTATCTCGTGAAGATTCCTTCATCAGCGTAGAAATCAAGTCCAAGAAAAAAGACATGCAGGAGAATGAGATCTCCCAGCCCGGTGAAGACGCGGAGAAACTCAAAGTAGCCGAACCTCAAGGGGGGACCGACTCAGGATTCCATGAAAGCACCAAGAGCGCCATCAAGAATGAGAAGACGCTTGGACCACCGCCGACGTCACACAAGAAACGCAAACCGGGCAAAAAGGGAATTTTCTTCTCCTACTCTCCAGACGCAGCGTATCTGGAGAAGAAGTTTGTGGTGGAAACCGTCCGGCAGCTGAAGGAGAATAACTTAGCAGAAGACATCTGGTTCGACAAGGACGAGAAGAACATTGACGCCCCCACATGGTTCACTCAGCGTCTAGAAGCTGTGGAAAAATGCCGCGCTGCAATCCTAATACTCTCCGACAGCTACTTCCAGTCCACCATGTCCCTGTTTGAAGGCAAGGTGCTGCTGGAAAGAACAGTGTCGTTATCGAAACCGCCACAACTCTTTCTCGTTTTGTACAGTCCCACAGACATACCGCCTCAGTACGCCCCCTTCCTGGACGGCATGGTAGACTTAACGTCAGGGAGAATCGCAAAGAGTAGCCTCGCTGAAAAAAGCTCCATGGTGGTCGGCTCCCTGAGCATCTACTTGGAGAAACTATCAACCGCCATGGTCCCGGCGTTGCCTCCGCTAGTGGCCGAGACGGAATTCACGGGTCAGTACAAGAAAACGAAGCTCTGCCAATGGACGGTCAACGACGTACAGGAGTGGCTCGCGGGGATGAAGGTCCGGGAATTTTTCTGCCAAGCCTTCGCGGAGAACGGGATCGACGGCTTCCTCCTTATGGCGCTCACAGAACAGGACATGGTATCGTACCTCAGCATCGAGAGCCGCATCGTGCGGAAGAAGATTCTCTCTGAGATGGTGCAGATTCTGGACAACGAACAGAAGATGAGGGAAGGTTGGCATCTCCGGGTGCGCTTGAAGCGGCCGCGGGTGGACACGGTGTACCTGGTGTACGACCCAGCGGACGTCAGGCTAGCGCAGAACATGAAGGCAGATCTGCTGAAGAAGAACATTCAAGTAAGATTGTCTTTGTTTTGTTATTTGTTTCTTGAAGGAAAAAAAATTGTCATTTAACTGACTTATAACCATGTCATAGAAGTCCAACTATGTAGAGATGTATTCATGAAAGCAATGCAACAGTAAAAAAAATCATTTACCTCCCTTAACATCCAAAAATTAGAAGTTGACCTATTTTGAAAGCTACATATATACTGTACGCAAATCTGCATGAATATGAATAGCTTCTTTTACAAAGATTTTTGTTCAACAACTGATTCTTGAATTGGAAAATTCCTATTTTGTGGTACATTTCGGTAGTATTGTACATAGATCTAATATATGCATTGTTTGGTTAAAGATAGTGTAGATTGGGCATTAAGATTTTAATGTTTACAAGTAGATTGGGCCTACCGATATACATGTACATGCCCCTCTAAGTCTAACATGCCTGCAAATTTACCCAACACTTTTGGGCTGAAGGGACTTTCACTCAGAGTTTTCAATCTTTTCCCCCCACAAGACAAAATGGTTCTTTGTTTATCTTCCAGGGGATCTGACTGTTTGTTTGAGGTGGTAACTAGGTGACAATTTGACTTAACGAGCATTACTAACGAGGGGAGTGTGTCAGGGGGATTAAACCCTTAATCCCTCAGGGGGGAGGCCGTTAATTATCCTGTCAGGCCCTTTAAAGGGATTTTGTTCTGAGACTGAGAATGAAATAAGAAGGTTAGAAAGGACACTAACAGACTTTACTGGGTAGGAAACCATGCTTGTTTCGTGAAAGACTTTGCAACTTAGAAACTTTGGAACTTTCTGAGTGTGTGCATGTAACTCATTTATAGGAAGTTAGTGACAGGAAAAGTTTGCTACTGGTACAATGTTGCCCTCCCTCCCATATATACTTATAGCCTGGCTATAAGAATGCTTAGAAGCAGCAAGGAGGTTATATAGACCTCCTTGGAAGCAGCAGCTCAAGCCCAAGTCTAGTTCAAGTCCAACCTGCTTCATTTGAAATGCGACCCTTTTACAGGCACTGAACCATGTCATATGCCTGAACAGAGAGCCAGTTTCCCTCAACAAGAGACCTTGTAACGTTTCCTAGTGGCCGGCTCCTTTTTGTTTGTGTCTCTTGCTCCAGTGGTTAGAGAGAATCTGGAGATATTTGTTGACCATAGTTGTGTGAATGGATGGAATTTTCCTTTCTGGACTACAATTGTATACTATATAATACGCAGCCTGAAAATACTCTTTTGTTCCAATGTTCTATGTAAAACTAAGAGGACTACTGTAAACCTGCTACATTTACAGTCGGGCACATGTTCATAGGTGGGCTTTTTGTCGTTGCAAGTGACCACTAGTATAATTATGGATTTGCTGGAATTTTATTGAGCAGAAAAATTCTTAATATTTTTCCTTGGTTTTCTGTGCAGCATGACTAATCATACCAAAAATTAGAGCATATCGATCTTACTTTTAGCACACCTGTAGTGGTACATTGTGAATACCTGATGATTTTGACAGTTTTCTATCATTTTTATTCAGCTCTGGATCGAAGACTTTCAAAGCTGTGATACAGAAAGTGCAGTTGTGTATATATTTTTGCTTTAATTGCCATCAACATTTTTTTTCCTTTTGGTGTTAACTTTTTTGCTAAGTACCAAATTATACTAATTACCAGGTTGGTAATGATTGGAAAGCAGGAAGAATTTTTTTCTGACAATACATGTTATTTCAAACATTTCAAATCAATGTTATTTGGCTAAGGTAAGGTAACGGATGTGTTGAAATGTAGTTAAGTAGCTGTCCAACAATGGTTAAGCCAGTGCCATTTTCTATTTGTTACATTTACATCGACCTTAACCAAAGAGCTTGTCAAATAAAAGTCCTTTCGTTGAAAGTCATACAAATATATATGAGGCAATGTTACAGCAAGTTGTACAATAGACAATGAGCTTTCCTAGACTTTGAACTTTTCTGAAGGAATGCTGTTTACCTAAAGTATGTTGTTACCAAAGAAAGAAGTCACTGTTCCTTTTACAATGTAGTTTACACGCAAACACACCTGTCTCTCAGACTGTCCAAACATGACATTCTCCGACTTTCAAGTTCTCCTCGGTGTCATGTATGGATATAAAATCAAGGCCTGAGGGGTGTGTATGTTTGGCTGCCGATTTGCGCTGTTTTGTTTGCCATGCTTTTAGAGCTCATACAAAAGAGAGGTGCTCACGCTCACTTGTGTGCCCATGTCAGAGTCAAGGACATAGAGTTGAAGTCCTTGTGAAAACCATATCAAAGAAACATGAAAAGAAAATGACACACTTTGAAACAGAATAATAATTATTGATTTTGTACTCTCAAAGTAAAGATTAGATAATAAGATTTTAACCATCTGACTTGACCCGTTTTCTGACAGTTGGCCCAATTAGAAAGTCCCAGTCTTTCTATACAACCTCTGCTTGGAAGGTTGTGATTTTACACCTTCTTAACCTCATTCAGAATGAGAGACAAAAAAATTTGAGTCACCGAATCTTGTTATTCTTGCTGCCTAGACTTAAGCAACTTGATCATCCAAACCTTCTCAACTGGATGAAAGAAAAAAAAAGTTAAACCTAAAGTCGCTTAATCTTGTTTTGGCTTTTTGAGCAACTTGATCATCCAAACCTCCTCAACAGGATGAAAGAAAAAAAAGGGACCTCCAGTCGCTAAATCTCGTTATACCTCTTAAAGCAACTTGATCATCCTATTCACCGCACATTACCCCAGCCCTCAGGGGACAATGGTGAGTCATAACAAGTTTAACTCCCCCCATTCAGCGCGGCTCCCGCGGCAATGGATCCTCCTGTTTTGATCCCCCGCATCTTTGTGTGCCTGTTTGTCTGCGGTGTCACGTTTCCTCGATGTTGTTATTGACGTGAGTTAGCGTTGGTCGGGACAGCGTACATGGCAACCTTATGACGTTATGTGAGATGGACTGAACCTTGTGGAAGGCCTTTAAGATCTGCACTGATCCGATATTGTGCCTCATGAGCTTTGCAAAGTCTCAGTCTGGGCTTGGGACTCATTGTACCCTCCCCCTCAAAATATGTATTACTGTACTACAAAGACATGGACTGTTTTCTGCCACAAGCTTTAGCCCCATGAGAGTGTTCTATAGTCCAAAATCATATTCATGATTGTAAATTCTCATCAAGAATGTCAAAATTCGCCATCATAATTAAAGAACTGAGAACTTGGATAGTTTCAATCTATAAAATTTTCGTCAAATTGCCCTGCCTTTTCTTGACAGTCTAAGTGATACAGTAGATTTACTCAGTACATTGTGCTACAAGTAGCCTAATCCCTTTTAGCCCATCAGTCAGGTGTAAACCCAAGATGACAACTTCTTACAAAAGATTAAGAGTCAGGCACAGAAAGGTCCCTAACAGTCAGACCCCTGCTGACCTGACTTGCTGCCTGGGCATGTAGGCCTCAAAAAGCTACAAAGTTGACACAACAGTGTAGAAGTAACATGCACCATGGTTAGCACCTAGGGATGGAAGATGGGAGGTTGCAGACAGTTTGTTCAAGCTGTGCTGTTGATACTGTTGTCCTGGATATATACATTTGTATCATACTACATACATTCAATATACACAATTGTTCATGACATCCAAATATTGCTTCGCATCTTTCAGGTGTCTTAACTGAATTTACATGTTCAGTAGCAAAAGCGGTTGGTGGAAGCTTCCTGTATGGTCTGATGCGTAATTATATACTTCTGCAAGGCATTTTTGATGGTCATGGCCTTTTGCTCCTGGTGTTTGGAACTAAAATCTGTTTTTAAGTAGTCTTGAAGCAGTTCTTTCCATGCCATTACTGACTTTTCTTTTCAAGCACACATGAAGTTCATGGCCAAGCGCCTTACTAGGAGATTATCGAGCACTCAGAAAGTCTTGGCAACTGATTCACCACGCAAACATGGCACATTATTGTGTGCCAACTTCAGACAAACAGTCATCACTATTGGAGGGGGGATCAGCAGAATGTAATGCTGTTTTGATTGAGTTGTGTACTTAGGTAAACATCATATGTAATGCCAACAAACAGTATATGGCAGCCGACATTTTGAGGAAAATCAGAGTTGGCCATCTGTTAGCAGTCGTCTTCTTTTGCTAGTTTCAGACCCTTGGTGTGATAGAGGTCATAGTGTTGGGAAGAGTGTGTTTTAGTACAGGTGTTTTTACTGGGTCATATTTACACGTAAACATTTACCTTTACCGACGGCCCAAGACTACAAGAGTCACGTCAACGGTTTTGTGTCGCGGTCGCCAAGACGCGGCGGTATCTGTTGACCCGATACTGTGTCGTTTTTGTTTTCCGACTCAATGCCTATATTATGGACCACTCATTTTCCCCATGGTCAAGTCAGAGGCATTAGTTTCACCTCTTGACCTTACCACAAAGAAATGTCAAGGAAGAAAATAAATGATACGTTGTGTATAAATGGGTGAATGTTGTTTCAAAGTGGAGAGAGAATTCTTTTTAAGCGCAGGTGTACAGTTGCAAGGTTTTTATTACATGCGTACATTTGTACATAAGGAATTCCCTTGGAACTGAGCAAAAAACTTGGGAGTCCTCAATATACGTTTCAATGAAGTTAAACTTTTCAAAAGGTGTCACTGGCTTTAGTAAAAGGCAAAAAAGGACATAATTCTGAATACAAATTATTGCAAGTTCATTAGATTTGATATTTAAGTCTTTAGTGATCCTGTCAACAATCAATCAGTCAAAATGGAACCAATTAGATTGACCTATAATGAAAATTACATTCTGTTTTCATGTGACGCAAGTCAGAGTGAGGTTCCACTATAGAAGGCCTGACGTTCTATAGACGCCTGAAGTACCCATATAGTCAATACTTGGAAGGTTCTTCATTCATGGTAGTACAAACACTGTTACTGCTTAAGTTGTCCATCTATTGACGTGTACAATTGGGCTGGGCTTGTTTGGTTGTTCAACTACATGGCAACTTTGCATTTGTGTTGTGTTGGGATGTCAGAGCTCTGACGTTCCCACAAAGAATGTAAAATCACAAAGAGTCTGAGCTTCAGTTAAACACCTTACAGTTGGATTTGTGACGTAATTACGTCACCTCTGTACCCTGATTGAATTACAATGTGGGTCAGGTCCCCAAGGTGTGCTACCTCCTTTTTGGGGCACTCTGCATAATCATGTCGAAATGCAATTTAAACTTAAAGTTAAAGTCCGGGAGTCCTAAACCATACATTATGCTTAAGGCGACACCAACTCTGTTTCGAAGCCCTTGGGCCACACAACGTTGTACATTCACTATAGCAGGGGGCTAGTTTACTGTCTTGCCCAAATTCTGCACTATTGCAATTGTAATAAAGAAAAAAAATCAAAATCTAAAATCCTGCAAAATCCACTGTTCCCAGGTTGACACCCATGACAAGCTCGGCCAGTCCAAGGAAGAGTTCCTTCAGATAAACGCTCCGCGGATCGCCGGCTGTAAGAACATCCTGGTACTCCTGACGGAAGCGGCCGCCACCTCCCCTTTCGTGTTTAACGAGGTCGTCTTTGCAGAGTGGCTGAATAGGACAATTGTCACCGCTCTGTTCAAGAACATGTGGTGCAAGCTCAGACCTGCCATGAAGGCCATTCTAGGTAAGTTCTGATTTCCTGTCAAGCTTAAACCTGGAAACAAAAACGACTTGTATTTGGATTTGTACAAAATTTAACTTAAACATAATATAACCCTATTTCATCTGCATAAGAACTGTAATGCAGCAAGACATTTAACCTTCCATCACAAAACACATCCATTGCAGACAGTAGCTATAGATGTAAAGCAAGAAGTTCAATTTCTTTAATTCTAGTCATGTATGTTGTATTTATCAACTTTGAACATGCTTTGCTGTTACCAGACTTGAGTGTAGTAAGCCCAGTGTGGTAAAAATGTACAATAAATTAAGGTCTTCATTCATTAAAGGTTGAACCATTTTAGTTACATTATTTTCTTTCATAACTCACCTAGTGACATTGACATTGAGACTTTGTTACATCCCATTCCAGTCCCGATTAGTGACAGTTCATGTTGTCATGATTTATACAATACAGAGAAGATTTGTAAATCTGCCACCAAATCCTCTAGTAGATCTCTTATTTTAGTTTAGTTATAGAAGGTACTTTTATGATGAGATGTTCCCATTTCCTTCCAACCCACCTGTTCAGGTGAGAACCCGGCCATCGACTTCGAGACGAAGATGTACGCGGACAGCATGGACGTGCTGGAACACCAGGTGCGCCCGCTACGGAAGGTGTCTGGCATCGTGTTGGAGCAGGCGTACCTGAACCGCATGGCCGAGGGGCTCAAACCGCTACAAGTCCTGGCAGCTCCGCAATCAGGTAAGGCCTAGGAAAAAACTGTGGTGTTGTGTTCGAGACATGTCACCAATGTTGTGCCCTTGAATAAGGCACTTTCCTCACTCCACTAAGGTGTAAAAAGGTGTACCTGACTTTGGTTGGGGAGGTAAAAGGCGGAGGAAAGAAAACCCTAGCCTGTTTTTTGGGTCAACTGCTGGCAAGGATAAAGAATGAAGCATGATGCTTTTTCGAGTAGCCTAAGCTAGTAATACTGTAGTGCAATGCGGCTTCGCTAAGCACATTGGGTTACCCCTACTCTTCTTGATAGGTGTGTTGAGTTCTTTTTCATGCAGAGGTTTCACGTTTGAGGACATCTGAAGATCCCTTGTACACAGGGCTGCCAGCTTTACGTCACCACCCAAAATGACGAATGAAATCCCTTACAACATGTCCGAGCTGGGTGTCAGACCCTAGGATTAAACTCCGACCCACGGATTGACGGAATTTGATCCAGATGGCGGCTGTGGAGCTGTTTTACTCATGCCATTGGGATATGTGCTATTAGATGTACATTTACTGTACATGTGTCGATAAAAATGTAACCTTTAACCTGTGCCTATGACCTGCAGGTCAGATCATGTGGCCTCTGACAGAGTACCTGGAACCCAAGGTGTTCATCAGCTACCAGTGGGACACGCAGGCCCGGGTGGACGACATTCGCAACATGCTGGAGTCTAGTGGGGTCACCTGCTGGGCTGATATCAGGTGTGTGGTTGCTACTAGCTGTAGGTAAAATACATGATCATCATCATATGTTGACCCTGGGGACAGGGTACATGTAAGTCTATGATACACTACCATGTTCCACCGTGTCCAGATGAAATACACAAAAAGTTTGGAAAGTTGAATCTGATCAGTCATAACGTCTTTGTCAAGTACATTGTATTACTGTATCTATGTAGATATCACTGGAAAGCGTTTTTATTTCTTTTAAAATGGCACCTCATGTGTTATAAATGATCACGATTTTGTGTGTGGGTTGACGGAAAAAGTCAAAATTATCCTGTGCAGTGTTCTGAAATAGAACATTTTGGAGAGAGATGGGTGCAGTCACCATGCATCAGCACTTAATGCCTACCGTTAATTGGTTGATTGATAAATTGATTGATTTATTGCCTTATTGGTTGATTGATTGGTTGATTGATTGATTGATTTATGAGTAAGTTCTACATTATTTTCTTTTTGTCGACAGTCCGGTGACGCGAGGTCACAGCAGCATGAGCAGTCGCAACGCCGCCCTGATGTCCCGCCCAGAGACGTCCGGCGAGCCAATCACCAGCCAGATCCAACGGAACATGCGCGCCTGTTCCGTGGTCATCTGCTGCATCACCCCCAAGTACATCCAATCAGACAACTGCAGCAAGGACCTCACGTTGGCAGAAACACTGTACAAGCCCATCATTCCACTAATGCTGCGCTTCCTGCCCTGGCCGCCAGAGGGAGCCCCTACTGCTGTGCGGAAGATCCTTGCTAAGTTGAGCACGGTGGACCTGAGTACGGAAAAGCTCTTCAAGCAGAACTTTTACCAGGTGTTGGAAAGAGTCAAGAAGCACCTTCAGCCAGCCAAGACATGAGCAATATGCTACTGCTGCTCTTAGTGTTCTGTGTTCATGTTGCAGACATAAAATTCTTTGAACCTTAAAATTGAAATACCTAACTTACAGGCACACGAATGGTAGCCTGAATGGCATTGATATTTACAATTGATATTGCATAGACTTAACACATATAAACACATATATATACTTCCCTAACATAACAGGCGCCCATAATTGCACACCGGATTCTACTGTCTGATTGACAGGTTGAAGGAAAGAGTTCTGCAGTCTGAGTTCTGTAGCTATTCTCCAAGCAGAGGTTACGGTCAAGACTGGGCTAAGAGTGGCCGTGATTTGTAACGTTTCTCTCCCTCTATGGGAGGGTCCTAGCCCTCTTGCCCAAAATCTCTTCTTGGAGAATAGGCATAAACCAATCATGGGCTGAAGTTTCCATTATTGTAGATGTTGAAGTGTGCTCTCATTTGCATAAATGGGAAACTTAAAGCTCGTGTATGACTGAGATATTGTGGCCATTTTAGTCAATAGGAAGAAAAAAGTTAGGGATGTACTATTTTAGAATCAACAATGATATTAACCATAGAATAGACAAGAGATGAGACTGTATTGTCTGATAGAGTTACAACTTTTGTATTGCTTTTAAGGACATTTGTTCACACATAACGATGAGCCATGCTTTACTGTCATTTTGTTAAATGTATAGAATTTTGAAGAAGATACTAGGAACTACAATGTATTGCAAATAAATCCATATTTACTATGAAGGTCTGCCTAAATGTAACATCAGGTTAACCGGCACAGAGGTTTAGGTCCAGACCTGTTAGTTGTGTACTGTGCTGTAATGCTGTAGTTCTTGCCTTTCCTACAACATTTACAACTTATGGAGTTGTTTGAGGCTTTAAAATGGTGTTTTCTAAATATTGTAAAACCATTACCAGTAACTAAGTACAATGTATATGTCACAGTAGAGATGGCGATTCAGGACAATCGGCGATTGTCCTAGGACATCTCTACTGTGACATATACATGAGGACCACCTGGCTAACGTGACCCCTTTGTGGTCTGTCAGATGATTTTTCCATCCACACAAGTATCTAGAATCATGTCTACAGTGACCACCTGTCCACATAGACCAGATTTTATCGGTCCCCTGAGTGGTCCTTTGAGTCTTCTTGGGTAGGTTTGACTATAGGAGGCATGTACATTTGTATATAGGCAATGACTACATTAATATTAGTCAGAAACTCTATTTTTGATGAAATAGCCAACGGCTTGCTATTTTACGGGTGCCATGGCTAGATGCGACAGTAGAATGTGGGCATGTACTAGTAAAAACTGGTAGCTTATTCCTACATTTAACTTTAGCCGGATTGTTGAATTGTGAATATTTGTTGTCAAATCTGTAGTTCATTGATAAAAGGTTGCTTGCTCTTAAAATTAACTTATACAAATTGTTCGATTTCATATGAATTAGTTTTTAGTTCATTGACTATCCTACTCTTTTGTACTTTGAAAAATAAAAACTCAGCAGCTTAAAGGAATGATTTTGATAAAAGCAAGCATCATGGGCAAAGAATGGACAACAAGTAAGGTGGTATAAAGGAGGAGGACAGAATAGCCGTTCTGGAAAGGATGAAAGGTTTTTTAATCTATTTTTATACAGCATTTTGTTTGCCAATGGATGTGGATGTTCCCAGCTGAAGTAGACTAAGCGCCAGAGATGTATGTAAGGACTGTAGATAGTATGTATAAAGCATTTGGTACAAGTTAACGTTGTTCGCTGTGCGAACGAAGTGTAGAGTGTTTTTGATAGAGTCTTTTTATGAATGACAATGTCTTGTACAATTTCCAATCTTTATAATAGTGGGGAAAATCGATAATAAAATATCTTATTTCAAAGAAAAGTTTTCTTAAATGTTTGATTGTCTATAATTTTGACAAATAGATACTCGAGAACTGAAAAAAAAAATGTGCTCTGCTTATACTGAACACGATGTCTCTGAGCTAGTCTTCGGTGGACGAATTCTATTGGCCATGTATCTATACTTACTATGTATCTATATACAAGCATATATATACATACATCTATATACATATCAGCGACCTTCATTTGACGGCGACAGGATCTACGTGGATCTCTACAAGTGTGGAGAATAAACGGAAACTATAAATGCAAATTTGTTTGGTAAACCAAAGCTAACCTCGAAGGATTGTTATTCTTGGCGCTGTAAATTTCCAAGTCATCACTGTACACTACGTCTCACAATGTGTTCTTTGGCTAATACATATGGTAAAACATTTATTTACCGTTTGTCAAGTTGATTATCCACAGCTAATTTCTTGACATCCTGATACTTATCATGATGCAAGAATTCTCCGAGATCGTCCTTGTTGTAGGAATTTAATAAGGAATGTTTAGCTGTGCCTTGATGCACTTGGCAAAAACATTTAGAGCCCGATCCATCACCCTTATTTGGAATACTAGTAATAGACGTAGTCCATTGTACGTTGTTTGTTGCTTGAACCATGCTCTACTTGCATACCGGAAATGTAGACTGTCTTGTGGGCGATATGCGTTCAACCAAATCTTCAACAGGGAAGTCGTCGTCCGGGCACAGCGAATCAAAGCTTCTTGAATGTAGTTGAACGTTGTATCTGCTTGAAGGATGTTGAATCTGATTGAAGCTTGTTGAATTTAAATGATGCTTGTTGGATCTGATTGAAGCATGTTGAATCTGGTTAATTGAAGCAAGTTCAAGCGATTTCAAAGCTTGTAGGATTTGGTTGCAGATGGCCATAGTGTACGTGGTGCCCAGTTGAGTATTATTTAAGCTCGTTAAAGCTAATTCAAGCTTGTTGAATTTGTTTGAAGCTGGCCCACCTGGTTCACAACACGTTCGCATATATCAACAATCCCAACAATACGAACATAGGTAAATATCTAAACGATTGCTTTCACATTAGAAAAAATGCTGAAACTAATGATTAAATCAATGATTATAACACAATATCGAAAACGTATGCTAGCCCTTATTGTATTGTATTACTAATTATGATGTTAAGTCTTATTCTATACTTCCACTTTGTGTTATGTTAACGAATTCTTGCCATACCTTGTACCATGTACAATTGTCGTGCAAAAAAGTTCTTCTTTATCGATGTTGGGAATGTTTACACGGTAAGCAAGATTATCGTGTCCTCCTTTTCACTACCAGTGACAATAGACCACTCCACCGGACATCGCGTGTCGGCCCAACCATCCGAAGGGGCAGCTGCTGACGTTCCCGCCGCGCTGACGTAGCTATGATGAAAACTATAGGAGGTTGTAAATCACGTGACGTGTCTATTCATAGTTCTGACAACCCCGACGTTACAGCAAAGGAGATTTCGACCAAAACACCAGCAAAAATTTCATTGGAATAGTTTCTCTCTTGGTCTATCCGATCATGATGATAAACAGACGATAGACTGGTAAAAATAACTCATGATTGCGTTCAAAATAAAGAAAGTAACAAATAAACTTATGAAAGGGACGGGTTGACAAAGCGGCTACATTGCATATATCACTCCTGAAATCATCTGATTGTCCATCATGCCATTCACCAGTACTCTGTCACCTGGGAAAAAACAGCTGTGACAAAATCATGGTGTTGCTGAATGCAGATCGAACCACACGGAGACTTTGTATCTTTTTTATCGCACAGTCGACCTTGGAAAATATCATACCATTTGGTGGGGTCGAATTCTTCTGACCATAGTCACCTATGGCCTCACTACGATGTTGACTTTCTTATATCATTATCCTGACTCATGAAATACGTCAACTCACATCTGCACATTTCTCACATTACTCCGTCCGGATGATGAGTTTTGGACAGCCAAATATAGCATGTAGTTGGTAAGTCTTAAAGTCGCGTGCTGGGCGTGGACAGCCAATATGGGTTTCTAATTCTTATGACGCACTACTAATGACATGCTTTACGAACTTTGTAAGCGTTATTTCACGAAGGGCAGGTTATTGTTGTACGGTAGCCCCGCACGTACAATGCACAAATCGTTTTTATGTTAATGCGGCTGTATAACATACAGTCAAACATGTAGTACATCTACATAAGGACCACCTTGTCAATATGACCACTTTTTTGTGTCCCCATTGACACAAGAATCATCCTGTCTATAGTGACCACCTGTCCGCATAGACCATTTTATCGCCCCCCCTGAGTGGTCTTTTTGTGCAGTTTTGACCGCAATTTTATTTTTCCCTCATGATTATGAGATCCGTTCATACACCCTTTTTATCCTGAAATCACGTGCGGGTCCGAGGTGGTTTGAACTCCAGTTCAGCCGACGCGAATAATATCTGCCTCTGAAAGACTCAGAAGATGAGACAAAGTGATCTATCCAGAGCAGCTGCTACTGATCCCACATTGAGCACACATATCTAAAGATGTAAAGTTATGTCTTATCTTAGCTTGAGAATAGAGGCACTCGGTGAGGCTGAAACGCGTGACTTATGGCAAGCTCTTCCTTTTGACCTATCTTAACGGACAGACATTCTGCGCGTGGCTGACCTTGTGTAAGACTACTCAAGGTGAACTGAAACCACACGCCAACTTTAGGAAGCTGCAAAGACTAGAATATCCTAACGTGTTGTGTGTGGATGGTGTGAGTGTGTACGACAGACGTTTTCGAATTTGTTTTGAAAGACATCATGAAATTTCATGTCAAGAAATGGCCGAGAGCAATCAACTTGACACAAGAAATATTTTGTCCTGTAACCAAAGGGCACATCACTCAGTTGATTCCGTGTGTCTGGCAGAAAGATTTAGTCCAATTCTCTATTAACATATCAACATTGCAGACACGCATTTCTAAAAAACAAAGTTAGCTTGAGGGACGTTGATATCTACAATAGAATACAATACCATACAATACAAATGAATACAATGCAAAGATGATGAAACGTGGTGTACAGAGAAAATTAGATGACTTGCAAACTTTGGTTTACCAACAATATTTGCATTTGTGTAATTTCCGTATGTCCTACACAGTGATAGAGCAATAGAGATACACTGTGCAAAGATCCGGTCTCATCAAAAGTAGGTCGCTGATATGTATAAATACAACGCGTAGTCACCACTAGAACTCATCCACTAGACTAGCTCAGCGACACTGTGTTCAGTACAAGCTGCAGAGGAGTCCAAGATGTTCCTGGCTGTTGTCCTGTTGATGGGGCTGGTGTGCACGGCGCACGCCAAGACCTACGAGCGCTGTGAACTGGCGAGAGAACTGGTGTCCCGTGGTCTGACTTCACGATCTCAGGCCGGTGACTGTGAGTACCAATGGTCATTCTTAATTAATTTAACGCTTTACAGTCAAACCTGTAATAGTTACCATCTCTCATCATGGCCATTGCGTCCACTTTTTCGAGGTCCTTAGTTTAGTTTCTACATTAAGTCAAGCATCAATAATCCTGCCATTGTTCCATCCAATGCAATACTACCGTCTTCTGGAGAATAGCCCACACACTAGATGCATCTTAGTATCACACCAGCCTTTGCTATATACAAAGGCCCAGAACGACGAAATATGTGGAAGCTCAGCCGAACCTCTCCACAGCCTCTGAGGAATTTGTTCAAGTATTGGTCATAAGTTGATTTAACGAACAATATATAACTGACTCGTTTCAGATCCTGGTCATGACTTTGGCTATTTGTAGTTCATATGTACCTCCCGTGTTGGGATTGACCTTAAATTCATGTAGCACAAGCTGCACAGACAATGCGACATGAATGATGAAGAAGAACTTTATTGCGCGACAATTGTAACGGGTACAATGTATGGCAATTTGTAGATACATAACAATCCACTATTTCTAATATTCAACAATCGATGAAGTGATGACGAACCACAAGTGATGTTCCCATAGGGATCTGCCTGGTGCAGCACGAGAGTTCCTTCAGGACTGGCGCAAAGGGCGGCCCCAACTGGGACGGGTCCTACGATCACGGGCTGTTCCAGGTCAACGATTACTACTGGTGCGACGACGGTGGACCGCACAACGACTGTGGCGTTTCCTGCTCCAGTAAGTTGGGAATCATACAACATTAACCATGCGAACTATCATCGCAAATCTGTAGAAAGCTGTTTTGGTGTTTTTCTCTTTTATGGCATTCCAGTTATCATAATATGGATATGAAATTTAAGTGTATTTAGTGCTATTGGAGAATGTGATTTTAGGTGAATACAATTTTGTGCATATACCGGTACATGATGTTGCCGAACATAACAGTTGTTGAATCATATCATTTTTCAAAGCTTTATCGGCAAGTTCACCATCGGCAGTTTTCGCATATTTGCAGTTGGTAACTCATTTCTACCCTTCTCAAACCTAGACCTCCGTGACAACAACATCGCTGATGATGTCCGCTGCGCCAAGATGATCTACAATCGTCATGGCTTCTCTGCCTGGTCAGTGAACTTTTCTGTTGTCATCAATTGTTTTATCCCCATTCTGTCCTCCTTGAATATATTGTATTGTGTTTGTTGTTTGATAACTGTACTTAGTAACACGGTGGTTTTGTATAGTCAGTGATTTGGCTTTGGTGCAATGTTGTAGACAGGCAGCATGAGTGACTCATGGCTACTCGCACACAGGTCGCTATTGGTGTCCATTTCGAGGTTGTTTGTAGCTTGTTAGTGTATACATAGTTGTGTCAAAGGAGTTCATGCGGTAAGCAAGGATTGTTAGATACCTCCATGAATATGCAATTTTTGCCCTCTTTTGTACAGTTGAGTGTCCGTCTGTATCTTTTTTTGCGAAGCAATAAGTACAGAACGTCTGGATGGATTTTGATGATATTTGGTATGTGGGTAGGTGCTGTGAACGCGACGGGCAAGGTCTGTTTTGGGCCCCATTGTGTCTGACTTTGGTACTGCAGCAGAACTTCCGGCTTTTATATCTTTTTTTCTGGACACTCTGTGGTCTTAATTTTTTTTATTTCGCTCTCTAACAGGTATGGCTGGCTCAACAACTGCCAGGGCAATACTGCCAGCTACGCCAGCGGCTGCTTCTAAACAACAAGTCATCAGTCACGTCATCGTTGATGAGCAGAGTCGTTGTCATCAAGACATCGCACCAACTCCACCAGCCAGACGTCACTGACTGCAGTTCCTTCTGATTTTGTTTCGGCACTGGATAGGAGTTTAATGAATAAAACATCGATGAAATATTCATTGCCTGTCGGTTGAATCTTTATACCGTCAGCCACATGGCGGCGTGCCTTTGATAGAATATATGCTAAAGTGGCTCCTCTCTCAACGAAGTAACCTTCAGAGTAGCCCAATTGTGCAAGCTTCTGACAAATGTAATGATGATGATGATGATGACAGGTTTATTTAGTTCAGTAGACAAACAGATACAGGCCTCATGGCAGCCCTAAGGCTGAATTAACAGGCTTGTTTACAATATTAATATTAATGTGTGCGATACATAACGCAACGTGTAAGTTCATTCAGCAATCAGAGAGATGAAAACACACTGAAAACAGAAAATCAGATGTATGACTCTTGTTCAAGTCTTTATCTGCTTCTTTCAAACCTTAACTAGATATCCTCAAAAATGCCACCAGCCACGCGAATACTAGCAACTGTAAATAAGAAAGACCTATAAGGTGAGCCAAAGTGATCTTTCCGGAGTGACTGCTGCTAATCTCACCCTGAACACACATTTTTATTTAATTAAAGATGAATGTCTTATCTTAGCTTCGGAAGTGAATCGGCTGGTGACGCTGTTAAAAAGTGACTCAGTGGTTCGGCTTGACCTCTCGTAAAGTGCCTGCATACATTTTTGGCGATTGACTGGCCTTAAGCCTTGTTAACAATGCTCAAGGTGTTGGGCCGAGAGCCCATAGACAGATGTCCTGGGTTCTAATCCCCAGACATGCCCCGTCGATGTTGTGCCGTTGGGCTAAGCACTTAACACTTATTACCTCACTTCACTCAGGTGAAAATAACTACATAAGCTTTGGTTAGGGACGTTCCTAGCATAGGACGTTAAATAAAGGTCCCGTGTTTGGAGAGCCATTCCATGATCACGTAAAACAGCCCGCTACACTTTACGTCAAGAGGTGGTTTACCGGGTAAACAATGCTAAAAACCACAAGCAGCTTCAAGCTACAAATAACAAAATCTTCTAATGCTCGTGTACAGGTGCGTGCATGCATGTGTACGATTATCATAGAAAATTTCCAGTTTGTTTGGAGAGCTATTGTGAAAATTGTATGTCAACAAATGTAAACTTGGCCTAGAATAATCAGCTTCACAAGACAAATGTTCTTATAACCAAAGAGCGCATAATTTTGGCTTCTAATATCTGAGAGGAAGATGGTTTAACTTGGGGTACAGTGAAAACTAGATTCGTAGATGACTTTTAAATTCACAGAGCTGAGAATAACAAGGTCTCCAGGTCAAATTTGGTTTACCAACTAAATTTGCCTTCGTAGTTTCCGTTTGTTTTGCACAATAATAGAATCATTCAAAGATCCGGCCACCGTCAAGTGAAGGTCACTGGTATGTATAAATACCTGTGTAGTCACCACTGGCACTCATCCACCGAAGACTAGCTCAGCGACACTGTGTTCAGTACAAGCTGCAGAGGAGTCCAAGATGTTCCTGGCCGTGGTTCTGTTGATGGGGCTGGTGTGCACGGCGCACGCCAAGGTCTACGAGCGCTGTGAACTGGCGAGAGAGCTGGTGTCCCGTGGTCTGACGTCACGATCTCAGGCCGGCGAATGTGAGTACTCAGCCTTACTGTTCATACAGAACAGCCAAACCTGTAATAGTGAACGCCTATGCATCAGGGCCATCTGTCCATCTGGTCACGGTGGCAACTCTTCGGAGGTCCTTAGATAAGTTACCCTTTTACTCAAAACCTTTATGCGGAATCGTTCCTTGCTCGTTCCAACGTTAATATGATATTCCGGAGAAGAGCCCTCACTAGATTCCTCAGAACGACAAATTGTGGAAGCTCAGTGGAACCGTGCTCCTTGCAGCTTTTGCAGACCTTGCCCGCAGCCTTCGCGAAGTATGAGTTTCTTGTAAGAAGAGTAACTCACTCCTTTCTTTTTCTGCTCATAACTTACTCGAGCTCCTCTTTTGCTCTTTGGTGACTTCTTGCAGTTCATATGTACCTCTAGTGTTGGGATTGAAGTTCAATACGTAGTTGCATAGACAATTCAGCAAAGGACAAGTGATGACAAACAGAACGTGATGTTCCCATAGGGATCTGCCTGGTGCAGCACGAGAGTTCCTTCAATACGGGCGCCAGGGGCGGCCCCAACTGGGACGGATCCTACGATCACGGGCTGTTCCAGATCAACGATCACTACTGGTGCGACAACGGTGGACCGCACAACGACTGTGGCGTCTCCTGCTCCAGTGAGTATTGGAAAATATAACCGTCAATGCAAGGCATTGTTAGCTATAGAGAAAGTGGTGCAGGCTGCTTGGGTGTATTTTTTCCCCCTTTGTTTACTTGGTATTCAAGTTATCATCGAGTGCATATAGATGTGAAATATATGTAAATATTGGCGTAAAATGTGATTTTATGTGAATGCAATGTCATGATGCTGTCGAAACCACGACCTGCTAGATTGTTTGAACCTTTGTTTATTCATGAAAAGCTCAAGTCGGCCTACAGGCCGTTTCTCATTGAGGTCATGAGGGAAGAGGTAAGGGTCAAACAAGATATATAACAAAGATACATCATTTAAAGTCCTAATAGACCTATATACATATTAAATGATTTCACATTTGTGAGCAATATTCCCTGATTGCGGTTGATAACCACGTTGCCTCAGACCTCCGTGACAACAACATCGCTGATGACGTCAGATGTGCCCAGCTGATCTACAATCGCCACGGCTTCTCTGCCTGGTCAGTGAATGTTAATGTTGTAGCAGTAATGATTGGTGGCTCCATTTTATCCTTATCATCTTTCATTTTGTTTATTGTTTGCTTAATATACTTAGTAACACTGTGGCTTAGTGCACTATTCTAATGTGTACTGTTTTTTTAAATCTGCCTTTAATATTCTTGCCATTGCCAATTTGAAGCAAAAAGTTTGATTGTCGTATTAGCCCTTCCATCATTATACAAGAGAAACATCACTACATAAACTTTAGAAATATGTATTGAAACCAGACTCATGTATAATTTCGAATTCAACTTCCTATAAGTAGTAAGGCAGAAGATCAGGGAAAAACACCCTCGTGCTGTACGATTGTATATTCTGCAATGGAATCCCGGAAGAAGCGTCGGGCTAAGATACATACATGCATGTTAGAGAAGAGCATCATCGCTTGCAAAACAGGCAATTACAAAGACATTGACAAACTGTAACTCTTCTGAACAGGTATGGCTGGCAAAACAACTGCCAGGGTAGCACGTCGAGCTACGTCAGCGGCTGCTGGTAGAGAGTGACGTCACCATTGATGAGCAGAATCGTTGTCATCAAGACATCGCGTAATCTCATCTAGACGCCACTGCAATTTCTTCTGATTGTGTTTCGGCACTGGATAGGATTCTCATGAATAAAACATCATTCAAATATTTCTTGTGTGTCAATTGAATTGTTAAACCGTCAGACATATGGCGGGGTGGTTTTGATATAACGTGCTGAACAAGTTCCCAACGCTTAAGAAATGTCTTTTAGATTTGTACGACTGTATTAGCATCTGACGAATAAAACATATGCAACACTTGACGCACCCTTAGTGTACCATGTGCCTGACAAGAAAACGTGCAGTTCTGACTGTTATCGCCGGGGACCCTATGGGACTTTGAAACGTCAAAGAAGAAGCCATTATCCAACGCATTGCATGCCATGTTTACATTGTACGTCACAGGAGAATAATATAATCGACGTTTACCATATCCCAACCATTTTCTATTCCACATTTTGAAAATAGATATTTACCTTCTCAGTTTGCAAGCTATGCTGGTGTTCAATCGTAAAGAATTGATTCATTTTCGTTCATTTGTATATCTATTGGCAAGAAAGTTGTATATCTTTTTCTGGTATTATCTTCTGTGAGCTAAACACACCTAATAGAGGTACAATCAGAGAGTGAGAACATATCTAAATGTCGGAAAATGCTTGAGATCTGACTGGCTGAAAAGCACATAGCTGCACATAGTAAATAGCTGAAAAGCACATATTAGCTGCATATAGTTTGTATACCTATGAAGTCACGTGAAAACACTCTAGCGTTTGCTCTAGCCACTGTTTGCCCTAGCGAGTGCGTCAGCACTGCGGGAACGTGAGCAGCCGCCCTATGCAGCCTAATCGGTCACTGAACCGGTGTCCGGTGGGCTGATGCATTATGATTGGTAGTGAAAAGGAGGAAGTGATAATCTAGATGTCATTTAAATGCATTAACTATACGTCCTTGGCACACATGCCAGGACCTTCCTACGACTCTTCCCCCAATCGTGAACCACTCCAGATTAAGATTCAGCTTTATTGCTATAATTGTAATGTCACATTTATACAACCAAGCACAAAAATGTGCACCAACAGTTACAGCGCAAGGAATTCATAGATACAGTATTTCAGAAGTACTGTGCAGGTAATTTATAATTGATAAGCATTGATTATATATAATGTAGTTAACATACAATGTGACATATGGTTGAAATATCTTAGCACTAATAGGTTAAAATGTAGAGAGATGTTAGAAAGACATGTATGCATAAGTAGAATAGTTTTATGGCCAAAAGGGTCATTGGAGAGGCAAACAGTGTATAAGCATTTTGACTACATATTGCAAGTTGTCATAATGTTTGCTTTGCTTCTATCTCAAGATACAATTTTTCGCGTGCCGCAGAACCAGGTTCGGAACCGGCTGCCGTGTTCACGGAAGCGGAAGTAAGTCTATAAGTCTTGATGTTAACTAATAAACGGCTTTCTTCATTGAATGATACTTATATATGTATAATAGTATATGTAAACATGACCTTACCTAAGACAAAGTGTAAGTCTTTGATTTACTTATCTCATGTCATGGTGTAAGTTCCTTATATACAGGCTAATGTATCTTTATCGTTTTTCTCATAAGAAATCGTATTATTTCTGACACAAACAATTAATGTTAACATTGTCTCCTGTGTATTATTATGTAATCCATATATAATGTATGTGTTCTATATAGATTGTATTGCTCGGATAAAATAGTGTAGTGTTTAGTCTTAAATTACATAGAATTCATTAATACTGATATAAGCAAAGGCGTAGATATTAATCTTCATAATTATCTAGTACTGCTCAAGACCTTACCATACATTGCACCTGATACAATGGTTGCGCAATAAATTTGATTGCTTTATTGATTGTAATCAAGAACTGTCGTATTCTTCTTAATTCGCTTTTTGACAGACGAGGACGACGTGGCACTGCACTCAAGTATTTATAACTTATTTCACCAGTGCTACGTACACAGAACAATAACCCATTTTTACACCTGGGTGGAGTGAAAAAAAGTGCCTGTATTTTGGTGCCATTGGTGCCATAAGCACTTTAACAACTACTCCATATAGATTTCCATCGGCACTATCTCTGGTGTGTTGCCTCTCCCTCCCCGTGAGTGACCCTCCGAATGGGACTCAGTCGGGTTGGAAGACGACTTGCCTGTTGAAGACTTGTTCTTACGAGAATCCCCGCCGACACAGGCGCAACAATACCTGAGTGTAAGGAGAGCATGTTTTAGCTAATTAGCCAAATAGCATCCTGCGATGAACTATATCAATGTAAGGAGAGCATGGTTTAGCTAGGTAACGACCCGCACTGAACTACATCAATGTAAGGAGAGCATTGTTTGGCCAACTAACTATATCTACAATGATCTACAGCAACTATTCCTAATACCCCCATTCCACTTGGACGGCGCTCTCGCCGCGCCCTTACGGCGACCAGAGCGCTGTGAGAGGCGCTGATTTCCTGGAAAACGTGCTCAAGTGGAATCTCTACGGCGACCTCAGCGCGACCAAAATGTCAAATGTCAGCAACTTTTCATGAGCGACCAAAGATTTGACAGATCACTCAACGAATTCTAGAGATAAAGAACGAATTTTCTTTTCGTGTTGTGTGCTTTGTTGTCTTCTCATTCATACCTTTACCTCTTGCATCATATTTGAATGATAAAATCAAGGGGAAAACAGATTCAATTTTGATCGCTGCACGGTCGCTTAGTGTATGTCTTAAGTTATATATTTGTTCAAATATGTTTTTTTTGTCTGTCATGTAACCTGTTTGCTATAAATATCTTTTATCATGCTACGTTATAATAGAAACATAAATCACAGAATTGTGAAACACTTTCTGAACCACAGACAATAAAACTTGGAGGGAATTTAATTTGAATGGAAGCAAGTACTTGTAGTTATTCGTCAATTTGTATTACCCATGAGGAAAATTTCGATTTGACCACAAATTTCCCATAAATTCAAGATACACCGCTTCAAGAATGAAATTTGTTTGAACTACAGTTAAGACCATTCAATCATTTAAACATCGTAGAGTGTTCGCTGCGATCATTGAGCACTGCGGCCCTTTGATCCCTCGCTGCGGCCCTTTGATCCCATCGCCATGCTCGGCGCGCTCACGGCGACTGTTTTGAACATGTTCAAAACCATCGCCGAGGTGACGGCGCGCATGGCGCGCATGGCGCTCTCACCGCGCTCCCAATGCGCTCTCGCCGCGCTCTCGGCGCCCCTTACGGCGCTCTCGGCGCTCTCACGGCGATCTGGCCAAATTGAGGTCGCCGTGGGAGCGCGGCGAGAGCGCCATCCTAGTGGAATGGGGGTCTTAGGTTGGTGACGAATGCAGCTCTTTTTGTGCAATGCATCAGATCACAGCCAACAACGAAGTTGGGAGAATTCTTGTACCATGACTGAAAGTGTCATGATGTTGACAGTGAAGTTTATGATCTGTAGGCCAGATGAAGGCCAGACGAACCCCTCATTCATAGATCTCCATTCATTGAGATAAACTATTTCAATGAATGACCCGCAATAATCATCAATGTGCAAAGGAAACACAAATACGCCAAACAAAAGACATCTACTTACTTGAACCACAGGTTCTGAACTTCCTTCTGCCGAAGGGTATGAAAGACAAAGATGAAGAATCCTTGCAGGGAGTTGAAGATGCAGAATAAGTAAGAAAAGACAATCCTTCCGTCACTGGAACAAAAATTATTTCATGACATCTTATTTCATGAAATCTTTTGATGAATTAACATCAGCTTAAGAATCTCAGAGACTGAATGAGCCATATCTTCAGTAAAAAAAGGCCAAAAGTCATATCAAGATATTTCAAATGCACGAGTGTATGTTTTAATTTCCTTCTTGGTATGATATGAAATTTTAGGCGTATGCACTAGAATTTTGATCATAGATACCGCTTATGAGGAAATTACATTATTTTTGTAATTTCCTGTTGCAATGTTGCATATTTGCACATGGTTTTAGTTTTGATCAATGTGCAAACAAAGAATTAAACCTGTTATCATTTTTCTCAGAGATCATAGCAGTACATTCAAATTGCTATATGTGAATCCAGGTCTGGATTTCTAACCTGATCATGAAGAATCCAAAGATCCAGGTGAGTCCGACAAGCACCATGACAGCGATGGCGATACGCAGGTTCTGCTTTGTCGCACCGCTTTTTTCACCAGCAACTTTTCCTACGAAAATAGTGCATTTCATCAATATCAAAGTGTTTTACATGTGCACTTCAAGTCTTGTTACACGAGGGTAATGGGGAGTGTCTTGCCTAAGGAGACAAAAAATTGCATGACCAAACATGATAAAATGTAGAATTTGCCAGTGGAAAGAAAACTGTTTAACAGCCTTGCAAATCACTTAAATCGACTTTCCTATTGGATTCAGTTGTCTGACATTATACATAGAAACGTTACTGATTTCTGTGTTTTACTCAGAATAAAAGATGCCATAACCATAAATAACTTAATTGCCACCAATCACACTGCCTGTACAATGTCGAGACCGAGGGTAATTCATTCTGATGCAATAAAATGACTGCAAGATTAAAACGTATGAAAAGAAAGAAAAACCAATAAACCACCAAGTGAAGAAACGACTTCAACAAAAAGTTTATCCAGTTGCTTGAGTAACTATTTTTTGGCGTATCTTACTACCTGGATGTCTAACCTTCATCAACGACTTCAACATAACACTTTACATAAGGCAAGGACATTCAATTTTTAGAACAGACCTTCGGCCCTCCCACAACAGGCCAGTTTGCTGATGACCATGATGTACACGATGGTGTTGAACAGTAGCACCAGTCCAGCAGGCAGCAGGAACCCGAAGTACAGCTGACTACCCTGCAGCCAGCAACTAGTCAAAAGGGATAGCAACATCAATTGAACACTGTAATTGGTTGTCTCTTTGATAACAAGCTATCACAAGAGGAATTGAATTTTCCTTATGTTTCTGATTCAAAACTATCAAAGTATTTACTTTGTACATACATACAGGCTCTTTCTTATCATTTCAGTAAACGCGTGCCAATTTACTAATCTTGTCTCTTTTAAGATATGACAATACCATAATTAGTGACTGAAACGGGATAAACCTTGAATTATACACCATAACGTACACTTTGGTGCTCCTGTAGGTCTCTTGTCCGTTAGGATATGTGCTGGGTACATCCACGACCAAGGTAGCAACGGCAAGAACGAAGGGGAGACCTGCAAGACATAAAACATCGTGAAAGACATAAAGATCAAATGAGATGCTTCAATTCAATATTGCTTCTCTTATCATCATTTCCTTCGATTTCTACGACATTGATGCCATCATCATTTTCTATAATATTGATGTGCTTAGTATTGAACATTATCGTGAATCTGAAAATCATAGCAAGTTATTAGAATATAAGGTTACAGTGTTAATCTATTAAGAGCCTCAGAAAAGGCTTTAATACTCTGATGAAGATTATCTTTACTGTAGTGTTGGCAGCATAATGGGACGTTGACAGAGATGTAAGTGACAATAGATTTGCCAGCATGTCCAATACATCGAATATCATACTTTAAAATGTGACAGTCCAACTACGTAAAAGCAAAACTCTACTTACCCCACGCAAATATGGCTGCCTTGAGGAGAAATTTGGAAACGTGTGCCCCCAAGACTTTAATGAAGGCCAGATACATGTTGAAGGCTTCGACGGCCATCCACATGAACACAGCCAGGAGGAAGTAGTGCAGTAGAAACGCCACGACGGTGCATCCCACTGGGGAGTTGGTAGCGTCGATACCAGCTAGGAAGATGATAAGAGTCGCCAGCAAGGCGATGCTCAGTTGGGTGAGTATGTGCTGTGGTCTTGTCTGACGAAGCTGCCTAAAAAATTAACAATATCGTTAGACAATGTAGACGAATCATTGTAAGGCGAGTCCATGAAGAAAATAACAATGTTTAGCACGATTGGTAGTACATGTTTTAAAGCATACCTATAGAAATCCCAAGATACGTAATGACAACATAGATTTTATGAAAACCAAGCGCTTTTTGTTTTATCAGTGAAACAGATTGCGTGATTAACATAACCATCCAAATATCTCACTTGAATATCAGGTAGGTGATGAGAGTGAGAGTGAGGCCGGCGATGGACAGGGCAATCCCAATCTTACTGATCAGATCCAGTGCAAAGTTGTGCAAGCCTCCATAGATGTCCTGAAATGAGACATTGCGATTCTCAGCTATTATGAAGGATAAGCATCATAGATCATACTTCTGAGATGCAAAGATATAAGATCAAAACTCTGATGAGGTAAATGTGATGTGTGTGTGTGTGTGTGTGTGTGTGTGTGTGTGTGTGTGTGTGCAGTAGAAGTAGGCAACACAATGGATGGTAAGCATCACCAACAATACCAATATAGAAGTCTTTGTCTCTATTGCTCTTTGTGATCCATTGCCCTAGAAAAATGGTTTTCAAATGGCATTGTACTCTGCCCACGAAAAGGAATCTTAGCCTCATAGCCAACTACCATGGGATTGCAGCAATGTCATAGATATATAAAAGCAAAATAAGCGCTTTCGCCACACAATTCTAAAATTGAGTCATGTTGAAAGCCTTAACCATGGGAGCCAGCCATACTTAGATATACAAATTGAGGAACCCACCATCAAAACAGCGAAATTTGTAAGATGGTTGCACTCGCACACCACCCTGTCACTGTCAATCCCTACAAAGTTGCATCCTTCTGTTGACCAGTCACCACCCCCTCCTCCAGCGTTGAAGTCCCAAAACACACACCTGATGTTGTCCACTGTGCGGTTTGTACTGTTTTGAACCTATGAAGAGATCACAAGCATTGATGAAGATTATTACTTTCATAACAGTCAACTTGTAAAACAATGTCTGGGAGTTTTTCGCTTTCCTCTTTTCTCCTCAATCGGTATCATTTCTTAAGTGCCCTAAAGCTGCTATTTCAGTATCAGAAATCTGTACTGCAGAAGAACCCAATTTGAAACAGTAGCAATGAATCTAAAAAAAACAGAATGGGTCATGACGTGTATACATGTTTGGGTCAGAATTCACGTAAATGACCACAGTCATGTTGTAGGGTAAACTTGGATTTAACCATTGGTAGTACTGACAGATACAGGCCATAAAGACATGTAGAAATTTCAAGTTTTATCAGCAAAATACTCCACAAATTTCAGCACATGTTTCTAAATCACATCTTACATACCATGATTAAATAAGATCTACCAACAAGACTTTAAACATAGATTTACTTACGACAGGAAGGTATCTTGTCACTACTGGCTTGGATAGATTGTTGAACTCAAAGCCAGTGACTCTACTGGCAATAACCCTGCTGTTGACCGTCGTATGGTTGCCAGTTGAAGAAGAAGCCGTCTGGTTCGACTGAAATAACCGGCTGTTCTGGTAGATGATGAAACTCAGACGGACTTCAACATCACTTGGATCTTGGGAAACACAAAACAGGGAACATCACAGTTCTCTTGAAAAACATTGTGTCTAAAAGATGAAGAATGTTGCTGATATTGCAAATGATTTTCAAGGCAGTCAGATATTGGCCTGTACATTGATATCGCAAAAGATATATTTATACATGTGCCAAAAGCCTTTGTTATGCATGTGTCAGCATCATCATAAATGACTAGCACAGACCGGTAGTAGATGCCAGGTGCTTGAGAAGATAATATTTATCACTGATATTAGAATTATTCACAGTATATGTTCCCACTGAACGATTAAAAGGGAACCTGTTGAAACTTTGATAGCTACACCAAGTATGGCTAATTGATTGAGCATTCTCTTCTGTCTTACAACAACAACAACAACAACAACAACAACGAAACAACATGTCATTTTGTCAGAAAAAAGTTCCAAAGCATTTATTAGCAAATCCTGTATTTGAACATTTTTTTTAAAGGATGAAAACAAAACAAGATTAGCCAACCAGATATATTTCCCTTTATCGAGGCAATGGTAGATACAAGCTCTGCAGGCAAGACTATGGACGCGTCCACTTGATCATTGGGGATGGAGGAAGAGTCAGAATAGGACCGTACCAATCCATCCTCAAGATCTTCACTGCCGTCAAAAGATGCAAACCCAACACTGAAGATAAAAGAGAGAGACATATTAATAACTGTTGTCTGTTGTGGCAGTTGGAGAGATAACCCGTCCGTCATTCATGACCAATCATTAACGTCATGGGCCATCGCTTGTCCAAACTGATTGATTATTCAAGTTTGCACCGGGGTCAGGTGTCTCCGAACTGTTGTTCAAGTCACAGCCACAAATTTGGCAATACGATTTTGTGATGTTTTAATGCAGTTCAAGTTTTTTTGTAAGGCAATGATGTCAAGACGTGGGTTCAATACATGCAGTTATCATTTTGTCATAGCTGCATAATCACCTGTTGATCAGTTCTGCCGCTCCAATCTGGTAGGTTTCCACACCTATGTTTTTCTCAATGCGGCGGAAGCGGTTTGATGTTAGATTGACACGATCATAAAACCGCTCAATCGCCTGAACAATTCTGCAACAAAAATGAAATGATATTAGTATACAAAATCAAAGTATGAGCCATCATATTCTTTTTCACAATGTAGTGACATGAATCTAATAAGTCTATTAATCTTTTGTCGACAATGACATTCAAATTATGAATTGGTTATAACATCACTTTGCCATACATATGCTGTATATTCACTTTTAAGATGCAAATTATTTCCAAACATTGTGTTCACTAATAAAAATGGTTTATCCATCAACGTATTATTGATTGGTTGACAATAACAAAAATATATTGTACCTGGAGAGAGATTGATCCTGAACTTGACTCTGATGAAGAACGTCATCATCAGTGTTCATTATCTGGTCAACAGACACGACCACGGAATAGCCAACCTGGAAGTTCAAGAAGATATGAGCTTTAATGATTAAAAAATATTGCTCCAAGAGACGTTCCATGGTGTGTCTTATAGCATGCAACACTTACTCTTTAAGAAATATGCCGTCATAACGTCATGACGTCAGAATTCAGGATGTTCCATTGTGTATTTAAAGTGTGTTGTTAATGTGATATGTGTATGTAAAGAAAGGGGGAAAACAATAAAGAAAAGAAGACCCACATTCTCGTTGCCTGCAGTGTTTGCAAGATTGTCCAAGACAGTGGAGGCATCTGCGATGTTGTCTGTCATAAGCGAACTCCCGATAGAAGTAAGAATCTGCAAGTCTGCAGCAACCTCCTCTACGTTGTCTTGAGTTACGACAATCTAGCAGAAAAACATTAATTAATCAAAAGATCTTAAATGGAAATTTTTCAAAATTCTTATTTGGAAGAAATAAATTGAATGCGATTGACTAAAATTTAGTTAAAGACCCCAGTAAAACTATATAAAGGCTGGATAATGTAAACTATAGGCTTCAGTATGCTACTGGCAGCCGTGCAGTGCACATCAGTGGAGGCCTGCCTGAGACAATTTACCAAGTACAAGTTACATTTCAACTTATATTTGAAATAACAACAGATATCAGAAATTAAAGTATGGCTGCACATCAAGAAGGACACTTAGCCCAGAAAAAAAGGAATGACAACAATGGCTTGTGATTTAGTTTGAGACATTGACTGGCAGTGGCAGTTATGTGTACATTTCTACAGAGCCCTATTCTATATTGGTTTCTTGGACTACAAGTAGATACCAAAATTACAAGTCATATTTCTAGACACGCAAATACCAAAGCTAATGAGGGAAAGACATTTTCAAGTTGGAAATGTAGATAAAATAAGATTCTCTGACACTGCATTGACAGGGTTGATTTGAAAATTAGAACAAGGTTGATTTCCCAAAACCTGAAAGTTATAGATAGTATTTTCTTGATTATCAAAGACCAAGGGATCTTATCTGATTGAAACCTCCTAGGATTATGTAGGTTTCTTAGAGTTATCTGAGACATTCTGCATGGTTTGATAATGTTCTTATAAAAACTTCTTTACCAGTATTATGGTAATCAGGCCCTGCTATTGATCTTGGCTGGCAGACGCCGTAATCCTTTTATGAATTTATCGGGTTATGGGGGTCAATCCACCATTCAAGCTGCTGGACATGTCACAGTAGGAACACTTCCTTTACGACTTCCCAGGGTAAGAATCCATTCCTTTTAAGTAGTCACTGATAGTTTTTGCTTTGAAGCATAAACATGTCCAATCTCTCTATACAATGTAACATAATAAATCATTATGCAGGAATTCTTGAGTCAGTGTTGATTTATTGTCAATAATCAGACTTCTTTAACCACTGTTAATTGTATAGGTAAGACAACATTTCCTATCATATGGCAGTCCTGATAAACGTTTGTATAAACATATCAAAGCAAAAGCCTGTTTTAACGAATGCCATTATAAACTTAAAAGTCTACCTCTGCCAGCCTGGACAAGTCCAGCCCACAGTCCAACAGCACTGGGCTGGCCCAGCTGACTCCACTCTGAAAAGCTCTCATACATCTTCGTACTGCTAACGGGACACCAGCTGGAGATGTACACAACAAGAATGAATTACAGTAGGTATATGCAGCTACTTATTGTTGAATGTGTGTAGATGTGGAAATGAATTTAGTCTCAAAAGTTCAACGACTAATGAGAAAATCAATCCTTGAAGCAAAAGATTCAGGTATATGAAGCACTCAATTAACAAGGATGCATTTTATTCATCATGGCTTGGCTCTTAGAAGGAAAAGAAACACAGAAATGTATACAAGAATTATTGTAACGAACTTGAGATTGTTTGAGCATGGGGTTCAAAAGGCTGTACATGTATATCGAATCCCGCTCCCCATCCCTAAACCAAGATGAGTTAAATCTCCTTACCGCTTTCCGTGTTGTTCGCACACCTTTCTATAGAGTACACGTGTGTGTCTCCTGTGGTCATTGGAAAGGTCAAGTTTACACGGTTGGAGGATGGGTCTATCACGGTCACCGTTTCGCCGTAACACGTCGCTGTGGGGCAAATAATAGGCGCTATTCAATACGCATACGGACATGAAAATGGAAGCACGCTTTATGGCGTGTCGTCTGTATATGTGTGTGTTTATAAATAAATATATATATATATATATATATACTATATCAATGGATAACAAAGTTCTTTGTAAACAACAACGTTAACCTAGCCAATTGCAAGTTTGGGTGACCACCTTTCTTGAGGACAATATTGAATTGTTATACCTCGCACGTCAGCTAGGTGGCGCTAACGTAGTGTGAAGAATGCTCCACGTTACTTCATGGCATTTCAAGAAATGTTTAGATTTCCGGAAAGACTGTTAGACTGAACAGGAGTTGGCTTACCTGCAACGTCTCCTGTAGTCTGATATAATGGAGACGTTCTTGTCGCGTTCTTGCTTACTGCCGTAGGAGGGGCTGTGGTTTCAATGGTCGTCGGAAGGGTGGTCATGTCAGTAGTTGGTTGTGGTGTCGTCGGAATGGTGGTTACCCTTGAAGTTGGCCATACGGTCGTCGGATGGGTGGACGCAGTGGTTATTGTAGTGGTTGAATCTACGGTTGTAGTGAAGACTGAAATGAAACATTACAAATCCTTCGTAACAATGTTCGGCGACTTTAACGATGCACTAGATACTTCCTATTGAATGGACTTTGCTGCATCAGAGCTGCGAGATTATTCCAGTTAAGTTAAATCTTGGACTTCATCACTGCGAACTTATGCTAACTTTCGTCATCAGGTGGTTTTGTAGTGTTGTCAAATGAAACAAGGTAACGTTGGTATCCGCTATGCGACACAACAGCCCCGTCCCGAACACTTTTTTTTCTGAAAGTGATATTTTTGCGGCAGGAATAGATGGGATCCCCCCGGAGGCCTGGAAAGAGGCAGGCAGTCTGTCAGTTGAAGCCCTTTACCCTTTACTTATTAGAATATGGCAGGAAGAGAGGATTCCCTTAGATTGGATTAAAGGCATCCTGGTTAAACTACCCAAGAAAGGAGACCTGACCCAGTGCAAGAACTGGCGTGGCATAATGCTTCTCTCAGTCGCCAGCAAGCTACTATGCAGGATAATTCTTAATCGGACAGCAAATGCCATGGAATGCAAACTCAGGGACAACCAAGCAGGCTTTCGTCCAAACAGATCCTGTAGTGACCAGATAGCAACTTTAAGAATCATAGTAGAACAATCTGCAGAATTTGATTCACAGCTGTACGCCGTCTTTGTGGACTACGAGAAGGCCTTTGATTCGCTTGACAGGTCCACTCTCTGGAACATCCTGGATCACTATGGAATCCCCACAAAAATCATCAGCATGGTCAAAGTCTTTTACAACAACTTCCAAGCACAAGTATCTCACGGAGGTGATCTCACAGAACCCTTCAACATGACCACCGGAGTGCGACAGGGATGTTTATTAAGCCCGCTACTGTTCATCACTGCACTGGACTGGGTAATGAGGGAAACCACGAAGGAAGGAAGAACAGGAATACAGTGGACACTGACAACTATGTTAGATGACTTAGACTTCGCGGATGATCTCGCCTTGTTGAGCCACAGCATCAGCCAGATGAGGACGAAAACCCAGAAGCTAGAAACAAACTCAAGCCCAGTGGGACTGAAAATAAGCGCGTCCAAAACAAAGGAGATGAGGGTCAAAACAGTAGGGAATGCCAGACCCGTATGCTGCCAAGGAACGGAGCTAGAGTTGGTGAAGGAGTTCACGTACCTGGGAAGTGTAATCAGCAATGATGGAGGGACCACCAAGGACGTAGAGGCATGCATAGGGAAGGCAAAGGCTTCCTTCGCTCAGCTTAAACCCATCTGGAGGGCTAGGAACATCTCGGTACGAACCAAACTGCGGATCCTTGAAGCCAATGTAAAGTCTGTCTTACTGTACGGTTGTGAAACCTGGGGATTGACTCAACTTAACATCAAGAAACTCCAAACCTTCATCAATTCAAGACTGCGTTTCATCCTCGGCATCTGGTGGCCCAAGAAGATAAGCAACGTAGAGCTCCTTGATAGAACAGGTCAGGAACCGGTCGAAGTAACCATAAGAAGAAGGAAGTGGAGGTGGGTTGGCCACACCTTGAGAAAGCCCCCAGCAGCCATTACAAGAACAGCATTAGAATGGAACCCTCAGGGGAAGTGAAAGAGGGGTAGACCAAGGCTCTCCTGGAGGAGAGGTGTCAGGAAAGACCTTGACAGCGCCAACACCTCATGGCAAGAGGCAAAGAAGACCGCCGGAGACCGGAAGAGGTGGAGACTAACCACTGAGGCCCTATGCTCCCGAAGGGGCGAAGAGGATTAAGTCAAGTAAGTCAAGATATTTTTGACACAAACAAAACGAACGAAGTTTTGACACGGGTCAGAGGCACATTTGTCTGATTCTCTGCAATGATAAACAATACATTCTGCCAAGAGCTTTTCTAATGATATTCAAAACTTTAAAACTAAAAAAAAAAATTTGAAAAGCCTGATGATTTGATTTAAACAGCTTTCGTCGCTTAACATAATATTCCGGTACAAAAGAAATCTGTAGTTGCCATAGATAAATGGCCGAAAACGTGCTGTGTTTTATCAATAACGTCGTACTTCTGCTATATAAACCTATGACACTTTGTGAATGTGGTGAAATTGAACGCTTGCGCTGTAAGAGTGTAACATTTCACTGATGTACACCAACAGTCTTTGTTCTTACCAGTACAGGTGACTCCGTCCCCGTCGTAACCGGCGTTACAGGCACAGGTGAAGGCGCCGACTGTGTTCGTGCAGGTGGCGTCATCGTGGCAGTTGTCCGTGCCATCTGTACACTCATCGACATCTAGATACAAACGAAGCAAGTTATCGAATGATTAAACCTAATATGACATTTTCTAAACGTAGTGAAAACGAACACGGTGCATGTAGTGTATGTACTGTAAGAGTGTAAATGTTTTGCTAGAGAACAACCAAATTCTATGTCCTTACCAGTACAGGTGACTCCGTCCCCGCTGTAACCGGCGTTACAGTCACAGGTGTAAGAGCCGTCTATATTCGAACAGGTGGCTTGAGCGTGGCAGTCATCGGTGCCATCTGCGCATTCATCGACATCTAGATGCACACGAAGCAGGTTATCAAATAAATAAAATGAAACTTTCTGACCGTTGTGAAATGGAACACGGTGTATGTAATGCATTTACTGTAAGAGTGTAAATATCTTACTGAAAAACAACCAAATTCTTTGTTCTCACCAGTACAGGTGACTCCGTCCCCGATGAAACCGGCGTTACAAGTACAGGTGAAGGCACCAGGTGTGTTCGTGCAAGTGGCGTCAGCGTGGCAGTTGTCCGTGCCAAGTCTACATTCATCTACATCTAGATACAAACAATTCAAGTTATGAGCGAAATCTAAACAAACCTAAAAACATTTTTGAGAACGTTGTGAAACGGAACTCAGTGGAGATATTGCATGCACTAGAACATTATGATGGTTTACTGATGTTCAACCAACAACTTTATCAATCATGGTTTATGTAGCAAAAAATACCGAGTGTTCAACAATGGTAGCCAACAGGTTGACATTTTTGCCAGGATAGAGCAAAGGAATTATAGCAGCTCAGATAGCACATATATAGCATAACGTTAGAATCTGTATACCCATTCGTCTAAACATTATGTTAACATCAAAACCAGTTATCCTTCGGGTTATCACAATTCCTTATTCAACACAAACCTGATGTTCCTGTCAATAGCCAGGCAGAAACGAAATACACTAGAGGGGTGCAATTTGCAGGGAAATAGTTAATGTTGACCTTCACATGGTATAGCCTAACAAACTACTGGTCTGTTTTTTTCTTACTCAAAGCAAGGAAGTTATAGACAGAGTATAACCGCCTTGCTTAAAGACATTCATATATATGGCGCCTCGCCCTTTCAGCTCTGTCATGCTGCATTGCTACATTATGTAATCGAAGGCCATCGGGTGTCTGCCACATTATCAGTAACCATGGAGACAGCCGTCTAGCCCAGGTCATTCACGTGATCACCATAATTGTTTTGAACGGAAGAGGAAGAAACGTATAAAAACAATATGGTTCCCTTCGGAAAAGGTAAGCATAATAATAGACACATATAAAAGCATATATAATTAGTATGGACAAATGGTCACAATGTGTATGATTTTTAACAAGGAACAATGATTATACCAATGTTTTAACATTTAGATTTTTAACAAGGAACAATGATTATACCAATGTTTTAACATTTAGAAAATGCGTGCGACCTTTATATATAAGGATTCAAGCATCCGGAAAACAAATAAGCTTTCAACCTTGTCAAAAACACGTGTAAAATCTTGTTTGTTTTCGTCCAAAAGTAAACATGCAATATTTTAGCCTCCTTCCCACCAGCCGGCGATGGCTGGCCGACAGTTGAGCGACTAACATTGGATTTGTGTGACGCTTGATTTTATGATTGAAACATGATGCAAGATGTAAAAGTATGGTGTAAAGGAAACAGTTTTTTTTTCAATTCATGAAATTCGTTGCAATTGAGTGATCTGTCAAATATTTACTCTCTCAGCGGTCGCTCAGCAGTCGCAGGGTCTAATAAATGGGGACGTAATGAAATGCAAGTCTATGACGTTCTTCTGGTTGAACCGCTGTCTCTCCATATCTATGAAATTAACAATTCGGGCTGTCTTTGAATGAAGTCATGTGTGAAAATTGTCCATTTTGTTACATAAAGAGGAACGGTCAATTGAACCACATCGTTTGAACCACTTTGAACGTAACCCAAGAGGTAAATATTTTAGACATGCACACTTCATGCAAAAACAAAATCACAACACGCATTTGATTCAAAATCACAATCACACTTTTGATTCAAAGGTCAATTTGGCCATAGTTCAAGTACAATGTTTGTTCAGCATACACTGCCTCCCACCCCATTTAGCATTTGACCCATAGCGCGCCTGCCTCTATCTCCTTGTAACTGTTTTCGATTTGGTGAAATCATGTTGCATTATTATCTACAAATACATTTTGTCAAATGTTGACCCAATTTTTAATTTGGTTCATGGCTGACCCTTATATGATATTTTGTGATATTGGTACATTAGGCAGGAGTACATTGTTTATGATGCTGTCAGGAATAGCCGGGACAGCTTGAATTACTTAGAATATTACAAATTCATTGGAAATGATGTGATAAATGAATATTGAGTCTCATACTAATGTATGACATATGAATCAAGAACTGTCAATCAAAATTTACAATGCTCCACCCTCCCCCCCCCCCCCCCCCCCAGGCACACAGAAAGGGTATATTTTGGAGTCTGTAGGTCCCAGAAAGGGGGAACTATTGCAAACCAAATGTAGTACTGGTGAATGTTTTCTGTCCGAGAAACAGAATTTCCTGTATTTAGGAACATTTTCAGGTGTTTCGATGTCGGGTTTGTGTGCGTAACTAGGGCCTCCATACGTATAGTATGGGCGTATAGTATAGTATAGTACGTATATACGGCGTCCATACGTATAGTATAGTACGTATATATATATATGTATGCACGTTGATTTTTGAATGAAATATATATATATATATATATATATATATATATATATATATATATATATATATATATATATATATATATATATATATATATATATATATATATATATATATATATATATATATATATATATATATACATATTTCATTCAAAAATCAACTTGCTACATTTAGATGACACAGGCTGTATTACTGTTTGACTCGTCCGTTCATAAACTACTAAGACGGGCAGGGTTAAACGTGACCACAGTAGCCTGACATCGTTTCATGGTGTGACGTCTTGCTTTAGAATGACGCCATTATATTCGCATGAGAAGGAAGTGACAAGTTTTTCGGACTGCTCCACTACTGGAGTTTCTGACTGATGTTGGTTCACTAAATAAGCAACATGTGCAACATATTTGAAGGATCAATCGCACTGGCAACGAAATAGATGATACAAATAACTACAGGCCAAACAAACAACAAACAAACAAACAAGAAACAGTGAAACATAATTCGACACTTAAGAAAATTGTTGGCATTTGTAACTTGAACCCATTCATAAAATCAGCCGTAGCGGTCGTCTCAAGAATGCATGATCGTGACAAATAGAAGATATTAAAAGTAAATACAAAGGTTACACAGGTTGTTAAGTACATGGTGGCTTACCTTGTCCAACAATGACGTCGCCATTGAAGAGCAGAAGTAATACAATAGTCCAAAATATGTCCTCCCATTTCACTTGACTGTTCATTTTGCTGAACTGTAACTCACGATTTTCCAAAGGATTATTGACGAATACAGGAATCCTTTGTATTACTGTCTATGCTAAAGACCCAGTAAGGAACTGACTTCACAAGGAAATGTCCTTGACTTAGCGCAGGCCACTTACATTTTGACTCGCCACTACCCACAGAAAAAAGCCTGATGAAACATTGCCAAACACTTTGTAATCACGGACTAATAGTTTATACCTTATTTTGTCTGCCCAGTACACTACACTTAGGGCTGTTAAGAATGCCTTTCTTTATATTTTTTTTTCTAGATTAGAGCTTTCAAGGTTTATCAAGCATTTACAAAAACACATTTGTGGCCTTGTTTCGAGTAGAGGATTAGAAAATCAAGCCTAGGGGGATAAAAACATGGCGGTGGCGGGCACAAAGGATATTACGCCAACGGGGATAAAACCAAGTTCTGCTATGTGCCAGCTATTTGACCTGTAATCGTTGACTATTGAAAAAGGGTCAGCAATTGACTGGCTTGACATTTGTCACCTTCATAACTACATTTTTCTGGAAAACACGGCATTATTAGCCGTGGGAGTCATCGTGGGGGCAAGTTGCCCTCCCCTATGGAGATTCGACAGGAGGTATCTTACCGATTTTTAACCCTTTTTTATAGTTTTGCTGTATCTCCGCCATTTGCAAGCCGGCATCATAAGTTACCAGATTCTATTGATGCAAACATCTTCATTTCGCCACATTTTTTCCAGCCAGAGGGTCTCAATCGTGTTCCTTTCTTCCGTGCTGATGTCTCCGCCGAGCTAAGTTTCCGAAAGATCGTGACGTAGCAGAGGCGCCGCATATGATTATTTCTCGAGTTTCCCCAGCACTTGGGTGCGCTCGTGTGCGCTCGTGTGCACTCGTGTGCGCTCGTGTGCGCTCGTGTGCGCTCGTGTGCGCTCGTGTGCGCTCGTGTGCGCTCGGGCTCCTGTCGGCTTCCTGCATACATTAACTTGTGAGCTCCTGGCTAACTCATTATTTTATATGCGAGCGGCATTTTTTTTTAATCGTATAAATATGGTATAAGCAATTTCATAGATACAAGTACGAATGTGCAATGTCAAAGGTGTAGGCCCCTGAGACGTAAACCAAACCCGTCTGTACGTTTTTATGCAAGTCGAGACACTGGTCGACAGGAGGAGTTTGCTTGACAGCCCCTATTGACACAAACATCACTGCAAACCTGGTGATTGCCCCATGAATTACACCCACATTTATGGTGCTAGTATTATCACAAACATTCAAATTATGTTCCAGTCCTTATAGAAACATTTGGGACATTTTTTACCAACTAGACCTTACTCACCAATAAGACAAATCCAGTAACGTATATACGTATAAAATCTCTTTTATCGTTGTTAAAGGCGAAGTGATTTATTTGCATGAATTCTAGCCATTGCAACATATTCAGATATTCAGGACCATCCCACTCCAGATTTAGGCTCAACTTTATTGCCATTTTTAAAAGTCATATTTTCTACACGGAAAGACATTGCGCTTGACTTACGTTAACAGTTTCAGTGCAAGTAGTTCTTAAATTCAGTACTAGTACTAGTGTTACAGAATTACAGTACAAGCAATTCATAGTTCATCGAGTCGGACATTGATTACAATATGACTAAAATACGATGTGACGTTTGATTTTAAAATCTTTGTACTTATCGATGAATTAGAAGACTAAGAGATATATGAATGCATAGATAAAACTAATATTGGCATACCGCGGGGCTTGTATACGATTAAGATACAGATAATAACCAAACACTGATTATAACCAAAAACAATCTTACTCAGCCCCTTGCGCTACTATTGAATACGATAACATATACCACTTACAGCTGTCATTACAATATCAAACTTAAGGTGCAACATTCGGCCCAGGATAAGTCAGCGGAGCGTTGGGAGCAGGTGGCCCATATACCCCCTGACACTCACCTCTGTATGTCACCAGTATGAATATTGCATTATCTACTTCTTAGGTATCACACAATTGTATTATTGATTATGCATATTAGTCCATGATTTCCATGGTTTCTATTCATAAATGTTCATCTTGAAGTAGTTTACATACAAACTTAGTATGAAGTGTCTGCCCTTTGCCCTTTAAGAAATTGAAAAAAACTTATCTTATAGCGAAAAAATAGTCTTTTTAAATAAACTGATGTTGCATAATCATCTTCATTACATATAATGCCTTGTTCCCATCTCAAATGAACATTGTTCATAAGCCGCGGTACCGGTGTTTGGTTCCGAACCGCCTGCCATGATTACTATGGCGTTATTGTTGAAATGTGATTTGGCAGTAAATATGATTTGTTGCCTAAAAGTTCACTGATATCAGATGGGTGTATCTTTATACAAACGTCTTTGTTAACCTAAATAAAACTCATTATATTACAAAGTAATCAGGACTGCTATTTTTCTATGCCACTTCATGCTCAATTGTATGATTCGTAGTCTCGATCACGTTCATTAACATCAGAAGGGTGCACAAACTACTTTATTCACTGAATAATACTTATCATGGTAGAATGTAATCTGAAAATGTTGTTTCTGCGGTATCATTTGGTGTCATAACCATAAAAAACTATTCCATATAGATTTCCATCGGCACTATCTCTGGTGTGTTGCCTCTCGCTCCCCGTGAGTTACCCTCCGAATGGGACTCAGTTGGGTTGGACGACGACTTGCCGGTTGAAGACTTTTTCTTACGAGAATCGCCGCCGAGACAGGTGCAACAATACCTGAAATGTAAGGAGGGCGTGGTTTAGCCAACTAACAACCTACTTTGAACTATATCAATGTAAGGAGAGTATGGTTTAGCTAGGTAACAACCCACACTGAACTACATCAATGTAAGGAGAGCATTCTTTTGCCAACTAACTATCTACAATGATCTACAGCAACCATTCCTATGGCAGGTGACGAATGCAGCTCTTTTTGTGCAATGCATCAGATCACAGCCAACAACGAAGTTGGGAGAATTCTTGTACCATGAAAAGTGTCATGATGTTGACAGTGAAGTTTATGATCTGTAGGCCAGATGAAGGACAGACGTACCCCTCATTCGTAGATCTCCATTCATTGAGATAAACTATTTCAAAATGAATGACCCGCAATCATAAATGTGTAAAGGAGACGCCAAACAAAAAGACATCTACTTACTTGAACCACAGGTTCTGAACTTCCTTCTGCCGAAGGGTATGGAAGACAAAGATGAAGAATCCTTGCAGGGAGTTGAAGATGCAGAATAGGTAAGAAAACACAATCCTTCCGTCACTGGAACAAAAATTATTTCATGAAATCTTATTTCATGAAATCTTTTGATGAATTAACATCAGTTTTAGAATGTCAGAGACTGAATGAGCCATATCTTCAGTAAAAAAAAGGCCAAAAGTCATATCAAGATATTTCAAATGCACGAGTGTATGTTTAAATTTCCTTCTTGGCATGATATGAAATTTTAGGCTTATGCACTAGAATTTTGATCATGGATACAGTTTATAAGGAAATTACATTATTTTTGTAATTTCCTGTTGCAATGTTGCATATTTGCACATGGTTTTAATTTTTATCAATGTGCAATCAAAGGAATTAGACATGTAATCATTTTTCTCAGAGATCATAGCAGTGCATTCAAGTAGCTGGATTCTTTACCTGATCATGAAAAATCCAAAGATCCAGGTGAGTCCGACCAGCACCATGACCACGATGGCGATACGCAGATTCTGCTTTGTCGCACCGCTTTTGTCATCAGCAACTTTTCCTACAAAAACGTTGCATTTGATCAATATCAAAGTGTTTTACATCTGTACTTCAAGTCGTGTTAGACGAGGGTAATGGGGAGTGTCTTGACTAAGGAAACAAAAACTTGCATGACCAAACATGTTAAAAAGTAGAATCTGCCAGGGGAAAGAAAACTGTTTAACAACCTTGCAAATCACTTAAATCGACTTTCCTATTGAATTCAGTTGTCTGACATTATACATAGAAACGTTACTGATTTCTGTGTCTTATTCAGAGTAAAAGATGCCATAACCATAAATAAATTAATTTCCACTGTTCCAATCACACTGCCTGTACAATGTCGAGACCGAGGGTAATTTATTGCAATAAAATGACTGCAAGATTAAAACATATGAAAAGAAAGAAAAACCAATAAAGCAACAACTGAAATGACTTCAACAAAAATTTTATCCAGTTTAATCCAGTTGCTTGAGTAACTATTTTTTGGCGTATCTTACTACCTGGATGTCTAACCTTCATCAACGACTTCAACATAACACTTTACATAAGGCAAGGCAATTCAATTTTTAGAACAGACCTTCGGCCCTCCCACAACAGGCCAGTTTGCTGATGACCATGATGTACACGATGGTGTTGAACAATAGAACCAGTCCAGCAGGCAGCATGAACCCGAAGTACAGCTGACTACCCTGCAGCCAGCAACTAATTAAAAGGGATAGCAAACATCATTTCGACAAGGCAACCTGTACTTAAGTGGGTATTTGACAACACGTTATTACGGGAGTAAATTGAATTTTCCTAATTTTTCTCCCTTTGGATGCATCGAAATATTTCCTTCGTATATACAGACATGCTTTTCCCTAACCTTACAGTAAATGCATACCGATCTGCTGATTTTGTCTATTTAAAGATATATGACAATTCCATAACTGTCACGGGAAAAAAAATCGATTTATACACTATGACTTACAAATTGGTGCTCCTGTAGGTCTCTTGTCCGTTAGGATAAGTGCTGGGTACATCCACGGCCAAGGTAGCAACGGCAAGGACGAAGGGAAGACCTAAAACACATACAATCACAGTTGAAGACATCACTATCGCTTCTGCCATCGCTATTTTCCCCCATTTGCTATCATATTAATGCCCACATCATATGTGCTTGGTCTTGAACGTTTGTTTTTGAATCTGGAAATCGTATTTCCTAAGTAATTAGAATTATACAAATTGACAGTGTTAACTCTACGTTTACAAGAGTTTGAAAAAAAGCTGCACTACTCTTAGACTAATACCCTGCAGAGTAGACAGCATAATAGGACCTCGATACAGGTGACTGAATTTGCCCGTATGTCCAATATATCAAATATTATACTCGAAAAAAAGTCGAGGACAACAATAACGTCAAAATAAATCTCTACTTACCCCACGCAAATATGGCTGCCTTGAGGAGGAATTTGGAAACGTGTGCCCCCAAGACTTTAATGAAAGCCAGATACATGTTGAATGCTTCGACTGCCATCCACATAAACACAGCCAGGAGAAAGTAGTGCAGTAGAAACGCCACGATGGTGCAGCCGACTGGGGAGTTGGTAGCGTCGATGCCAGCCAGGAAGATGATGAGAGTCGCCAGCAAGGCGATGCACAGGTGGGTGAGGATGTGTTGCGGTCTTGTCTGACGAAGCTGCCTAGAAAAATAAACAATATCTTTAGACACCGCACATCAATCATTATCAATTTTCAGCACTATTGGTAGTACACGTTTTAAAGCATACCTATAGAAATCCTAAGATGCGTGATGACAACATAACTTTCATGAAGACCTCGTGGTATTTCTTTTATCAGTGGAACAGATTACATGCCTAATATAACCATTCAAACAACTCACTTGAATATCAGGTAGGTGATGAGAGTGAGGGTGAGGCCGGCGATGGACAGGGCAATCCCAATCTTACTGATCAGATCCAGGGCAAAGTTGTGCAAGCCTCCATAAATGTCCTGAAATAAGACATGACGATTTTCAACTATTATGAAGAATGATTCTGAGATGGAAAGATATTAGATCAAAACTCTTATGACGTAAATGTGATGTGTGAGTGTGTCTACTAGATCTATAGAAGGAAGCGACATAATGGATGACAAATATTATCCACAATACCAGTATAGAGGTCATTGTATCTTCTGCCCTTTGCAATCCATTGCCCTGTAAAAATTGTTTTCAAATGGCATCGAACTCTACCCAAAAAAAGGGATCTTAGCCTCTCGGCCAACTACGATTATATTACCAGGATGTACATAGATATATCGTTACAGAACGTTCTGAACGTTTAGAAAATTGACGAACCCACCATCAAAACAGCGAAATTTGTAAGATGGTTGCACTCGCACACCACCCTGCCATTGTCAATCCCTACAAAGCTGCATCCGTCTGTTGACCAGTCTCCACCCCCTCCTCCAGCATTAAAGTCCCAAAACACACACCTAATGTTGTTCACCGTGCTGTTTGTACTGTTTTGAACCTATGAAGAGATCACAAGCATTGATGGAGATGATTACTTTTAGAAAAATTGAATTATGAATTTTTTTTGAGAGCTATGGTTTAGTTATCCTACATTTCGTTTCCTTATTTGTCCGAACTTGCTCTTACCTTTTTAAATGCTTTGTAGCTTCTACTTTATTTATTTGCTGAGTTAGAAATCTATCTTGAAGAACCCAACATGTAACAATAGTAGTGAATTAAAGAAATTAGGTATGGTCATGGCATAAATAGACGTTTGGACCGCAATTCCCGGATAGGACTGTTTAGCCACAGGGTACGGTAGATGTAAGAATTAATCATTGGCAAAACTGAAATATGGGGGGGGGGGAGATTTTAGGTTTTATTATCTGCAAAAACACTTCAGAAAGCTCTGTTTATTTTCTAAGAAGTAAATTCACATAGATAAGATCTCACGACTTCTAAGATGGAAGGCCCTATTTACTTACGACAGGAAGGTATCTTGTCACCACGGGGTTAGATAGATTCTTGAAGTCAAAGCCAGTGACTCTACTGGCAATAACCCTGCTGTTGACCGTAGTATTTTTGCCAGTTGAGGAAGAAGCCGTCTGGTTGGACTGGAACAACCGGCTGTTCTGGAAGATGATGAAACTCAGACGAACTTCAACATCACTTGGATCTCGGGGAGTAAAAACAGAGAATATCACAGTTTGTCTTTAGAAATATTGTCTTTCATACATTAATAGAATGACATCAAAAAGGCGGTCACACATTAGCATTGGACTGTACATGGATATCTCCCAAGATATATTCTTATAATGTTTTTAAAAGCTTATGCATATATATCTTGCATTTTTGTGTGCTAGTATCACCATAAATGGTTAGCACAGAACATTAATAGTTGCAAGAAGGCCTAGAAGATCAAATTTATCACAAATGTTCAAATCATGTACAGTGAGAGTTCACACTGAGTGATTGAAAACTGATTTTTTTTAGATATTGGTAGCTATACTTATCATGGCTAATTAAATGAGCATTTTCGTCTGTCTGCATAAAGATACAGAATATCTCACTTTGTCACATTGTATAAAAAGTCAAAAGGCATCTATAAGCAATTCTTGTATTCAAAAATTCCTTTTAATCTATACTAAGAATAAAAAAATTACCAACCAGTTATATTTTTCTTCAAATAGGCAATGACAGATGCCAGCTCAGCAGGCAAGACTATGGAAGTGTCTACTTGTTCATCGGGGATGACGGAGGAGTCAGAATAGGACCGTACCAATCCGTCCTCAAGATCTTCACTGTCGTCAAGAGAGGCAAACCCAACACTGAAGATAAAAAAGAGAGACATAGTGATAACTGTTGTCTGTTGTGGCAGTGGTATAAACCGTCCGACGTTCGTGACCAACTTGTCCAAAGTGATTGATTATATATATATATATTCAAAGTAGTACGGAGGTCTCCAAACGTTTGTTCAAGTCTGTACTGTGCGCAGCCACAATGTTATTTGCAAGACTTATTTGTGATGTTGAAATGCAGTTCAATTAGGCCAATTGGTGGTATAAACATTTCGGCAATTTGTGACAATTGAAGTCATGGGTCATAGGGCTGATAATTCTAGTCTCAAGTCTGTAGTGTGCGCGGCACAAATATGGCAAGACTTCTTTATGAGGTTGAATATTTAGGCAGTTTAAGTTTTTTCTCTTTGTTTGGTCGTGATGTTAAGATGTGTAGCAAAGAAAAACATACAAAGGGAAAACTTTGCTGTACTTATCACTACTCTAAAAATTCTGTTTTCTTTTTGTCAGAGTTGTATCTTTTTTACCTGTTGATCAGTTCTGCCGCTCCAATCTGGTAGGTTTCCACACCTATGTTTTTCTCAATGCGGCGGAAGCGGTTTGATGTCAGATTGACACGATCATTAAACCGTTCTATCGCCTGAACAATTCTGCAACAAAAAAAGAAAGTATACAAATTGAAAATATGCTTCAGTATGAGCTATCATATTCTTTTTCACAATGTAGTGACATTGATCTAATAAGTCTATTAATTTTTTGTCGACAATGACATTTAGATTATGAATAAGTTACAACATCACTTTACCATACATATGCTACATATTCACTTTTAAGATGCAAATCATTTCCAAACATTGTGTTTACTAAAGAAAACGGTTTATCCATTAATGCATCTCCATTTAGTGTTTGGTCAATTAAATCAAGAATATATATTTATACATGTATATATTATACCTTGAGAGAGATTGATCCTGGACTTGACTCTGATAAAGAACATCATCGTCAGTGTTCATTATCTGGTCAACAGACACGACCACGGAATAGCCAACCTGGAAGATCAAGAAGGTACGTTCGTCTAACATGTAACCTTAACTTTTTAGAGATATGTCGTCATAATACCATGACGTCAGAAGTTAGGGTGGTCCATGAAAGGTCCGCCGAGATGATGTTGATGAGAAGTGATAAAAAGTTGCAATTTGCCAAAGAGGAAAAATTCTTCGTTACTGTGTTGCCATTAGCCATGAAGAGTGATTTACTCCTGGCTCTAAAATGGAGTTTTCACTACTATGAAACATTGCTTTGATGCGTTACTTTCTATTCATGAATCTTTTGACTTAGCTGATTCATGATCGAGGTGAAAGGTGAATACCATTAACATGTAAACAGTTAATGTCTAGGCAATGCTTCATACCATGTCCAGACATGTTTTGTTTTTGTTTCAGGGGCCTTCGACTTTGACATATTGCCCAACATGCATCACAACTGTTCCTGGGATGTTCAATCCACGAGCCAGCTTATTCCAATTGATATGACAAATGTTTTGATATGGAAAACGAAGAACTATCGGCTGCGCCTCTGAGGCGTCACAAAAATAGTAAGACCCACCTTCTCATCTCCAGTGGTGTTTACAAGATTCTCCAACACAGTGGAGGCATCTGCGATATTTTCTTCCACAAGTGAATCCCCGTTAGAAGTGAGAATCTGTAATTCTGCGGCAACTTCTGCTACGTTATCTGAAGTCACAGGAATCTAGACAAAACAAGACAAAGACATCGAAGTTGAATGATGCTGTTGCTCCTTTTTCCGAAAGAAAAAAATGAGTGCGATTGACTTAAACAGCTTTGCTTTGAAGTATAAACATGTCGGACCTCTCCATGCAAAGTTATATGACAAATCATAATCCAGCAATTCTAGTGTTTGACTAAGTGTCGATAAGAAGTATTTACAACCCACAAAACAAAAAACTGTTGCCAAAAACAATTAATCAATTTTAATTGTTTTTGCCGTATCTTATTACCTGAATGTTTAATCTTCAGCAACATAATCAGACGTATTTTACCACTGCTAATTGTAAACGTTAAAATATATTTCCTACCATCTGGCAGTTCTGATAAACGTTGGTTTAAACATATCAATCGCAACAACCTGTTTTAACGAATGCCATGATAAAAGTCTAGCAATGTGGTGGACAGGGATGGCGCTCCTGTCCGCTGTAGCCTGGGTGCCAGACCACCGCGCTCCTGGCACTAATCCTTCGGCCGGGGAAGCAACTCGGGCCGCCGCCACAGATAGCACACAGCACACAAATTATCTCTCGCGCGCGATAGAAATCAGGGTTCGGCTGCCAAGCGCTCCCGGGTGCCAACTCTATCCCTACTACGTCTTCCCCGCCCAAAAAGGCTTATCATCGCATCGCGCGAAAAGTCTGGTATCCAGGCTAGTCCGCTGAGGAGCCAAATGCCACAAAGTGGCCAGCATGTACCAAGATAAAACTCTTACTCATACCGAGCAACCTACTGAGGTTTGGCACGTAGGAAGAAAAAAATAAGAAAGAAGGAAGAAAAGGAAGAAAGTCTAATTTACCTCTGCTAGTCTGGACAAGTCCAGCCCACAGTCCAACAGCTCTGGTCTGGCCCAGCTAACTCCAGTCTGAAAACTTCCCACACATCTTCGTACTGCTAACGGAACACCGGCTGGAGATGTCCACAACAACAAAATGACTCACAGCAGGTGTTTTTAACAGCTTCTTATTGTTGAATGATAGATATGGAAATGAATATAGTTTCACAAATCTAACTTTTTGTAATTAACTTGGCAGTAGGATACCAGTCATGTACCAAATTGTGGTGACTTTTCTCACATGAAATTCATGCTTACCACAACTGCTTATACGTAAGCAACACATTCAGATACATAGTCAATCAATCACAAACTATTTCATTCATCATCTGACTTAGCTTATTGAAGGATAAGAAAGTAACCTCATCGGTGCAGTAAAGTTTAATTGAATCTACTGGTGCCGACTTTCTGAAGGATGCCGTCGTTTGGAAGTTAAGTATTGATATGCCTTCAAATCAAAAGCACAGGCATATTTACGAAGAAGAGTAATGTACAAGAACCATCGTTATGTTAGTTGACTTTTCATAACAAGAACTTTAAAGATTGATTTGAATCTCCTGACCACTTTCCGTGTAGTTAGCACACTTTTCTACGGAGTACACGTGGTTGTCTCCTGTAGTGCGTGGAAATGTCAGATTCACAGGATTGGAGTATGGGTCTGTCGCGGTCATAGTTTCGCCATAACACGTCGCTGTGGGACCAATAACAGGCGCTATTCAGTTGAGGGTTGATTTGTTTAATTGTAATTGCTTGTTATGCTTCACCACATTTTGGATTGCGAAACAAAATAAACACTTTGGATACAAGGTCCATATTTTCAAATTGTTACCAGGAAAGCTCAACAGCATATGGAAACATTCTATTTGATATCAAATTTGGCGTTTTTACTATGATTAAAGAATAGAAGCTGCACCATACTTGCGCTCAGAAGCGTAAGACTGGTTGGATTCACTCCGAGAGAGCTTGGAGTCTGCACAGCTGTTCCTAGGGCATTGAAGATCCCGTCATACAGGTCGTTGTCTTGAAGCACGGCATCTTGCACATTGATGTTCTGGCTGGCGATGACGCTTCCTGCCCTTGAGAAAATATGATGGGCGATGATTATTACACTTCTGAATTGGCCTACTGGATGATTAGCTTTACCACAATGGCAAGCCATTGGAAAATATGGTTCTCATTACAGAAGTACTCCTCCAGACTCGCCACAAACGTATTCTAAAACAGAACTGTCGAAGAAAGAAATAATAGTGCCTAACGCAGACTATTATTGAAGAATGACTAATTCATCGGCTAGTAAAAGTAGTCTCATTATGTTATCTAAGAATAATCTTATTTTTTATTAACGAAATATCATCTACCTTTCGAGACGAACAAGCCAACACCCATATTTGCAAGGTTTCTGTTTTTAGTAAATGACCATCGGGTCATTGAAATACATCACATGCACAACATAACAAAAGCAAGATGACCAAATGATAATGTTAATCATGACTTTGCTTTGTCGTGTGCAACAGTGCTGGACAAACATCCCATTATATTTGGAATGGAACTGATTTCAATAGTGAGTTCATGTCAATGGAAAGTTGGCAAAAGCTGTAACCATTGCTAACCGGAAAAAAAAAACGGCTGCTGGAAGCCAGGCCAGAAGTCCAAGAAATCAAACTTACTTTAAGTCCTTTACTCTAATAGAAATGTGACCTTCGACACTTCTCACAGCCTGTCGATACTGAAAAGAGTAAATCAAGTCATGATCATCTGATAAAAAAGTATAGATAAAATGTCGATATGCCATTTGCAGTCTTATAGCGTTAGTAACATACGTCTGGATAATTCAACTTCCTTCAATTAACTGACTAAATAACTGACTAAATAACCATTAGTTTCAAAACTTATATTCATCTATTTATTATACAGCAAATAAAATTTGGTAACAAGAAAGGTAGTATTTGCAAGCCTCATTTGTTTGTTAAGAACAGAAGAAGAACAGGCAGAAACAGAGCAAAAACAATATGTTTCTCTTAGTTGGAGGTAGTCATAATGAAACTAACAATAAAGGCATGATTAACCGAAGTTTCCATGTTTATACATGCACATGCATCTATAGTACTTGCACTCAATCACATGTAAGTACGACATATCTGTTCATACCCAGTCCTTCATTTCCGTGCTGATGTCCTTAAAAGCAGCTGAATTAGGATTGGCCATCTCAGGAGTGAAGTTTCTACCAGATATCCTTATGCTGGAAACGAATGTTGTGGTACCTACAAAAATTCAACATCATAAGATAGTGTTGATTACACGCTAACATTTAAGACTGCCACCCCCCCCCCCCAAATAAAACGTTGAAATATGCATTATCCTTGGAGTACATGTGATTTGCTGGATGAAAGCATGTTCACGCTTATGAACCTGTAACACATAGCCGACCATGGCCTCCCGGCCTGCTCCAGATGATGGAAGGGAGCAAGGCTATCTTTGGTTTGTAGTTGGTCGGCATTATAAGTCGTCTGCATGAGCTGACAGTATGGAATTTGAAATATCAAAGTTGGGAACGTCATACATAGATGCGATCAGAAGACCGAACTGGAGCTAGAATAGGATGCATTAAACGATAAGTGCCGACCTTGGTTCGAGAGTGGTCGGGAGCAAAAGTCGTTGGAAGGTCCCGAATGTGTCACGGGGTCTTCACAGAGAAACCAAAGTACAAACCTTCTGGAAGCACTGCCAACGTGCTGTCCTCAGACTCCGTTTCACCACCTGAACTTGTTACCTTGCACTTGATCTTGTGAACACCACTTACAGCTTTATATCTGCAACAGACACAAAGGCAACACAATTACATGTACAGAAAATACAATTTTGAATAGTTTTATTAGCATGCCAGGCATGTCATGTACGAATTGATCAATACAAACAATTATAACAATTAACCTAACGACTAAATCTAGCAAATGAATGGTTTATTTTGAAATTTGCGCTCGTTCGACAATGTTGTATATGCATACGCCACAGACAAGCGTAAGCTTCAATCAGTAAGCTGTCATGTAAAGTATTGAATTTAAGTTAAGTAGTAAGTCTGAATCTTCCAACTATCATGGCAGATGTGACGCCATGTGCAAATGTATAACTTTGTATGTACCCAAGTGTTTGTACCTAGACGGCGTTTCGGTGACCGTCTGTCTCCTTCCTCTAGAGCAATACTGACCGGTTTTACTTCGCAATGCATCTAGGTGTAGTTGGATCAAGGTGGAATGTATGGATAGAAAATCTACTCCAGTCATGAATTTTAATGAGGGGGGGGGGGTAAACTCAGTCACGTTTGGGAGCGTGTTCTCCTTTACACTGCAGCAGCGACACCTAGCGTTAGCTGTAGTACGAAGTCGAACCAGTCAGTATTGCCCTGAGGAAGGTGACAGACGATCACCAAAACGTTGACAAGGTAAGAACACGAGGTTTTGTACAAGAACTTCCGAGTGATTTACCCACCTTATGAAACTAACCACGGATGTCAAGCGCACCTGTTCATTTACCAACTTGAACACGGGATCTCACTGGGTGGGCGCAACTGTCCCATTTACTGTTCACGGATGCGCCATATGTAACTTTTCATTACCAACCTGAACACGGGGTCTCTCTGGGTGGGCACAACTGTGCCATTTACTGTCCACTGGTACTCATAATCTCCGGAGCGTCTTGCCGTGTGACAGGTGATGGTGATGGTCTCTCCGACTACCAGATCCTTAACCTGAGAGGGACGAATGCTGACCTCAGGGGGAACTGCATAAGACATAAAAACAGGTTATGCAGTATACAGTATAATGTATGGATCAAAGATACCAGATATGATATGTTGCATCATGCAGGCTACGTCTTAGTACATCCCGAGTTAATAGACACTTGGTTTATTGGTTATACCCCCATTCCACTTGGACGGCGCTCTCGCCGCGCCCTCACGGCGACCAGAGCGCCGTGAGAGGCGCCGATTTCCTGGAAAACGTGCTCAAGTGGAATCTCTACGGCGTCCTCAGCGCGACCAAAATGTCAAATGTCAGCAACTTTTTATGAGTGACCAAAGATTTCACAGATCACTCAACGAATTCTAGAGATAAAGAACGAATTTTCTTTTTGTGTTGTGTGCTTTGCTGTCTTCTCAGTCATACCTTTACCTCTTGCATCATATTTGAATGATAAAATCAAGGGGAAAACAGATTCAATTTTGATCGCTGCACGGTCGCTTAGTGTATGTCTTTAAAGTTATATTCTTGTTCAAATATGTTTTTTTTTGTCTGTCATGTAACCTGTTTGCTATAAATATCTTTTATCATGCTACGTTACAATAGAAACGTAAATCCCAAAATTGTGAAACACTTTCTGAACCACAGACAATAAAACTTGGAGGGAATTTAATTTGAATGGAAGCAAGTACTTGTAGTTATTCGCCAATTTGTATTACCCATGAAGAAAATTTCGATTTGACCACGAAATTCCCATAAATTCAAGATACACCGCTTCAAGAATGAATTTTTTTTGAACTACAGTTAAGACCATTCAATCATTTAAACATCGTAGAGTGTTTGCTGCGATCATTGAGCACTGCGGCCCTTTGATCCCTCGCTGCGGCCCTTTGATCCCATCGCCATGCTCGGCGCGCTCACGGCGACTGTTTTGAACATGTTCAAAACCATCGCCGAGGTGACGGCGCGCATGGCGCGCATGGCGCTCTCACCGCGCTACCAATGCGCTCTCGCCGCGCTCTCGGCGCTCTCACGGCGCTCTCGGCGCTCTCACGGCGATCTGGCCAAATTGAGGTCGCAGTGGGAGCGCGGCGAGAGCGCAATCCTAGTGGAATGGGGGTCTTAAGGAGACTTTTCGGCGGCCAAATTCCCTAATGGAAACTCAGAAGACCCATTTCATCAAAATAGATATATACAGAGAGAATGATTCAAATTTCAGCAAAATCAAATTTAAAATTCAGGTCGTTACTTCATGGTATTTAAAAGATAATAAGATTTCCGGATAGACTGTTAGACTGTAAAAGAGTTGGCTTACCTGAAACGCGTCCTGTTGTCTGGTAGAATGGAGACGTTCCTGTTGTGTTTTTGCTTACTGTCGTAGGAGGGGCTGTGGTTTCAATGGTCGTCAGAATGGTGGTCATGTCAGTAGTTGGTTGAGGTGTCGACGAAATGGTGGTTTTCACTGTGGTTTCAACCGTCGTCGGAAGGGTGGTCATGTCAGTAGTTGGTTGAGGTGTCGACGAAATGGTGGTTTTCACTGTAATTGTCGTCGGAATGGTGGTCATGTCAGTAATGAAAGGTTGTCGTGTCGTCGGAATGGTGGTCATTGTAGTGTTTGGATTTACGGTTGGCCCGAGTACTGAAATGAATCATCACAAATCCTTTGTAAGAATGTTCGGAGACTTTAACGATGTACTAGATACTTTCGTTTGAAGGGTTTTTGCTGAAACAGAGCTGCGAGATCATTCCAATTAAGTTAAATCTTGAAGTTCGTCACTAAGAACGTATGCTAATGTTCGTTATCAGGTGTTTTGTAGTGTTGCCGAATGAAACAACGTAACGTTGCTATCCACTATACGGCACCACAGCCGCGTCCCGAGCATCTTGGATTTTTTTTTGTACTTCTGAAAGTGATATTTTTGACAAAGGAATTATGCCACAAACATAACCTAGGCCATGTTGATTTGATTATACGGGTGACATCCGTGCGCGCATTAATTTTCGTCCATTTCCAAAAATTCAGCCATACAGTAAACCATAAGAAGCAGAAACGTACGGAAACTTACCGCGTTATCTTAATTACGCGGTCGAATAGAAAGAATAGAGGAACATTCCATTCTAAAGCGGGTATCCCTTTTAAGCCCCTATCTCACTGGACCCTCGGCACGATGGCGGCGTCGCTGCGTCCTAAATTGCATTTGTGTCACCGTTGACTTTATAACGGGAATATCGTGCAAAACGTAAAGTACAAATAGAGAGACAGCAAACACACAAAGCGTAAAAAGATTCGTTTTTCAACGATTAAATTTGTTGAGCGCGCTGTCGAATCGATGCCAACAGGCTGAATCCCAGCATTGACAGGCCCATAGACTTTAACCCTCAAACACCCGAACTGTTTTTTGCAACTAAAATGACTGAACGGGGTCAAAAATGACCCCAAAATGCTTTGTTCAGTAAAATCTCCCTTTTCACTTTTTTCGCTGCATGGTATCCGTACATTGCTTCATCAGTGTAAGAGGAATGTTTTGGTATGTTTAGGTATGATTAGTTCCCGTTCATTATCATAAATTATGCAAAAAGAATAGAAGGACCACGTTTTGAATTATCCCTAATTAGACAGGGAGGGGATTTTTGAGGCCCATGCCAAATTTCATGTTGCATAGCTCCTGAACGGTGTACGCTAGAGCCACCAAACTTGCTGACGTTTCATAAAATATCCGTAACAAATATTTCAAACAAATAAAATGAGTTCATCGTTTTTCGTGTTACCATGGCAACGGGTTTTTGACAAGCATATTTGACAAAATCTGCTAATTTCAGTTCAAACAATGACGTTTCGAAAATGACTCCAGTGCAATCACTCCAGACTTTCCTCTGTACTGTCAACAGTATTGTGCCAATCTGTTAGAGGTTGAGAGGTTGAGAGGTTGGAATAGATGTCTACTGACAAAGTCACGGAACACATTTTTTCCCGATCAAACATGTTCAAATGGCACATCAAAATCCACACAAAAAATGACAAGAGTGGAGAAAACGAATTGCCAGGTGTTCTGTGGTGCCTCAACGGTCAAATAATTACACGAAGGGACAAAAGAATAAGAAGTAATTGATAGTGGGTCAGAACTTATTTTCGGACGGACTTCCAAGGTTATATAATCATCTTCAAATCAACCCAGTCGCTGATAAGAATCTGAAGAACAAATTGAGATACCTCAGTGTCAATAAGATAAGAGATTTTACCTTTAGACCAATTTTGAGTTCATTTGATGAAAAAAATAGCATGTTATAAACCACTTGCATGACTTTTTACCGGTCATTTTATGGTGCTATGGGTCAAAAATTTAATTCATCCATTTGTAAAACGAGCAAGAAGGACAGAGATATACGTGACTACTTCAACCTGACATCGTTTCTGGTGTGACCTACTTCATTGTGACGTTTTTGCTGTAGACCGACGCCATTAAATTTGCATGAGACAGAAGTGACAGTTTTTTTCGGACAGCGTATGCGTCTTTACCCAACTACTGGAGTTTTTGTATAATGTAGATTCAAAATAAGCAATATGTCTGATGCACTTTAGGGATGAATCGCGTTGACAACAAAATACACAATGACAATAAAATTCATTTCTCAACAATCGTACATGGTACAATGTATGGCAATTAATAAAAACAATAGATGATACAAATCGGGAAAAGCTAAAACAAACAGACAGCAGAAGACACAGTGAAAACATAATTTGAAATTGGATAGAATTGCGTTACAGACACGGGTGAAGGCACCGACTATAATGATTGAGTCGTTATGATAGGAGACTTACCATTTTCACAATGGTCTCCATCATAGCCAGCAACACAATCACAGGTGTAGCTGTCGACGCCGTCAAGGCAAGTTCCACCATTTTGACAGGTCACAGATGCACAGTCGTCGATGTCTGTATTGACATATCGGGATGGCCGTTAATGTGTCTCCATGTAAAATCGTATAATATTTACTGCATCTCCCAAAACGATCAAAATTGTATTTTCGTCGACAACAAATATGTTGTATTCTGCTGATACGAGACACCCCCGTTGAATGATTAAATGACACTAAAACAATCTTTTAAACAATGATTGAACCGTTATGATAGGAGTACTTACCATTTTCACAATGGTCTCCATCATAGCCAGCAACACAATCACAGGCGTAGCTGTCGACGCCGTCAAGGCAAGTGCCGCCATTTTGACAGGTCACAGATGCACAGTCGTCGATGTCTGTATTGACATATCGGGATGGCAGTTAATATGCCTCCAGGAAAATCGTGTAAACATCTATGCATCTCCCAAAATGATCAAAATTGTATTTTCGTCGATGACAAAGCTGTTGTAATCCGCCAATACGAGAAAATTCAAGTAAAAGATTAAATGACACTAAAACGTCGTTAGGACATAGTCGTATATTTTGTAGTGAAGTCTATGAGAAATCTTTTAAACAATGATTGAACCGTTATGATAGGAGTACTCACCATTTTCACAATGGTCTCCATCATAGCCAGCAACACAATCACAGGCGTAGCTGTCGTCGCCGTCAAGGCAAGTGCCGCCATTTTCACAGGTCACAGAAGCACAGTCGTCGATTTCTGTATTGACATATCGGGATGGTAGTTAATGTGCCTCCAGGAAAATCTTGTAAACATCTATGCATCTCCCAAAACGATCAAAATTGTATTTTCGTCGATGACAAAGCTGTTGTAATCCGCCAATACGAGAAAAATCAAGTGAAAGATTAAATGACACTAAAACGTCGTTAGGACATAGTCGTATATTTTGTAGTGAAGTCTATGAGAAATCTTTTAAACAATGATTGAACCGTTATGATAGGAGTACTTACCATTTTCACAATGGTCTCCTTCATAGCCAGCAACACAATCACAGGTGTAGCTTTCGACGCCGTCAAGGCAAGTTCCACCATTTTGACAGGTAACAGAAGCACAGTCGTCGATGTCTGTATTGACATATCGGAATGGCAGTTAATGTGTCTCCATGAAAAATCGTATAATATATAATGCATCTCCCAAAACGATCGAAATTGTATTTTCGTCGACAACAAAGCTGTTGTATTCCGCTAATACGAGAAACTCCCGGTGAATGATTAGATGACACTAAAACAATCTTTTAAACAATGATTGAACCGTTATGATAGGAGTACTTACCATTTTCACAATGGTCTCCATCATAGCCAGCAACACAATCACAGGTGTAGCTGTCGACGCCGTCAACGCAAGTGCCGCCATTTTGACAGGTAACAGAAGCACAGTCGTCGATTTCTGTATTGACATATTGGGATGGTTGTTAATGTGTCTCAATTTAAAATCGTATAATATTTAATGCATCTCCCAAAACGATCAAAATAGTATTTTCGTCGACAACAAAGCTGTTGTATTCCGCCATTTTGACAGGTCACAGAAGCACAGTCGTCGATGTCTGTATTGACATATTGGGATGGCAGTTAATGTGCCTCCAGGAAAATCGTGTACAAATTCTATGCACATCCCAAAATTGTAGAAATTGTATTTTCGTCGTTAAGAAGATTGTTGTGATCCACTGATACTAGAGCTTTGCAGGTAATAACTGAATGACCGTAAAACGTAACTAGGGCATAGCCGTGTGTTTTGTAGAGAGGGTTCTTAGAAATCGGAAAAAAATACCGTTATGATAGGAGTACTCACCATTTTGAGTATTGGGATGGTAGTTAATGTGTAAAATCGTGTAGAATTTTATGAGTCATTGCACGAGAAAACCAGGCAAAACCAGCCAGAGGTGGGAAGATGGGGGTCGGCCAAATCGACTCAAACTTTGTATGTGTGATAGGTATGTGGAACTATGAACCGCCATATAATTAAAACCCTCCAGCTATTTTTCGTTATGGCGTTCTGGGACCCCCCTCCGAGACCCTCAAAAATCCAACAATTTATGGCTGAAAATTACTGAAATTGCAATGGCTACCCTGACAATTCTGATTAAGATACGATTATGAGTTTTATATTTCCATATAGCATGGCATCTCTAGTTTTACCTACCAAAATTTGAAGGTGAAGCATTGAAATTAAGAGGGTGTACTAGGGGGTTGCGAGAACCAATGAAAACGGAATTTTCATCTCTTTGAATTTTAGTCATTTTTAAGGGGCATTATCTGCCCTGGGCAGTGGCTTTGGAGAATGGTTTTACTGTTGCTGGAGAGAGGAACATCTACTGATTCAAAAACAAGCGTCGTTTAATTGGGCCACCCATAACGCGAGCCGTGAATGGGGGCTCTTTATGGGGATTTTTCGGGTTTGGGGCTATGATAAATCAGGTTGTGACTACGGGGTAAGTTAAGGCAATTTTTTCTGCCGCTGGGTGAAAACCATGCATACTTGTCATAAAATGCTAGCACAAATCAGAAATGTTGATTTGGGCTCTACATGGGGGATATAAGGATGTGCCAGTCAGGTCGTGTTTTTCATTGCTTCGTTCTGACTATCACCGTCTCTAAAAATACGTGCGTACAAACTAAAAGGAAGCCCTGATTGTCAATATCAACTACAATATCAACTACAATCGACGGACAATTGGCGTTAGATATTCCTTTTTGCCCCTCCCGTGTCAGTAGATCGACTGAAAGGATGATATAGTGGGCGTTGACCCCTCTAGAAATCTGCCTGTCGTGGACTCAACATTGCTACCAGCACACACACACACGTTCACCACAAAACAATGTTGTGTAATATGCACATTAGATATTGGCCATAAAATTCATTGACAGAAACATACGGTCGATAATACAAAAGATATTCTTGTTCAGTCACGGAAAAATCCTGTTATAGCCCCAGCCATGAATGAAATCGAATGTTATAGAAATGCTATCTGTTACTAGTAGTCTGTGTTGTCCATGTATGAACTTTCATCAAATAACTCGACCATGCGATATGCTGAAAGGACTAAAAAAAACCGTGGCCAACTTGAAGTTTTGCCACCGTAGGATTGTCATGCGAGACAGGTCCGTTTATTTCAGGTTAAGAATCTGAAATAACACAGAAACAAAATGCAAGCTATAGTATAACGTTATATAAAAGGAGTGCTAGCTGAGGATGAGAAGGATGCGTACCGATCCCGTCAAGTACACCGCCAACTCATATGATATATATACTATAGTCTGTAGCACTGACAGTGTCAGGTTTGAGGTCTCTTGAACTTTAATATCATAATTTAAACAGAGCCAAGCCGGTTTTATTGCTGTCACGGTTGTTGCAACAACAGCAAATATGCCTATGACACACGGCGACGAAAGTTTATATTTTCGCAGTTCACATTCGACACGCGTGACCCTTGACCCATCTGGGACCGTCCACTGTATTAGCGTGGGGGACAGGGGACAGTGCCGCTGTCGAGGAACGCAGGGCAGCGCGTAGGGCAGAAAATTCTGCCGAGGAACGCAGGGCAGCGCGTAGGGCAGAAAATTCTGCCGAGGAACGCAGGGCAGCGCGTAGGGCAGGAAATTCTCACGGGCGCGGAGTGGTTGGAATTCTACCGCAGCACGTAAGGAAATGTATCGTAGAGCGGTTAGAATTCTACCGCGGCACGTAAGGAAATGTATCTCGGACCGGTTGGAAATGCCTCGGACCGGTTGGAATCATCCCTCGGAGCGTTTGGAATCATGCCTCGGACCGGTAAGAATTGAGTTGGGGAAGCTGTCAACAAAACACATTAAAAATTTTAAAAATTGAAGATGCAAGGATCGCTACAAAAATTAGAAAAGCCTCCAACATTAGTAAAGAATATTGCAAGCATGGACGTCTTATCAAATAGCAGATATTACCTGTACATGTGATTCCATCGCCCTCATACCCAGCGCTACACGTACAAGTCGCACCAGTGTCAGGAGCAGTATTGTCCGTACATTCAGCATTGGCACCACAAGGGTCGGGATCGCATCCATCGATGTCTACAGAAAAACAGATACAGTGCAGGCGCTATCAACTAGCATTCCTCACAATTACACATATAAAGAATATAAGTCTCATCATATCAACAAAACAAAACACAATAAACATTAAAAAAAGTGTAGATAGAAGGATCGCTACATAGATTAGAAAAGCCTCCAACATTAGTAAAGAATATTCTAAGCATGGACGTCTTATCAAATAGCAGATATTACCTGTACATGTCAATCCATCGCCCTCATACCCAGTGCTACACGTACAAGTCGCACCAGTGTCAGGAGCAGTATTGTCCGTACATTCAGCATTGGCACCACAAGGGTCGGGATCGCATCCATCGATGTCTACAGAAAAACAGATACAGTGCAGGCGCTACCAACTAGCATTCCTCACAATTACACATATAAAGAATAAAAGTCTCATCATATCAACACAACAAAACACATTTAACATTAAAAAAGTGAAAATGGAAGGATCGCTACATACATTAGAAAAGCCTCGAATATTAGTAAAGAATATTGCAAGCATGGACGTTCTATCAAATAGCAGATATTACCTGTACATGTCATTCCATCGCCCTCATACCCAGTGCTACACGTACAAGTCGCACCAGTGTCAGGAGCAGTATTGTCCGTACATTCAGCATTGGCACCACAAGGGTCGGGATCGCATCCATCGGTGTCTACAGAAAAACAGATACAGTGCAGGCGCTATCAACTAGCATTCCTCACAATTACCATATAAAGAATATAAGTCTCATCATATCAGCACAGCACATTAAACATTAAGAAAAAAGTGAAGATGGAAGGATCGCTACATACATTAGAAAAGCCTCGAATATTAGTAAAGAATATTGCAAGCATCGATGTCTTATCAAATAGCAGATATTACCTGTACATGTGATTCCATCGCCCTCATACCCAGCGCTACACGTACAAGTCGCACCAGTGTCAGGAGCAGTATTGTCCGTACATTCAGCATTGGCACCACAAGGGTCGGGATCGCATCCATCGGTGTCTACAGAAAAATAGATACAGTGTTCATACAAAGTCCATTACCAATGTTTTGTATGTAGACATGCATGATTATCTTCGCCGAGGAACTCGGAGTAGATTATGTTGTCGGTTGAGCCGGCTGTTGTGTGGGTTTGTATGTATGTCAAGAGCATAACTCGTGAAACCTTTGATGGATCTTCATGATATTTAGTAGGTGTGTAGTGGTTGTGCAAAGAAAGGTCAAGTTCAAAAATCGTTCACCTCGCGTTTTCCAACAGTTCTGCGGCTGACTTTTAATTTTCCTGTGTTTGTATGTAGGCAAAAAAAGTGACGTAAACGTTGATGGATCTCAACGATTTTTGGTAGGTAGGAAGAGATTGTGGGAACAGAGGTCGAGTTTAAAATTGAATTATCTGGCGCTTTCCAACAGTACTGCAGCAGGCTTTGTGTGTGTGAGAGTTTGAATGTCGCCAGCATAACTCGAGGAGCTGTTGACGGTTGTGCATGATATTTAGTGGATAGGTAGGGGTGTCGAAGGGGAAGGTCAAGTTTGGTAATGGGCCTCCTAGCGGGTATTTGAAGTACTGCAGCGGAGCCTCAACGGTTCAGGCCAAATTTTCTGGAGGCGTCAGGTTCATGATTTTTAGGTAGTATATAGCTCCTGGGACGGCAAGTGAGTGGTGTGATATAAGGCTCCCTAGCTGGTCGCTTTGAACTGCAGTTGGCGTTTTTGTTAACACCTTTGGAGACGAATAACTCTAGCAGGGATTGACGGATTATCATAATTTATGGCATGTGGATACTTTCGGTGATGCTATACATAATTGAATAGGTAGGTTATTGAGGTAACGATTAACAAATATAGACGTATGAAATTGTGGTCAGGGTCTAATTAAGTGGTGAAATAGGCTTGTTTATAATTGCGTTAAAGTACCTTTTGGCGACCTATATCTAAGGACAACAGCTGCTTGTCATCAGGCCTGTGTAAATTAGATTGATGCTCTCTGGTGACCTCAGTACCACCGGCCAAACTACACTCCCGCTGGGACGGAGCTTATATCAACAAACACAGGGAAGGTTAGGCCCTCTGCGGGACAAGTCAAAACAGAAACTAACACTCTCCAAAAAAACCAAATGAAACAGGAGGCTTGAGAGAGATATTGTCAATAGTAGTAGGGGCAAGAGTCGTGGTCACTGCCAACGTTAACATATTAGACGGAATCGTTAAGGGCGCATTCGCAACAGTAGTAGGCATTGGCAGCACAGGTCATGATGTCCACACCTTCCTCGTACAATTCGACAGTAAAAGCAAATAAAAGAAAGATTTACCCAAATGCGATACCCATCAGAAGACAATGTTCAGTAGTTCTCCAACGGTTACGGCAAGCGTACGATCCAAGCACGACGAGAATTTAAGCTGAGTGAGTATCCTTAATCTTTAGCATGGGGCTGTACCTAAAGTTTAAGGTAAATCACTGGACAAAACTGTTGGTCCCTTTGAGCGCAAAGGTCGTTTTTTCTCAGGTCAATTATATGTTGCCTTACGTCATGTTGAGTTTGAACGGATTGTATCTATTGGGATTTAATCTGTATGCAATTACAACGTATACGTAATGATATATATAAACCAAAATATATGTTCTTAAAGAAATAGAACTCCTAAAACAACTGCCTGTGTCAAAGGTTACACAACAACTTAACACAGAAGACCATGATACCTACATTAAATGTCAAGTTCCTGAATATACTCCTACGCGGAACATGTAAAAAAAACATGAGAGCTGACAAATCAACACAACCGGTCGATGTCTTTTGTTTCGTGGAAACCTTCCTGAATGGCCGACAACAGACTAAAAAATGTCTGCCACAAGCAACGGCATTCAGAGCAGACAGAAAAGGAACAGGAGGAGGGGTGATGACTGTTGCTACACAAGATGATCCTACACAGCCGATATATTTCAGCCGATGGGGTGAAGTGCATAGCTACCACAGTCACCAAACTATCGACCACAGTCAACAGCATTAACATTAACATCTACAAACCACACTCCTTGCCTGAAGCAGCCTTGATCGATAGAATACAAAAACTCATATATTTAACTTTCAAGTGACATCTTGACAATTGTCCTTGGTGATTGCAATTTCGACCTGTTCCTCCCCAAATCTTGTTATCTGTAACGGGACAGTTCCGCCATTTTGACACGGATCAGAGGCACATTCGTCTGTGTCTGCAACGACATTCGAGAAGTTCCGTCAAAAACGCCTTCAATGATATTCAGCATTTTCAAACGAAAAGCTACGTAAAGTCTATGTTATGATTTGATTTAGGCAGCTATCGTCGATGACAGAATTTTTGGTACCAAAACATTCTTTACTTGCCAAAGAGAAATGGCCGGAGACTTGCTGAGTTATCTTCATAGTAAATGACGATTGAAATCAAATGGTCGTGTTTAACTTCTGCCAGTTGTAGATGCTTGCATTTCCAAAGGAGCTATCACTGCACGAAATGGCCTCGGATCCTGCCGGAATCGTGCATCATGGCGGATACTGGCGTTTCCGAGCGAATCCGGACAAATCCCGGTTCACTGCTCGGATACCGAGGTGCACCGCGGATCCGACCGATTCCGATGCCGTGATCGTCTGGATCCGTGATGCGCCTCGGACACCTGAGGATATTTGTGCGGATCCTTCGTTTTTAAATTTTTCCCAGTATGCCAGAGATGTTCGGATTGTTTGTGCGTTGGTAGTTGCTTCGGATCCTGACAAATAAATATACAATGCACGGGATGACCTGGGATCCTGACGAATCCAGCGGATACTCAATCGTGCATCATTGCAGATACGGAACGTTTCCGATTGGATCCGATGTACTTCAGATCCGATAATTCCGGCGCAGTATGCGTCTGGATCCTTGATACGTTTATGGTACAGATACAATGTTTACTCGGATCTTTCATTTTTTTATGTATTTGCCGATATGTTCGAAGTTCTGATTATTTGCAAGTCGGGAGTTGTCTCGGATCCTGACGGATACAGAACCGGGATCCGTGTCCGATCTCCGAATTATCCATAAGACACTTAGAGCGCGAGAAACGGTTTGTTCGGTGAACAGCACAGACATAAACATGCTTAACATGGCCTCACCAGAGTCTTCCATGGTCAAGCAGTGATTTTTGAGTGGCTTAAGAGTCGAAGGGAATTCGGTGTAAACTCAAACGCTCGGAATTGCGACGTTGTCTTCTTCGTTCATGTAATATTCGTCGCCCCCTCCCCCCTTGTACAGCTGGCAGGGAGTCGATTCATCATTTACCTCCCTTTGGTAAGGACAAATTAAAAATTCCTGTTTCTAACTAGTTTGAACTTCTGTTATCCTTCCATTTTGTTCTTGACATATCATCGCATGACAATAAGAATTCTCAAGCTGACTTGCCCTTCTTCGGCACACTTGGATATTAACTGAGGCAGGCCATCCTTATGGATACCCGTTGACTCTTGTTTTTTGTTGGCTGCTGTTATAAACCAAGACACAACCATCTCAGTTGTGTCAAAATCAGGTGACATGGTCTTTGATCATGTGAATTGATGTTCATTGATACTTAGGTTTTATCATGTAAGAACTGGCTCATCACAAAATGGACTCCAATATCACGCCATGCCCAAGATGCAGATATAGAAGAAATCAGCCTTTTTTGTACCTTACTAAGAGTGACGTCGGCGTGGCGTAACGGTTAGAGCGTTGAACTTGGAATCAATAGGTCCTGAGTTCGATACTCAACACGCCCCGACGTCGTGCCCTTGGGAATGGCACTTTACACTACCTGCCCGGACGGTGACGCCCACCGAGCCTATTCGGCTAAACTGCCTGAATGATGTACAATCAAGTTGTTTGCTCTTACGAGTACAGTCAACTCCGTCCCCGCCCCAACCGGCGTTACAGGCACAGGTGAAAGAGCCGTCTATATTAGTACAGGTTGCTTCAGCGTGGCAGATACGGCTGCCATCTGTACATTCATTGTCATTTAGACACAAACGAGGCAAGTTACTAGTGCTGAATAAACATATGAGACTTTGTGAACGTTGTGAAATGGTACACTGTGCAGGTAATGCATTTACTGTAAGAGTGTAAATGTTTACTGAAGAACAACCAAATTCTGTGCCCTTACCAGTACAGGTAACTCCGTCCCCGTCGTAACCGGCGTTACAGGCACAGGTGAAGGCGCCAGGTGTGTTCGTGCAGGTGGCGTCAGCGTGGCAGTTGTCCGTGTCAGCTGCACATTCATCGACATCTGTGGATACAAACCGATGAAAAATTACTAAAACAAAACTCTGGCTTGGATTCTACACGCATTTTCTGTGTTAACTCGGAGCTGATTACGGATCAAAACGTGTGTTTGACCTAACCTTCGGAATGTCACTACTGTAATATACGAATTCACTTGAAATTAGATTTCGGCGATCTTGTTCGTCCATACTTCTTAGATCTTTCATAAATTCTATGCAATAACTTAAAAGTGTCCGAGACCAAACACTAACAACTAATCTAAGAATTTAAACCAGACTTACTTCACCAGAAATATGTTTTACTTAAAAAGCGGTATGTACAACCAGATATTCTTACCAGTACAGGTGACTCCGTCCCCGTCGTAACCGGCGTTACAGGCACAGGTGAAGGCGCCAGGTGTGTCAGTGCAGGTGGCGTCAGCGTGGCAGTTGTCCGTGTCAGCTGCACATTCATCGACATCTGTGGATACAAACCGATGGAAAATTACTAAAACAAAACTCTGGCTTGGATTCTACACGCATTTTCTGTGTTAACTCGGAGCAGATTACGGATCAAAAACGTGTGTTTCACCTAACCTTCGGAATGTCACTACTGTAATATACGAATTCACTTGAAATTAGATTTCGGCGATCTTGTTCGTCCATAATTCTTAGATCTTTCATAAATTCTATGAAATAACTTAAAAGTGTCCGAGACCAAACACTAACAACTAATCTAAGAATTTAAACCAGACTTACTTCACCAGAAATACGTTTTACTTAAAAAGCGGTATGTACAACCAGATATTCTTACCAGTACAGGTGACTCCGTCCCCGTCGTAACCGGCGTTACAGGCACAGGTGAAGGCGCCAGGTGTGTTACTGCAGGTGGCGTCAGCGTGGCAGTTGTCCGTGTCAGCTGCACATTCATCGACATCTGTGGATACAAACCGATGGAAAATTACTAAAACAAAACTCTGGCTTGGATTCTACACGCATTTTCTGTGTTAACTCGGAGCTGACTCCGGATTAAAACGTGTGTTTTAACCTTACTATCGGACTGTCACTACTGTAATATACGAATTCACTTGAAATTAGATTTCGGCGATCTTGTTCGTCCATAATTCTTAGATCTTTCATAAATTCTATGCAATAACTTAAAAGTGTCCGAGATCAAACACTAACAACTAATCTAAGAATTTAAACCAGACTTACTTCACCAGAAATACGTTTTACTTAAAAAGCGGTATGTACAACCAGATATTCTTACCAGTACAGGTGACTCCGTCCCCGTCGTAACCGGCGTTACAGGCACAGGTGAAGGCGCCAGGTGTGTTACTGCAGGTGGCGTCAGCGTGGCAGTTGTCCGTGTCAGCTGCACATTCATCGACATCTGTGGATACAAACCGATGAAAAATCACTAAAACAAAACTCTGGCTTGGATTCTACACGCATCTTCTGTGTTAACTCGGAGCTGATTACGGATTAAAACGTGTGTTTTAACCTTAATATCGGACTGTCACTACTGTAATATACGAATTCACTTGTAATTAGATTTCGGCGATCTTGTTCGTCCATAATTCTTAGATCTTTCATAAATTCTATGCAATAACTTAAAAGTGTCCGAGACCAAACACTAACAACTAATCTAAGAATTTAAACCAGACTTACTTCACCAGAAATACGTTTTACTTAAAAAGCGGTATGTACAACCAGATATTCTTACCAGTACAGGTAACTCCGTCCCCGTCGTAACCGGCGTTACAGGCACAGGTGAAGGCGCCAGGTGTGTTAGTGCAGGTGGCGTCATCGTGGCAGTTGTCCGTGCCAAGTGTACATTCATCGACATCTAGATATAAACGAGGAAAGTTATGAGCGAATGCTAAACAAACCTAAGAACATTTTTGTGAACGTTGTGAAACGGAACTCAGTGGAGATATTGCATGCACTGTAACATTGCAATGTTTTACTGATGTACAGCCAACAACTGTATCAATGGTTTATTCTTATGTAGCAAAAATACCGGGTGTTGGTAGCCAACAGGTTGAATTTTTCGTCCCCCCATGATGGCCCCCCAGGTGGCTAATTCGCCCCCCCTCATAACTTCTGAACGGTATGATGTATCCTTCCCAAATTTGTCGGGAGTGATGTTCATGTAAAGTTTTATAATTCCTAGAATTTTTGGCACGTCATGACGTAATATGACGTAATTATGACGTCATTGATGTCATTTTATTGGCTAAATAGGCAATTCCCGTAATATCTAAAGGTATTAAAAGAATAGTATGTATTGTTGATTTTAAGGTATACCAAGACATATAACGTAAATGGTAACTACGTTGACGTCAAAATGACGACATTAAATGACGTCACGTGTTGTTAGTGACCCCTTGGGATCCGCCATCTTGGATCGCCCATTTTGAAATTATTTGAAAATACTTTTTTTTTCCAATTGTGACCCCAAAAAACGCTAAAAACGTTATACTAGATACGTTAATGTTTCTGGTAAAGAAAATACCACGTAGTGACGATTTGGAAGGCGAATAAGCCTGTTGATACCTAAAATAGTGTTATGGTCTGCTATCGTGGATTTTGACCGAATACGTAATCAAATTAGCATAAATTATGAATATTAAATCATGAAAGTTACATCTAATTACTTATGATGCTATACATGTAGGAAAACTAGTGTGGTTGAGCAAGAAAACCTAAGAAATAATATTGTTTTTAAAAAATCAGTGATTTTTGCATGAAATGCCTTTCAGAAACCCGTTGCCATGGCAACACGAAAAATGATAAATTTATAATATCATCATAATATTGTTGCCAACTAAATCTTAGGAAAATTAACCAAGTTTGATAGTTCTAGCATATGTCGTTCGGTAGTTATCGGTGCACGCACCAGTTCTTCCGCGACATGGGGTCCGTGGTAGTCCGCGACAAAAAAGGGACGAAAGGGTTTCGAGGGTCTGGGTTTGAGTTCACATTTCTCAAAATGTGGTCCGAACTGACATTAAATACTAACATGGCTGAAAAGCGTATGAATTAGTGTGTTTTGGGTGGAAATTGCGTTTCGATCCGAGCTTACTTTTGGATATCCATACGCGTTGAAGGTAAACTGCCCCTTTGACCCAGATTGACCTTTGTTGCGTTCTTTTGGCCGTGTTGCATTACCTCGCGCGTCGGGTTATTGTGAAAATCTCAGTGGTAGGATTTTCTTTATAATGGGCTTGATTATACCTTGGAGTTTTCTCTTTCTGACACTAACAGTTATTTTCGTGTCAAAAAATTTTGTGATGTGTTAAGTTCCACGGGAAAATGCCCAATTTTGCGCCTCATTTTTGACGGAAAAATACTTTTTCCCTCTAATATTTACTAAAATTAGAGGTTGAAGAAACCGAAACTCAGGTTTTCTTGTAGCTAGCAGGATATCCTTCATTCCCATTCACAGTTGTTTTGGCTCATAAGTATTTCCTGGAAGAGGCGGTCGCTAGACTTGAGGGTGTGCAAACTCGAATTGAGACCCAAAATAAACTAGAGGGTGCCCCCTTAAACGATGTCAAAGTTGGCGCGGGCACTTTAGCCCCCCCCCTGTCTGGATAGGGTTAACATTATGTTAACATCAAAATCAATTTCATACTTCGAGTATCACAATTCCTTATTCAACAAAACAGCATGTTGCTGTCAATAGCCACGCGGAAACAAAATACACTTGAGGGGTACAATTTGCATGGAAATACTGAATGTTCACCTCCACATGGTGTAACCTAACAAACTACTGCTCTGTTTTTCTTACTCCAATCAAGGAGGTTATAGGCAGACTAAGCAAAAGTAGGAGCACGAATTTGATTCGAATGTCAATTTGAATGTAAAACAATAACACGCAAATGTTTTTCATATGACCAAATATTTGAAAATTGCCCCTAGATTCTTATTCCTTTTTTCTAAACTCGATTGCAAAACAGCAAAATGAATAAGTGAATGTGGCATTTCACGGTCCACAAATTAAATTTTTGCTCTCGTATCATTATTAAGCTCCATTAAATTATAGCTCTTATACAATTAATGTTTGTTCATCATACAACAGATAAGTATACAGCATGAAACATTGGCAACGTGTTGCCAAGAAGCAGTGGCCTTGGGTTCGATCCCATAACAAGCTCCGACGTTGTGCCCTTGGGAAAGGAACTTTCCTCACTTCACTCAGGTGGAAAGAAGAACCTAGTTTCGACTATATACTCTCCAAGCAGAGGATGGGTTCCGGCAGGTTTTTGACTTGTTTTTAGGCGTTTTTGTCGGCCTTTCATGGGTTTATAGGGAAAAAAATTGAAAAATAGAAAGGCCGACAAAAACGCCTAAAAACACGTCAAAAACCTGCCGGAACCCATCCTCTGCTTGGAGAGTACGACTATGCTATATGGACGTCCCTCGGATACGATGTGAAATTTGGTTCCCGGGTCCCAGGAGATCAACACCTTATTAAGAACCCATCACACTTATCGAAACGAGTAGGACACCTTCCTAGTGTTAGTTAATTACCAACAAATATCAGAGTCAGGTCTCTGGGTTTGATCTTGAAAAGTTATGTCAATCATTTCACAAAATGTGGTAAATTTCAAAAAAATTAATACGTTTGGCACTAGGCGTAGGAAAGTATGTTATTCGTTTATAAATAGAATGTTACACACCCATAACATTTCTTCCAGCGACCCACCCGATTCACTAGTGAGGGGCCAATTAGCCCCCTGGTGGTGTGAGATTGTGTAACACATTCAAATCCATAACAGAGTAAAGAAATTGTCTTTAAAAATCTAACTACTTTCATAACCCCCTCCTTTTTTTATAAATGTATGCATGGTGTTATGTATGTAATCTATTTCTATGTAACTGTTATATCCGTATTACAGGGCGAGACAAAAGTATTGCAACTTATATCATAACATAGCAGGCTCACTTTCTTATGAACTGAATTGAAGGTATGTGTCTGTAACTCTGTTCCAAAGTTAATCTCTTTTTATAAGAAAAATCAATTTGCTGTGACACACGTTGTATTATTTTTTACTCATCCTCCTATGATGCTATGGGTCAAGGAAAAGAAATTCATTCATCCAGTCATAAAACTTCTAAGAAGGGCAGAGATATACGTGACCACCGCAGCCTTTTCCTGGTGTGACGTATTGCTGTAGGATGACGCCATTATATTCGCATGTGAAGGAAGTGACAAGTTTTTCAAACTGCGTGGGCTTCTCTGCTCCACTACTGGGGTTTCTGACTAATGCTGCTCTCAAAATAAGCAACGTGTCTTATTTATTTGAAGGATTTATAACACTGTCAACGAAATAGATGATACAATAGATTACGTCTAAAATTATAAACAGAAGAACACACAGTGAAAACAACCTGACTAAAGATACAGCCATTTGTAAATTGAACCCATCCAAATATAATCAGCCGTGGCGCTCGTCTTAAGAAGGTATCATCCTGACAAATACGAGAAACTAATAGGATACAAAAAAGATGTACAGGTGATTATTAATAACTATATGGCGAATGGTGGCTTACCTTGTCCCAAAATGACGTTGCCATTGAAGAGTAGAAGCAAAACAAGTGTCCCGAAAACATAGGTCCATGTAACAGGCAAATTCAAAGTCAAACGGTTCATTTTGCTGAACGGTAACTCGCGACTGTACAGAGAACTAATGGCGAAGACACGAGTCCTGCATATTACTGTCTTTGCTAAGCACTAAATAAAGAACTGACTTCACAAGGAAATGTCCTTGACTTGGCGCAGGCCACTTCTGTTTTGACTCGCCACTACCCGCAGAAAAAAGGCCTGATGAAACATTGTCAAACACTTTTGTCGACCATGGTCAGGCATGGATAGGTGGCTTATACGATATTTCGTCTCTTTAGGACACTCAGCTTTAGGTTGGATAAAACGTTTTTCTTAATTTCTTTCCTAAATTAGAGCTCTTAAGATTTATTAAGCATTTACAAAAAATACATTTGTGGCCTTGTTTCAGGTAGAAGATTAGAAAACCAAGCCTAAGGGGACAAAAACATGCTCGGTAACGAGCACAAAGGATATTACGCCTACGGGATAAAAACAAGTTCTGCTACGTGCTAGCTATTTGACCTGTAATCGTTTACCAGTGAAAAAGGTCAGCAGACGACTGGTCTGACTTTTGTCACCTTAAATTAGCATTTGTTCCAGTCTGATAACTGGAATAACGTCAAATCATCTTTTAGATTTGAATGGCAGTGTGCTTCTACGTGTTTACTCAGGGAAAATCTTTAGTTCGATTTCCTGCCGAATCGTTTACTAAACGTCATCAATATCAATTTGTAGCTTATACAGGCAAACTAACAAATAAGTAGATCGTACGATGTTTAAACGCGGCAATGGAAGAACGCTCCCTGGCGTTGTTGTCATGTTTTCTCCGTCGATGGCGTCGCTACATTGTTGATGAGTCAAAAGCGCCCTCTATCCGATGTAGTTGTAACGTATGCCCCGTAGTGTTCCTGCATAAACCTTGGAAAAGCCAAGCTTCTAAATATGTATCCCATCTAGCTTTCACATTACATCCATAACAGAATTCGTTAATCTGGATTCACTCAGGTACGGGGTTGAATCATGCCTTTAAGCCATTTGCGTTCATACCAGTGCAAGTTGTCAAATCCGGCTCAAAGGTAAATCTGGATCGACCCTTTTCGATGTAGTTTAACCTGAAACCGCTAGAGGTCGATAGTAATACGAAACAATTAAAGAACATCAACATCATGTGAAACCAATTCAAGAGACATACTGCCCAATGAGTTACACCCAATTTTATGGCAATTTTTAAAAGTATTTAGTATTCAATCAACATGTCAGTCCTTACAACTACACACAGAAGATTTTTCTAACTACTTTGGCACTTCACTGAATTAGACAACTTAACATAACACTATATACATACAATATTTGCACCACCAGCTTTTATTTCAAGTCTTCATGGACATCATGGATTAGTTTCTGGAGATCAATGGTGTTTCGATTTGTGCAAGTAAGTAAGCACGCCAATTATGGTTAACGCTTTAGGAAAAGAAGCTTCGGAATAGAACAAGAATCCAAAGTACTAAAATTGCTCTAGTTCTGTACACATCGCTGAAAATGTTATGGACTGATTGTATGAAAAACAAGAAAAGCATATTGTCTTGATATCTCAAGACATCTTAGGGACTCTCACTTGCATAGACAGCTAAAGGCAGAACAAAAGACGTATGATTCGATGAAAGGTGTGGTAAAATGGCTGGAACAATAGAAAACCGGACAAAAAGGATCTAAACGGATCCAAACGCTTGCCCGAGTCAGATATCCGAAGAGCTTTCATCGATCGCTGTGCACATGTGAACCTTGCATGCCCCAATGAAGTCCACTTACATGAAGTCATTATCACCGCCCCTGCTTATGCTATAGCGCTAGGGTCATATTTCCTAACAGGGGCCCGACCGGGCTGTTTGCGGAAACGTAAAATTAAAATGTCTGTCAAGAAATACATGTATACACAAATTATGCTCATGATTGATATCTTTTTATGTCCATGTGTTTTGTTGTCTTTTATATCATACTTTTCGTTACCGCAAACTGCCCGGCCGGGCCCCGGTTTGGAAATGTGACCGTAGCATTACATGATACCTGTTCATGTAACTGATATGGTTGCCGCCATATTTGATGCCATTGAGGTGGGCCGCACTAATTATGAAACATGATCGCCGATAACCCAGCAGCCGGCAGGTTTCTACTCCTCACCATAAAATAATCATCAAGGATTTATCAACGATTATGAATCATATCTGCTCGCTTTCGAGAAGCAATAGTTCTTGCTAAAAGAAACACTGAGTCTTCGTCACCAAATTACTGGTGTAGAGAATGTTTACAGTACACAGTTTTTAGTTGCAAATAACCACACAAACAACAGGTCTAAAAGAATGACAGGTAACTAAACACTACTGTGTGTGTATGTTTATCTGACAACCGGGACACCGCACCCTACAGGTAACGTTACATTACACCAATGCCACTAGCACAAGGAGAAAACCAAACAGGGATCCTACAGTTTATTTAAAAGTGAAAAAATTATACAAGTCTTAAGAAAAAAAGGTTGAACATCAATGTTGAGGCACAGAAAAAGAGAATGGAACCGTGTACAACCATGGCAGCAAAAAAAAGGGCACCGATATTCTTAAACGTACCCCTCCCCTGTCCTTCTTCTTGGTACACTCCGAAAATCAAGATGGCAACAGGGAAAGCAGGCAACTTACAGCAAGCGCCATGAAAAGCTGTGTTAGAGTCCCACCATTCTCCAGGTAGACTAGGTAAGTAGTTGCTTACTTTGGAGTTTAGTAGTGCAACTTGATGTAGAACATTGACCAACGTAGCGATTCTGAACGAAAAGGAGACACCATGTCATTCCATGTCGTGAGATTTAAAGGTAGAACGCTTTCAGTACATTGTGTGTGGTGGTGAAAAAACACCTTTAAACCCGTACTTCAGGCGAATAACCACACTTGTACCAAACAAAAAGGTTCCCGAGAATGATCAAACAAAATCTATACTATTTTAGTGCTAGTAGTAGCTCGATTAACTACACCTACCACTAAAAGTATCATGTTACAAAAAGGCATATGCGTCACGAAAAACATCAGGCTCGGGTCTCCTAATACTTCAGGGTCCTTTGATATCTTTATCGCTGTCTTTTCTCTAAAATGGCTAATACTGGGATGCAAATGTTACTTTTATCCTAGACGCTATATTGAAGTTGACAGCCAAATTATGTATGGCATAAACACCGAAACGGTGAGTTCCCTTCTTCTTCACCTGATTTAATATTAGAACGTGTTCGTTGATTGTGTTTTCCCTTGTAATACTTGTATCTTCATTGTAATTTCAGGGTCTTTGGGCCTCTAAGCAGATGCAAAAGTACCCGCACTCCGGATCCACACAGATGCAGAAGTACCCGCACTCCGGATCCACACAGATGCAGAAGTACCCGCACTCCGGACAGATGCAGAAGTACCCGCACTCCGGACAGATGCAGAAGTACCCGCACTCCGGATCCGGACAGATGCAGAAGTACCCGCACTCCGGACAGATGCAGAAGTACCCGCACTCCGGACAGATGCAGAAGTACCCGCACTCCGGACAGATGCAGAAGTACCCGCATTCCGGATCCGGACAGATGCAGAAATACCCGCACACCGGACAGATGCAGATGTACCCGCACTCCGGGCAAATGCATTACCCGCACTCCGGATCCGGGCAGATGCAAAAGTACCCGCACTCCGGGCAAATGCATTACCCGCATTCCGGATCCGGACAGATGCAGAAGTACCCGCATCCCGGATCCGGGCAGATCCATTACCACCACTCCGGATCCGGACAGATGCAAAAATACCCGCACTCCGGACAGATGCATTACCCGCAGTCCGGATCCGGGCAGATGCAGAAGTACCCGCACTCCGGATCCGGGCAGATGCAGAAGTACCCGCACTCCGGATCCGGGCAGATGCAGAAGTACCAACACTCCGGATCCGGGCAGATGATGCAGCAGTACCCGCACTCCGGATCCGGGCAGATGATGCAGCAGTACCCGCACTCCGGATCCGGGCAGATGCAGAAGTACCCGCACTCCGGATCCGGGCAGATGCAGAAGTACCAACACTCCGGATCCGGGCAGATGATGCAGAAGTACCCGCACTCCGGACCCGGGCAGATGCATTACCCGCACTCCGGACCCGGGCAGATGATGCAGCAGTACCCGCACTCCGGGCAGATGCAGAAGTACTCGCCCTCAGGGCAGATGCAGCAGTACCCACCCCCCGGACATGCACACGCACCCCCCGGGCAGACGTACCCAACCGGGCAGATACCTCCACCCCCCGGACATGCACGCGCACCCCCCGGGCAGACCTACCCAACCGGGCAGATACCTCCACCCCCCAGACGTTGACCCGGCTATCTGCCCTTGACCTTTTGACCCTCACATGGACCACGCCCTTTGATGCATTTATACAAAGGGTTGGGTAAATCAATTGAACATTGATATTTTCAAATGAAACTTGCTAGGCTGATAGAGAATAAACTTGGGATGACTACCTAAGTACAAAGCTTATTCTTATGTTTTTATCTGCTTGAATTTGTCCTAATAGATCAAGAAAAAGTTCAAAGTGTCAAGGGTAAGTAGTTATAAAAGTATAACTTTAGTTTCAAATTTAAATTCTACTCATATGTAATTAGTAAATTGCATTATCATCCAGGAACAGACCTTAGACAAGAAACCATCATATGATTGTACCCCGATGATGAAGTGATAATTTTCAGCTGACTTCAAAGTGTAAGACCAATAAACATTGTCAATCACTCATATTGTCATTATGAGTGTGCTGTAAGCCAGGGAAAGGCGAAAACTCTCAAACACACCACCTTTCTGTCGAGTCACTGACTGGAAATATCGAGGTTGTACAACTTTTAAACCGGCTTGGTCACTTGAGTTTCCTACACTCTCATGAAAGAAACGGGTCTTTATCTTCAGAAGCTACCAAGCACTGATAGGGTCGTGGTACTTCCGAGAAACTTGCATAATCAAGTCTTCAGCACAAGTCTTGCCTGGGACAAGATCGATCGGCTGGGAGAGACCATAAGCGGTGGTGGGACATCTCACCGTGTAAATTGCACCGGCATTGCTGTCAAACCCAAGGTGACGGAGTCCACAGAGGTAGAAATGCTCCCTACGGTGACTAAAACAAAGAGAACGAGCACTGATGCCCTGAGCCTTAAGCTTGTGTCAATCTATCAACCTCGAGGTAGATGATGTTATTAGCACTGCACGGTCCTACGATAAATGCGGTAGCCACCCAGATGTCCACTGTGTATGAGACACTTCAGTTGAAGAATATTGTGCAGTGCGTCTTCGATCAAGACGACGGAGGTTGTATGGAAACATAAGAACAGTTAAATCCATTATCATTCTTCCACACATCATGTACACTTCTGGCAATCACGGAAAAGCTATTCCATGATGCATGTCTGAGGGACCTTACAATTGAGTCTGCCATAATAGCAGAGTGTTCTGTGTCTGGAGCGACATGGCCTCCCGACCTTCCCCTGACCATGGTTACCCCTGATCACTCCCGACAGGTAACCGATAATCAGTGTGGCCTACCTCAGTGGCATCAAATATGGCATTCACCGTAAAATGAAATGGGCCAATCGGCGGTCTTGTTACGTAATATGTAACAAGACCGCCGATTGGCCCATTTCATTTGTCCACGCCCATAACCCAGCATCTGGCAGGTTCGTACTACTCACAATAGAATTATCATCAAAAGATTTATCAATGATTATGAACCATATTTGCTCGCTTTCAAGAAGCCATAGTTCTTGCTAAAAGAAACACTGAGTCTTCGTGACCAAATTACTGGTGTAGAACGTTTACACACGGTACGTAGTGTATTTTTAACGAATCCATGGAATCGTACGCGTCGCACTTGTCACGAACAACAGGTCCCCGAGAATGACAGGTAACTCAACACTACTGTTTGCCTGGCTTTCTATGTATGTTTATCTGACAACCAGGACACCCTACCTGGCAGGTACCGCTACGGACTCCTGCACACAAATGCCACTGACACCAGGAGTATACCAAACGTAAACCCTACATTTTGTTTAAAAGTGAAAAAAAAAACCTTCATACACGTCAAGTAGTTATAAAAGAAAAACTAGGTTGAACAACGATATTGAGGCATACACATAGAAAAGGGAATGGAACCGTCTACAACCATGGCAGCAAAAAAAAGGGCACCGATATTCTTAAACGTACCCCTCCCCTGTCCTTCTTCTTGGTACACTCCGAAAATCAAGATGGCAACAGGGAAAGCAGGCAACTTACAGCAAGCGCCATGAAAAGCTGTGTTAGAGTCCCACCATTCTCCAGGTAGACTAGGTAAGTAGTTGCTTACTTTGGAGTTTGTAGTAGTGCAACTTGATGTAAAACATTGACCAACGTAGCGATTCTGAACGAGAAGGAGACACCATGTCCTGATGTTAAAGGTAGAACGTTTTCAGCACATTGTGTGCTGTTGTGAAGAGAAGATTTTAAACCCATACTTCGGGCGAATCGCCACACTTATAACATACAAAAAGTTCCCGACAATGATCGGTAACTCGACAGTGCTATTCAACGTGTCCAAGCGACTTTTAAAAAACTGGAAAGGCTACCGTGGCGGTGACAATGGTTCCAAAAATTATGAGTCTTGTACGACGTAGCATCTAGACCTACCGAGGAAGATACGTCATCTTTCTTGATCAAAAATCCTCTCAAAAGTGGGTCAGTTCGTTCCACCGTTATAATGTTGCTGACGCCTTAAAAATGTATTTCAGAAACAAGCATAAACAAATTAAATGTGTGTTCCTGCTCCATATATTCAAACATAAATTTGTGATTCATTTGTAAATGCAGGAGGCACTGAATACATAGAATCTAGCGTATCTTGATCATAGTTTTAGTCATGTACGTAAGGTAGAATAAAAGCACCCACAATACCTCCACCCCCCCTCCTCAGTGCAATGTTACAAAAAGGCATGCGCATGATGAAAAATGTCGGACTCGGGTTTCCTAATACTAGTCAGGGTCCTTATATGCATTATCGCAGCCCATCTTTTCTCTAAGATGCCGTAATGCAACTGAAGATGTATACTTCTAGCCTAGAAGCTAAGTTAAACACAACATGATTATGGCATAAACACAAAACTGCCCGTTTTCCTCAAGTCTTCTTCCACTGCCTGACTCAATCTTTTATTGCAAACAATATATTTTGCATTAAGTAGGATTACATGTACCAGAGAAATTCTAAATTTTCCCTTCTAATAATTAGTATTTGCATTGTAATTTCAGGGTCTCTGGGTAAAGTCTTCGATGGATGACCCAGCGTACCCTGCGGGACACGGTAACCAGCCGTATCCGGTTCCGGGTCAACCGTATCCTGATGACCCGGCGTATGCGCCCCAAGGCGGGGGAGGAGGATACAACCTCCCCGGCCAGCCGTATCCTGATGACCCTGCGTATGCACCACAAGGCGGGGGAGGAGGATACAACCTCCCCGGCCAGCCGTACCAGGATGATCCGGCATACCCTGCTCCCGGACAGCCAACAGCGCCCCCGCCCCCTTACCAGGATGATCCGGCATACCCTGCCCCCGGACAGCCAACAGCGCCCCCACCCCCTATGATGGGCCCCTCGCCCCTCGGACAGATGCAGAAGTACCCGTCCCCTGGGCAGACCTACCCACCACCCGGGCAGACCTATCCACCCCCCGGGCAGACCTACCCACCCCCCGGGCAGACCTACCCACCCCCCGGACATGCACACGCACAGCCCGAGCAGACTTACCCAACCGGACAGACACATCCACCCCCCGGAAAGACCTACCCTCCCCCCGGGCAGCCACCCCCCGGGCAGACACACCCACCCCCCGGGCAAATATCTGTGCAAGTCCAAGTGGTGCAACAACCGCCACTCCAAGTGGTGTCACAACCGCCGCACTCACGGTAAGAGGTCTATTACAGGCAGCAGAAAGACCGAGGAGTCTAAAGTATTTAACACTCTATTGTCGTGCAATACTGTAAATGCAAAAAAGGTTTGCGTCGGTTTTATGTGCGCGGTTTTCGCGGCGACAGTTTCACCGCGGACTTAAAACCAACGCGAACATTTCAGTCCGAAACTGTGGCAGTATGTGACTTAAGCACTGCCGCGAACTTAAAACCACCGCAGACACTCCATTCCCAATTAGCGCGAACTAAAAAGCAAGCGAACTTAAATGTATTTATAGTAGGGCTGAATATGATGTGTAGAGAAAGCCTATACTTATGAAAGAAAACACATAAAAAGAAAATTAAAAAATTGTAACGTCGCTTTTTTCATAGAGCAGACAGTACACTACATGTCAATTAGGTTTCTTTACTTTTCTTACAGGACGACCACGCAAGTCCACACTAGCACTCCAGGGGACGACCAAAATATGGACTTTTGCAGTCGGTGTTGGAAGCGGGATCAGTCGCATAAATGGTACTCGTTCACTGGAAAGGTAAGATCGTACCATTTAGAATTTCTACATATCTGAAGAGCTGCAGAAAAATCATATTTGTAGATCAGTCGTTTGACAGGTTTAGGTCTTTGCCGATCCAAAGGATTAATGGATTTTTGTAACCTTTAACACGCTGAAGTAGCCGTTTGGCACTCCGTTCTCTAACTGTTACAGTGTTAGGCAGCAGGGAGAAGGTTATCTTAATTAATTTAACTTAAACCAAGGCTTTGATGCTTGGAAGAAGATTATCCTATTTCCCCTTAAAGATCTTTAAAGCATATTGACGACATTTCTCTGTAAAAAAAAGATCACCCAATTGTCTCATCAGTCAGCAAAAGCAATAAGAATGCTTCTTTTTTTCTTTAGGATCTTATTGACAATTCATTGATTTATCCCCCCCCCCCAGTAGTGCCCATTGAGTTTGAGGTTAAAAGAGTCCTAAAGTCAAGAGAGGGGATTTATTTTCCAATAGATGATAATTTTAGGAAGTAGAAATGAATACTTTTTACAGTATACGATAAAGTACCCACTTGTCAAGTGCGCATCAAAAAGCATTCAGTATTTTTCCGAATTCCCCAGATGACCCTCTATTTTTTGATTAACTAAATTAAACAACCTCAGCCTTTATATGGCTTATTACAATGTGCCTGACAAAAGTTAGATTACAAAAAGAATGTCAGGGTGGTTAACAAAAACTCGTCTTGCTTTGTGTTCTTTTATAGTCAAGTCAAGTCAAGTTATATCATATTAACAATTGGCTTTCTTATTGTGCTTAACCCCCCTCATCTATGCTAAAAATACTCACCTTTAAAGATGTATGTTTACACATAGAGAATACAACGGTAGGGTCTGCAAGGGTTTAGTGAGTATCATATTGTTAAAAAAAAACACCTTGTGTAATTCACCATAAGCACAATTCTGAAAAAAGTCGGCTGATTATGCATTCATTGATACATAATCTAGCGAAAAATAACACCGCCTTCTGGAGTTTAAGACTCCTTTAATTGCAGTTATGCTGTAGATCCGTAGGCGCAAACAATGAAGACGTTCAACCGTGTCTTCACTATCATCCAGATCGAATAAAAATACCCCCTGTACACAATTAACTGTTTTCAAAGTTTTGGTGCCATTTATGTATATAATATCCCCTTCGGGACCACGTTGGAAACACCGCATAAATTATCTCTGTACATAAAGTTGGTTGTATGCAAATAATTTCCTTTTGGGACCGCATCTGTAAGCAGCGACACCTATACCTGCAGTGCAAAGTGATCCAGTCAGAACTGTTCTGCAGAAAGGTGAATAAAACTTAAGTTAGGCCACAGCAAGTAATTTTTATGGATGACATCAGCGCGCTCATTAATTTTCGCCTGATTTCGAAATAAAAAACAAGAAATTTCATTGCCCTCCGACGGTGGTCAACATGCCAAAAATTGGCAAATATGTCGTAAAAGTTGACAGTCTAAGGTGGTTCATTGCATATGAATACCCACTGTAGTTCCTGCCGATGAAGGTATGACAAGCTGTTTTCTGCGTTTGTTCTAGTTAATTGAGCTGTAAACACATCTTCAAGAACAGTTTAATGCTGACGGTCTAAGGTGTTTCATTGCATATGAATACCCAGGGTAGTTCCTGCCCATGATGGTAAAATAACAAGCTGTTTTCTGCATTTGTTCTAGCAAGGATATTATATTGATAATAGGGGGAGGGGGTCTAGTTAATTGAGTTGTATACACAAGGTGTTTCATCGCATATGAATACCCAGTGTAGTTGCTTCAGATGATGGTACAACAAGCTCATTTCTGCATTAAATTGTTGTAGTTAGTCTATTGAGATGTATACACATCTACAATGACATGTTTACATTAAATAAAGGAGGCTTTATATTATATATGAAACCTCATTGGTTGAATACAGGAATAAAAGACCTGTTGGTCATGATATCATATTTCGTCGCCTCGATTCTTGTTTATCAAGACTTATGATCTCAAAATTTGAAAATATAGGAATCTTGTTTTTTTGGCCTGCCTTGTTTTTTTTTCGCCCTATCTCATTAATTTTGGAGTCTGCGGAGGATGTCATCCATAAAATTTACTTGCTGTGGCCTTAGATAAAACATTTGGTAGGGTACAAAAAGTTTCCATCCAGTGACTTAGTTATATATTATCATCTATTTGGTTTTCACATCTCCTTCCAGGGCTTTGGTTGGATCGTGGTGCTCGTGCTGATGTACTTCTTTGGGGGGATCCTGGCAGTGATTGCCTTTGCCTTGTGGTGCGCTTTCCAGATTTTAACGTCAGACAATGACCGTCATCATCATCATCATCATGATCATTATGGACATGATTTCTAGTGAGTATATGTTGCGCTTGTCTAAAAGAACACCACTGTCTTTCTTACAGCCGTTCTTAAGCCGGCTCCTATCAGAAAGTCATCATTGTTTTTATTGACTTCTTTCGTTTATTTACATTTTTTGTTGTTGTTTTTGTTTTGTTTGTTTGTTTGTTTGTTTGGAGGTAAAATACGTCTGCGTCAAGGTCATTTATAGAGCACGTCAGACCTCTTCTCCCTACTACACCCGTAGCATGCGCTGTCACGGAATGCAATCACTATAACCGTAACCTCACTTCCCTTAAATGTCTGACGACTATAAAGATTTATGATAAAAAAGAAATTTCCACAAAACGTGCTTCATAATTCCTGACGTATTCATTGTAGTCAGGAAGAATATCTATTCAAAATTTCAATTTGATACATAAAATGCGCAGTTTTCATAAAATTTGATTTAAAGAATTCGATTCCTTGACTAATTTCGTCACACCACTTTTCTAATGTGTCTAAGCTTATCCAAACATGCATTACCGTTGTGAAGAGTGTTTCCTCCCTTTTATTGGTTTATTTACCATGAATGCCCTATTCGAAACTTCTATCTTCCAGTGACTAGTGTCCGGAGTCCGGACCTACACATGCATACAGCTACCGAGGTTTTTTGGGACGCCATAGAGGGCAGCATTTACACTACCCATATTCCGAGGCTGTACGAACTAACTACAGGAAAAGTGCAGCTACACCTTACGTAGTTAACAAAGAACATCTCCTATCCAGATACGAGGATATTTGGATGATTTCAACGTTGGTCATTCTTCTGTGCGAACCTGCTTTCTTCTGTTGTTTGTTTTTCTGTCATTACATGATAGGATGTACAACTCATTTATAGCCAGTGCCCACACTATGTATAATGTAAAAAAAACAACGATATTGATAAACTGGTAGACGAACTAACTGTTAAGTAACTAATATCACAGGAAAAACCAGAGTGATTAACCCATTGATTGATGTGTTCAAAAATCTTACTATTACCTACTTGAGTATCATCTATATTATTGGTTTAGTGGGAAAAGTCCGACAGTTGTAATTATGTAATTTGATGAATTTTATAGATTTGATATTTTTCAATGCGAGATTGTATATATACAATGCTTTTGTAAATAATAATGCATCTGTTGAGCATGGACAATGCGGCATGAATGTCTTTCATTCTTTTTCAGATACCTTCCGATAGATAAATATTTCAAATGGCTAGGGCTGAGCCTCCAATAAATTAAATTAATGAATATAAAAATATATGGATAAATAAAAACGTGTTAACATAATTCAAAAGACCTTCACTAACATATTCCTTAGGCCGTACTGTGGCACAGGCGGTGACCATTAAAAAAAATAGAGGACATCTCAATTAACACAAACATCTCCATGGCAACGGGCCCGCCCATGTAACCATACCCGTGTCAGCCATGTTGCAGCATGACGTCAGTTCCAGTGACGAAGAGTCAACTTTGGCATGCTTGTTAGTTTTCTTCAAGAAGGGCTATTTTTTCCGTGTTTCCGAGGTCAATTTTGTGCGTCGCAGGACCAATCTCTGCCATAAAACGCAGGTAAGGTTTTAGAACCTCCCGAAACGTGTAATAGGTGTGACTTTTGGGCCGGCATACAGTGAATTCTTCGTGGGAAGGTTTTAAAAACAAAATATAACTTACTTCCGTAAACCTCTGTAGTCCTTTGTGTTCGATATCTCAAAATTAGGTCAACTTTTTAGTGTATCAATGTTTAAGATTATTGTTAGCTGTATTTATCATTTAGTAAACCAATATTTAAGTTCACTGTTAGCTGTATTTCGAAAGGACTGTTGGATCTCGATGACCAGGCTAGATCCAGCTGTTCTGCCTCTCGTGACCTAGATTTTTAACACGACATTTTAAGCGATAACAAAATGCTGAATGTTGTCCTTTATCAAAAAGTTTTGGGGGGAGGACATCTTAGACCCCATTGAAATATTCTTCTTCAACTTTTATATTGCCCTTAAAAAAAATTGTGTATATTTACAACCCTTCTAAGATATGATTGCCCCTAAAGCCATATGGGGATAGCCCGTTGAGCAAATATTGGAGCTACATCATCAAGTCTATGTACAGAAACATACACGTTTGGCTGTCAGTTAACTGCTTTGTGTTGGTTTATCAATAGACAAGTTTCCTTGACAGCGCAGACAACCTGTATGCATTGAGGTGGTGATATATACATGTAAAAAGACATCTATATCGGCATCTGCATAACCGGTATAACCGGTATAACCACTCCACGCCGTAACACACCAGCCTCACAAGCATGCGGCCTGCAGGTTTCATTACACCGAACCACCTGCCACACCTAACAGCAGTATAACTAGCTGCATGCGTTGTTGGGGTATAGGAATACAGCTGAACACGCGCTCTTGTAAAATTGTATAGACTCTCCAAGCACAGATTAGCTATAGGCTGTGGCAGGTGGACATAAAGTAAACACGACAGAAGCACCTAAAAAGACGTCCAAAACCTGCCGGAGCATAGCATCTGCTTGAAAAGTAGGTCGTTTAGTATTTGGGGTATCGTGAGTTATATATATGTATATGTGAATTTGTTCAGTTTGGTAAATGATCATTTATTTTGTTCTCCTGCAGCTTTAAGAATTTAATCTCTTCAAGAAATGGCCGACCCAGCCTACGCACCTCCGGACCAACAGTACCCACCTCCTGGACAAGGCTACCCACCCCCTGGACAGGGTTACCCACCCCCTGGACAACCGTACCCACCCCCTGGACAAGCCTACCCACCCCCTGGACAGGAATACCTACCCCATGGACAACCCTACCCACCCCCTGGACAACACTACCCACCACCCGGTCAAGCCTACCCACCCCCTGGACAGGGCTACCCACCCCCTGGACAACCCTACCCACCCCCAGGACAGGCCTACCCACCCCCTGGACAGGGCTACCCACCCCAAGAAATGACCTATTTACCACCAGCACAACCAACCGATCCCAAACCCGAAAGAAAAGCTAAAGAAAAACCATGGTACAACCCCAGTGGAAAGGTAAATAAGCCATTTCACACTTCCTAGTGCGCATGTGCAGTCGTGATACACTGTGGGCCATTTTTATTTTATCTATGACAGGAGCCTTAAACTTTAACCATAGACCGCAAAAGTTCAAGTCCCCTGATTTTTTTAATGGCCATGAGCCTTAAACTTTGACCTCAGACGACGTTGCATCACGACCGCACATGCGCACTAGCATCTGTAAGCAATCCTTTTAGGAGGATCACATCACTAACGATATGGCAACACGTGCATTTCTATTGACGACTTTCAATTCTTAGCAAGCTTTACTTTAAGAAATGTCATATGTAATGCTAATGTGTTTTTTTTCGTTGCAGAACTACGGCCATATTGCCCTTCTCGTGCTGATGTACGTCATCTTCGGAGTCGTCATCATACCGATCGTCTGCTGCTGTATGTTGTGCGCATGCGCCGCGGCGTCATCAGGTGACAGTTCCCACGACGGCTCCCACCACGGTTCCTACCACGGTTCTCACCACAGTTCTCACCACTCGATCTCTTCCGTTTCATCGGCAAATTCGGGAAGCTCATAGCTTTAAAACACGGTGAAGTGAAAGCTTGGAGTTTGATAGTAATACTCAAAGTAACATCCTTGGACACATGATCACAAAATACTTCGGTGAAGGAGAGACATCCAGGTAATGAGGAAACAATGAAACAGTTACAATAAGATTTGGAAACAATCAAACGATTCAGACAGCATCCACTGTCTTTCGTCAGTGACTGAACTAGCAGGTTTTAAACCATACGTGATATATGATATGATATGATATGGTATGATATGATATGATATGATATGATGTGATATAATATGGTATGTCAATGAATTGAAGAGATGGTTCGACATAAGAAGAAGTCGAGAAAATGTTCAATGATCACATAACTATACATGAAAAGAAGGTGATGGTGGGCGCGAAGCATTTTATTTGATTTAAGTCAACATTGACAATGAAGTTTTCAAAGATATTCGGGACATTTAGATATTTTGTCACATGTCTTTCATATGTAACGTTACATGCTGTCCCATGCTACTGGTTCACCTTTTGTATTTAGCGTATCGCAAAAATACGGCTTCACTAGTGTATTTTCTTTTGTATAAAGAGTACATGTAGTAATAATAAGAATGATATAAACTTATTAGAATCGACGGTAATAATAAACATCAGTAACCCACGCAATCGTATCCGTGTCGGCCATGTTGCGGCAATGATTTAAGTTCCGGTCATGACGAGTTAACTTTGGCGTGCTTGTCATTTTTCTTCAAGAAGGGCTCACTTTGTCTGTTGACGTGTTTCCGAGGTCAATTTTGTGCGGAATAGGACCGATCTCTACCCTGGAGCACAGGTAAGGTTGTAGAGTCTCCCAAAACGTATATTCTAAATGGCTGTGACGTTTCAGTCGGCATAGAGTGAGTTCTTCGTAATACATAATATTACTGACTTCCGTAAACGGTAGCGACTGTCCTTCATGTTCAGTCTAAATCTCAAATGTAGTTCTTACTCCTCTTAGTGTACCAATGTGATTTTCTAACTTATCTGGGTAACTGGATTCTAACATACTGCATTTCGCAATGACTGTTGTTCGGGTTAGCTTTATAGAACTGCTCCAGTGACCTGGATTGTCAGGCACGTATACTAGTATATCATATATCATTACAAGGGTTCGGCAACATATGAGCAACATGTAAAAGCTATGTACGAAATGCTGAAATTTGGCCATTGTGAAAATAATATTTAGTTCGGGACCCCTTTGAGTGTTCACTCTTCCCTTTCCAATAATGATTTTGTATTGAAATACTATCCTTGCATTCAGTTCATTGCCGGTAGCTATATATAAACCCATGGCTATATATAGTGGTTAGCCCGTTGACCAAATATTGGAGCTGAAACTATCAACGAGTCCATGTACAAACACGTTCTGTATGACAGGCAAGTGCTTTGCGTTTGTAAAACATATTCCCTTGACAACTTAAACTGCTGTAATTGTAAAACGCAAACTACCTATCTGCATTGAGGTGGTGTTATGTGCATGTGAAAAATATCTATATTTTGTATTTGCATCTCTGACAGTGTATAGCTGTTATAACACACCAGCTTTGCGCGCATTAACCGTCGCTTGGCATATTACACTGAACGATCTGTCACCAAACCTTTGCATACAAATCTCAATGAGTTATTGAGGTATTGAAATACACAGCTGTTACTGTTCATCCGATCCATGCCCTTGTCCATACTCTCCGAGCAGATGTTAGCATCCGGTTGGTGAACGAAAAGAAAACCTGACAAAATGGAAAACCCGACAAAAAGGACGTACGAAATTAAAAAAAGGCTGCGGAAGCATAACTTCTGCTTTTAGAGTAAATCAAATTAAATTTACGATGTTATACATACATACATACATACATACAGTACATACATACAGTACATACATACATACATACATACATACATACATACATACATACATATCTTTGTTCAGTTTCGTAGATGATTATGTTTTTTGACTCGTCCTTCTGCAGGATTGAGAATTTAGTCTCGTCAAGAAATGGACGACCCAGCCTATGCACCTCCGGGACCACCATACCCACCCAGTAGATCTGGCCACCCAGCACCGGGAAAGGCCAACCCACCCTCCGAACAGACCTACCCAGCCCCCGAACAAACCTACCCACCCCCTGGACAAACCTACCCACCCCCTGAACAAACCTACCCACCCCAAGAACAGACCCACCCACCCCCTGGACAGGCCTATCCACCACCTGGACAAACGTACCCATCCCCAGGACAAGCATACCCACCCCCTGGACTAACCTACCCACCTCAAGGACAAGCATACCCACCCCCAGGACAAGCCTACCCACTCCCAGGACAAGCATACCCACCCCCTGAACAAACCTACCCACCCCCTGGACAAACCACCTACCCAACCGCTGTTATAACCTATTTACCACCAGGACAACCGACCGATCCCGATCCCAAGCCCGAAAGACAAGAGGAAGACGATTCCTGGTACAGTCTCATGAAAAGGTAAATAAGCAGTTTCAAAGTTGCTGGAGCGCATGTGCGGTTGTGATGCATTGTGATGTAAGCTGAAAGTATAAGGCCCGTTATATGGATTGAATCGGCCATGGGCCTTAAACTTTGACCTCAGACCACATTGTTTCAGGACCGCACATGCGCACTGCAAATAGTGAAATGGCTAATTCGGAAGCCCCAGTAGATAATTCTACAGCGAATTTCTGCAAATGGCTTTCAATTCTTAGCAAGCTTTACTTAGATTTCATTTGTGATGATTGGTTTTCGTTGACTTACAGAGCTGCTGCCATGCCATCCTTCTCGTGCTGATGTACTTCATCGTCGGAGTCATGATGTTACCGTTCGTCTGCCTCTGCATGCTGATCTATTGCGTTGCGGCGTCATCAAATAACAGTTCCCATCACGGTTCCCACCACTCACTGTCTTCCTCGTCACAATCTAAACATTCAGGAAGCTCATGAAATGGGAAACGGGTGATAGAGTACGGTATCACTGTATATTTTCTTCTATTTGATAGCAATAACGCTAATACAAAACCTTTTGCACAAAGAACAATTAGTATTCAGAAAGTGTCAGTTTGGTTAAGACTATGGCCCATACATGAATATCGTTCAGAAATTGTACTAGTTATCATTGTGCTTTTATTATATCGAAAGCACAATCTTGAAAACGGACATAATCCATTGTAACCTGGGTTCAAAACAAGTCATCAATACAGTTTTAAGGCACGCACACCACTCATATTAGTATTGGTACAATTAAAGTGAATGTCAATATTTTATGGATGTATTTCTCATGCATTTGTAAGTATGGGCCAGGCGTCTGATTTAAATGAATGAATAAATAAATGAATAAATACATAAATCAAGAGAATGAAAAATAACTTTCACTATGAATTGTATTTGTGACCGTTATCATATTTTGCAGATAGTATATATTGTTCACATGTTGAGTTTTGACAGATTGACTTCGCTTAGCGTTATATTCAGCTCTGCCCATCACCAGGCGACATTGTTCACAAGGCTTTTGTGGTTGTGGCATAATATTTACCAAGAAAGTTTGCAATCAATGTTGGATTGTTATCTCCATGAAAATGGAGATATTGTTTTGGGTGTGTCTGTGTGTCTGTCTGTCTGTTTGTCTGTTTGTCTGTTTGTGTTTCCGGACTACTGTAGTCAGCATAACTTAAGAGCCTCTTGATGGATTACAATGATATTTGGTATGTGGGCAGGTGTTGTGAAGCCGAAATTCAAGGTCGATTTTGGGCCCCCTGGTATGTGACCTTGGTACTGCAGCAGAAATTCCATTTTTGTATCTTTTGACCTGGACGTGCTATGGTCTTGATTTTTTGGTGGCAGATAGCTTGTGGTGTGGGTTTGGGCCCCCTAACAGCTTCCTCTGGAACTGCAGGGGCGTTATTGTGACAATCTTCTAAGGAGAATAACTGAACAAAGGAACGACGGATTTCCATGATATTTAGTATACAGGTAGCTTAGACAGAGATGTACACAATGAAGTGCAAATTATGCTAAGTAGGACTTAATTTGCATAACTAATGAGGAAAATCTATATTTGCAGTGTTTTCCATTATCAGACTCAAATACATGTAACGTATGTAGTTTACGGAAAGTGGATCATCAACAGGTACCGATTATGCAAATAAATTCCTAATTTGCATAATTAATGCAAAACACCATATCTCATCTAATTGGAAAATTATAGGACCGTCAATATGATACTTAGTTTGCAGGTAGCTTAGACATATATAATGAAGTGCAAATTATGCTAATTGTGACTTAATTTTTGGATTTGCTGGTAGACTTCTATCCCAACAGGCAACACACATACATTGGCCATATAATGTAAATGTGCGGAAATGTTTTGGACATTTTCCCAAAGTTCTGTAGTTTTTGGTTTAAGCATATATGCAATTTGTAAGTTGAATCGACCAGGTTCGGGCTACTCTCTTTATGCGTCTCTCTCTCTCACTCACTCACTTACTCACTCACTCACTCACTCACTCACTCACTCTCTCACTCACACACACACACACACACACGCACACACAAACACACACACATTCTGTCCTTAATCATTATTCTCATAGATCAAAATAGAAGCAGCAGCTGCTGTTTTCTCATCACCTGCCCCATAAATAACCTCAGAAGCCGGAGACTCTGGTTTCTTACTATCATTATTGTAAATGAATTGAGAGGCAGCAGATTCTGCTTTCTCGTCGTCATTTCCATAAATGATCTGAGAAACCAGGGATTCTGGCTCCTCATTGTCATTCCTGTAGATTGATTGGGATACAGCGGATACTGCGCTCTCATCTTCATTCCCATAGATTGACTGATCAGAAGCATATAAAACTGCTTCGTCTTCAATGGTATTCTCATAGTTGGCATTAGTAGCAGTAGATTCTGGCTTCTCCTTATCATCACCATGAACCAACTGAGCAGAAGCATGTACCATTGTTATGTCCCTGTCCTTATTCTCATAGATGACATGAGAAGTATCATGTACTGATTCCTCCTTACTGTCAGTGTCATTCTCACGGTGGACGTGAGAAGTAGCAGCTACTGCTTTTTGATGGTCATCGCCATTAATGAACTGAGAAGAAGTGTTAACTTCTTCCGCATCCTTCCCATACACGATATTTACTAGTTCGTGGACTGTCAATGGCTTGAGAACCGACATAGCTTTTGGTGCATAATCTGATTCTGCTTTTGCCCCTTCATCAACACCAGAAGGACCTGTCTGGTCCTGATAACCATCGTTATCACCTGTTCTCGTTGTCAGACATGAAGCAATGGCCATGACAGATTCTGGGTCCTCATATACATTCTCAGGTATGTTTGCCTGTTCGTTTGGACCTGCAGCACTGCGGGTTATCTCTGAGCTTAATGATTTACCCTGATCGACTGTGCCATGGTTGGAAACGTCGTCTGTATTGTTGGACCTGCCTGTTGGTGCTGTGATTTCAGGGGCCTTTTTATTTTTTCGTCTCCACCAATGTGCAAGTGCAAGAGCAAGGCTACAAATCAACAGAATTCCACCAAACGTGCCGAAACCAATAGCAGCTGGCAGATGGCCTCTTGTACTGTCAAGTGGAAACGTTGTCACCAGAGGCGAAACAGTGAAATTAGGCGAAACGGATGAGGCGGTTTGTACATCTACAAACACTGTGGCTGACGCCGAGCCGACAGGGTTTGACACAACACAGATGTACAGACCGGCATCTACTGCAGTAATATTGGTTACGGTGATGGTACAATTCACTCCCACAGTCACCTTCCCTCCTGACTCAGCACTTGCATTCAGTCCAGATGGGAGGGTGACAGTGATGCTAGGTTCAGGTATACCCGACGCTTCACAGATCAAATGAAGAGTTTCCCCCTGCATCATTGTGCCACCTTTGTTTTGTTCAAAACTCACAATCTTTGGGCTTTCACAGATTAGATCTTCAAGATTTATTTCATCAATAGTTTTGTTTCGGAGGTGGATAGGTTCTTGACAGGTATATCTGACATGGAATTCCGGTTTAAGGTAGTACTTTATCAACGTTTCCCTGACAGATGCCATTCTACAATCACAATGCCAGGGATTTCTCACCAGTTCCACCACTCTAAGTTTTGGCAAATTTGAGAATGTACCAGGATGGATGCTAGTTAGGAGATTTTCACTCATGTCTATGCGATCGAGATTGGGAAGGTTTGAGAAAGCCCCAAGTTGAATGACACGTATTTGATTAGATCCCAACCAAAGATTCCGGAGTTTAGGTAAACCTGAGAATGTACCAGGCTTAATGTCAGTTATTTGGTTGACGTCTATCCACAACTGGCTGAGCTTTGGTAGATTCGAGAATGTACCTGGGATGATGTTAGTTAGGAAATTTTTTCTCATGACTATGCGATCGAGATTGGGAAGGTTTGAGAAAGCCCCAAGTTGAATGACACGTATTTGATTAGATCCCAGCCAAAGATTCCGGAGTTGAGGTAAACCTGAGAATGTGCCAGGCTTAATGTCAGTTATTTGGTTGACGTCTAGCCACAACTTGCTGAGCTTTGTTAGATTTGTGAATGTACCTGGGAGAATGTTAGTTAGGTGGTTGCAGTGCAGGTATAGATATGCGAGCCTTGAAAGACCTGAAAATGTGCCAGGCTGAATGTAAGTTAACTTGTTTTTTTCTAGGCTCAACGTTTGGAGCGCAGCCAGAGTTGAGAATGGCTGCCCACGCACTATTGAAATCTGATTGTTATCAAAATATAAGTCTTTCAATTGTGTGTACTTTGAGAAGTCAGACCGACTCAATCCAGTGATTGCATTAGATGACAAATATAGCTTCGTGATGGTTGTAGGCATGTCCTGAGGAACACTGTTGATGCCTTTGTAGCGACAGAAACAGCGTGATGAACAGCTACTGCTGCAGGCTGCGGCCGGTCCAGCTTCCTTCAAAACGATGAGTAGAAGAACCAGGAGTGTCTTCCGTTTGTTTGCCATTTTCTATATTTCAAAAAAGGAGTTAAACTTTAAGGCCATGTTGATTTGAATAGAATTGATGACATCCGCGCGCACATAAGTCTTCGTCCGTTAAAAAAAAAAGAGTTTTCAACTATATAGCGAATAAAGCAGCTCATCAGTCAGCAGTCAAAATGAAAAAAATACATGCTGCAAATTGCAAAAATTATTTCAAAAAGGGATACTAATATCGTAGAGTGTAAAAGTCAATTCCGAAGTCAAAGAAGAAGCTTTGAAAGAACAAGAATGAAGAAGAAACTGTATTTCGGTGTATGTGTTAAGTTTTGTTAATTCTTTTCTGACCACGAAGATTTTATTTTAATTCGCACGCTCGTATCAATTTTGGGAGTCCCAGAGGATGTCATCCATATTATAAAATCAATGTGGCCTAATACCGAAGAACTGAAATTTCTTTATAACAGTGAAGCATGTTACGTTGACTAAGGAAATATCTTGCAAAACCAGGTTTTATACCAAAACGCTGAATAGATATGTTAATGAGTGAAGACAATTTCAGATGGTTAAATAGAATAGTAAGTCAAGACTTTGTATAATTATTCGATTACAGTTTGTGTTACTTTTGTTATCTTATGTATCTAAGTTTGAATGTGGGGGTTGCCCCCCAGGGCACATTGAAAAACGCCATCACAGGCGATATGTTACCCCTGGATAAATAAAAATAAACAAACAAACAAACAAACAAACAAGGTTGTATACTAATGACTCAATTAGCTCCTGTTGTTTTAGGAGCTAATGTTGCTCGTCGGGGTGGGGGTGGGTATTAGCGCGTTTACCCAAGTGCCTGAAAGTTCAGAGTTTTGGTATGAAATCCTGCTCTGTAGGACCTTTCTTTAGTCACTGATGAAAGATAGAGGATGCTGTCTGAAACGTCTGACTGTTTCAAAATTTTATCCAGTTGCTTGAGTAACTCTTCTTGTGGTGAGCCATGTTCCCCATTAAGAATTGTTAAGATAGCAAGATTCCCAAGCGCATCGTGAGGTTATCGCCTGACTAAATCTCGCTTCTAGCAGTCCTTCCGCTGGTCAGGCCCTTAGAAGCTCGACAGCCAACAAGTCAGGAGAATAGAAAATATCGTAACCCTGTTGATTTGTGCTGACATGGACCAATCATTTTCAAACTGAGAACTGCCTGTCCCAATGTGTTGGAAACTGCAATGTTTAGTTTCCATAGCCAGAGAATCATGAGCTCCTATTAGGTGGATTTTCATAGCGATAAAGCATTGTTAGCTCCTATTGGTGACTCTAGGAAAGGATTGATGCTCTTTAGTTAGAGGTGTATGACCACAAGCTTTCGGGGAGGTTACCAACAAAGCCCTCAACAGCGAGACATTGTAGCCCACTAGTCCTATGTGATACTTCGTTATCTTGATCGTTATCTTGGCTTTGTACTATGTTGTATCTATCTTTGGAAAGAAGGCAATTGTAGTCTTTCTCAACGTGGCATCGTGTGGCGCAATCTGTAGGGTGTTTCGCCCACAAACGAGAGGTCCCGGGTTCGAAACCACCGATATGCCCCGATGTTGTGCCCTTGGGAAAGGCACTTTACACGTCTTTCCTCACTTCACTCAGGTGTAAACGAGTACCTAGTCCCTCGGATAGGACGTTGAATGGAGGTCCCGTGTTTGAGGAGAGCACGTTAAAGAACCCACCGCACTTATCGAAAAGAGTAGGGGTCCTTCCCGGTGTGAGTGGATCAAAACCTACAGTCCTATGACCGCACATAGGTTCGCCCTTAGTAATAGCCTACGGCTAGTTGGGCAACCCTGGAATGTACATGCTGAACCAATGAATAAATAAAATAGACTTTCTCATGAACTATGAGCTGATAATATCCTCTGAGATTTAACTTCCAAATGTCACAAGAATAACATCTCCGTCATTTACCACTTTTGAATTATTGTATTTTTTCATAAATCATGCAAATGAGGTCATTTCCATAATTCAATATTCCTCTCTTTCTCAGTAACATGTCAAGTGTTTGAAAGTCCGCTATGGAAGTTGGCGGGATTAGGAAATTTGAAAATCAGACCCTGATTTGAATAGTTAGTATATGAATATGTTAATCATCACTCGCACTCAAGCTATTCACATACCATAAATCATGACAATGAGTCAAAACCTTCTTGAGTTATTCTCTCTCAAACTTTGAAACAAAATCGGCCCATGCATTTCAAAATGAAGAGCTGTCCACTTGCTAAATAAAGATCAAAATAATTATTACAATTTTGTTTAACTAATCGGGTCCAAAGAACAAACAAACAAATAAGCAGAAAAAGAACATCACAAATAAGACAAAATTGTTGAGGCGTTGGAGGACACTAAAACAAAGTGCTAGTTATTTTGAGACTTGGTGAGGAACTCGACCTAGCCTCAACCTGTAAATCATGCCGGTGTCCCAGCGATTTCGCACCCTCTGATTTTTCACCCCCCGGTTTGAAATCACTAGCGACCCCCCCCCCCCCCCCCCATCTAGTGATTTCGCACCCCTCCTCGCACCCCCTAGTGATTTTGCACCCCCCCCAAACATTTCGAAAGTTGCTCTGTCTGTGCAGCAATTATATCTAAAACTCCATTTTAGTATAATAAAGCCATAGTTTACCGTGGTAGTCGAGAGTATTACAAGTTGCTGTGTCTGACAGAAACATTTAAGACTCCGGGAACCCATGTAATTGACACATCCATCCATTGATCTCTCATATAACACTGTTATTTTTACTTACCAGATGAATGGAGCATCACTCAAAAGGAAATGAAAATCATAGGTCACAACATCATTTCATTTTTTTAGTTTTACCATTGCACCCTTGGCACTGACAATCCAGCCTTATCCATTCCAACCCGTCATCTCATAAAGAAGAATTATCATGATTGAAAACTATATGAGGTTGGTGCTCAGAAAACCCACTGGCTAACACTTCCAATGAACATCTTGTTAAGGAAGGCATTAATTTAACTTGTATCAAACTGTTGAAAGTTTTGCTTGTTACTGTTGGACAGATTCTTGTAAGTTATTTCATCCAAAAATGTTCAAATTTCTGATATTACAAATTCAAAATTGCTGGAGAGGGATCATTATTAAAAGTTACTTTTTTTGCATTTAAAATAAAGTTTAAATACATTCAATTTGATGTATTGTCTTGCCTTTGTTCTTCAATAACCAATGGAACATACCTAGTAAAAAGAACATGAAAGGTAAACAAAGGGCAATTTTTGCATTATATACTCGTAAAACAATTAGTGCATGTTGGTATTATCATACTACAGGAACTGAAATTACAATCAAAACCACGCATGAAGTAACGTTTATTTACTATCATTCACATTCAATTTTTAAAAGAAGATAGCATCTGATAGTAGCCACTGTGAATCCGTAACAGAACACATACTATAGTATGGGGTGAACAAATTGATTGGGGGGGGGGGGATTGCGAGATCACCAGAGAGGTGCAAAATCGCTAGTGATTTCGCACGGGGGGGGAGGTGCAAATTCGCTGGGGGCGCGAGTTCGCTGTGACACCGCCAATGCATACATTTCTAAGAATGCAGGATATTTTTATAGACTGCTATCCTACATGCAGCACACCTGTCTTATACATGAGACTCCTTCTTTCCCCAACAGTACCACACCCTTACATGTAAAGCAGACATAAAATTACCTTAGCAAGCAATAACAAAAAGTAATCAGTCTCTGGTCTCATGTTGATAGCTGATGTCGGCGTGCTCAAAGACAGCTTGAAATATTTTCTTGTTTACTGATTCATAGTTACAATAAGAACAAAAGAAGACAGACCAACCTGTTTTTAACAATCTTCCTTCTGTAGATTTTCGTCGAGACAAACTCCTCTCCCGGTCGTACCTGTAGTACCAATGAAACCAAATGTTCTTAAGCAAGCTTCAACAAGTAGATTTTGATAGTCTTTAGCAATCATGGAAAAAACAGCTCCCTTCTTTTACACAGTAATGTAGGAGACAGAGACACAGTCGCCACAATGTGTAAGTGGAAACCCACGCCTGGACCTCTTCATTGGCGTCTGGGTTTGGACCTGACGTCACGTGGAGCATGCGCAGTGTGTAGATAGCTATATGTTTATGTCGTAAACAAATGATGAAAGTACCCAACACCGCCACTCAATATTCTTTTCTTACAGAAATGTCTTATTCCTAGGCTGCTTTTACCAAGTGAAGCACACCTATCCCGTGGGACGTCCTAACATAAGTACGTCCAGTGCCTTAGACATACCGGTCTCAAGGAAAAGGAATTCTTTAAACCAATAATATCAGAAACTAATCAGTCGCTGCTCTAATGCTAATACTGTGATTAATGTCGGCTTGCTCAGAGCCAACCCTACATATTTTCTTGTTTACTGATTCACAGTTACCACAGGTACCAAAACTAAAGACAGACCAACCTGTTTTTAGCTGATTCAGTCTAATGTAGGCAACATACAGATATGCGGGGGGAAAACCACGTCTACACCTCTTTATTAGCGTATGGGTTTGGACTTGACGTCACATGGAACATGCGCAGTGTGTAGATTGCTATATGCTTACGTGGTAGACAAATGATGAAAGGGCCCAACTCCGCCAATCAATTTCTTTTATAAAATGTCTTATTCCTAGGCTTTGTTTCCATGTAAAGCACACCTATCCCATGTGACGTCCTAACACAAGTACGTCCAGTGCCTTAGACACACCCGTCTCAAAGAAAAGTAACTGTTGAATTGTTTTAATCAACAGTAATAGAAACAAATCAGTCGCTGCTCTAATGCTAATACTGTGACTAATGTCGGCTTGCTTCAAATCAGTCCGACATATTTTCGCGTCTGTTGACTCACAGTTACCACAAGTACCAAAATGAAAGACAGACTAACCTGTCTTCGTCAGATTCGGTAAAATCAAGGACATTATATAATGTCCTTGGTCTAATGTAGCCGACAGACAGAGATACAGTCGCCACAATGCGCGAGTGTAAAACCACGCCTGTAGCTCTTCATTAGCGTCTGGGTTTGGACCTGACGTCACATGGAGCATGCGCAGTGTGTAGATTGCTATATGCTTACGTCGTTAACAAATGGTGAAATGACCCGACACCGCCAATACATTCCTTTTTTCAAAGAAATATCTTATTCCGAGGCTAACTTTCTAAGTAAAGCACACAGCAGACGTTACCCTGAGCATGCGCAGTATGGGGTCTGCCTGGGAGACACAGATTTTTTTTCCAAAAGACTGTCGTTAGCAGTCGCGGTAATTTTCGCGGTGAGGCGAATAGACAGGAGGATAGATTGTATGGATTGGCCAAATTGCCCTTATTGTACAATGTCATGTATTTTTATGTGAAAGGAGGCAGTAGGGTGAGACTTATTACTCTGCATAGGATCAAACATAGGCTACCTACTAGTATGGTAAAACCAAATCATTGGCGCCGACGCCTGTACTGAATTAGATGAATCTAGAACTGTTGTCAGTGCCTGTGTGTGCTTCTGAAGTGCGGTTTTTTTTATCTCTTATCTAGGTGTTGGAAGAACAAAGGTCAAGGTCGATTTGGGGCCCCCTGGTATGTGACACTGGAACTGCATTGGTGTTTTTGTCAAAATCTTCCAAGGAGAATAACTGAACAAAGGAACGACGGATCTCCATGTTAGTTGATATGCAGATAGCTTGGACAGAGATGTACACAATGAAGCGAAAATGAGGAAATTGGGACTTACTTTGCATACGTAATTAGGAAAATCTATATTTCCATTCTAGGCATGTTGTGGCAGCTCACACCTGTTGGTTTCAAAATTGGAGCAAGAATTCCCCAGGGACCCAACAGCTGGTGGTCAAACCACCTGTTGTGTCTATTATGTGGATAGCTTAAGTGTTATCTCAAATGGTGATAATGCAAATCAGAATCTAATTTGCATAATTAAGGGGGCATTTTACAAACCCACTCCGTTCAATGGTACGACAGTTCAGAAATGCAACATATGATGTAACTGAAAAAAAAGGACATTGATATATAAAAGTTATGCAATTGAAGACCCTATTTGCATAATGAATGATAATACTGTAATTCCATATTGGTAGATACCTGGAATGCCATACTTGTGGCATTTGGAGGTTATGTGACATAGTGAACACAGTTGAATATTAATTATGCAAACGTGACCTAACTTGCATAATATATATTTCATGGGGATTTGAGGTCTCCGAACTCTTGTTATCTATGTTATAAAGCCAGCTGCCACAGACACACACAGCGAGCCTAAGCTGCCTGGTATGTCCGCCCGAAACACAATGATATTGGCTGACGAATGTACACGTACGCCTTTCCTGTCACAAGCAACTTGTAAATGAAACTCCTACGATTGTTCAACGTTTTGGGGATGATATTATTTGTCCTACAAATCATATTTAGACATCAATCTGTATCTACCAACCACTATATCTATGTACCTATGAACTAGTCTACATTCGGCAATAACTCGTCAAATGTAAAAAATAACATCTTTCGACCATGATGTGATAACAAAATGGAAGATATCTGACTAAAAATGATCACATCACATTTAGGCCTTGGCTTCCTATCATGGTTGGCCGTTTAGAATCGGGTGTGGCCCATATATGGCTAGCATCTCCTAGTTGGTTGAATTTGAAATGGTCCACGAGTTATCATAATAATAATAATCTTTATTGCATGTTTGTTCCCCAGGGGAATTAATGCACATGAGGCCGCAAGGGCCATACATGGGGTAATTGAGAGAATAGAATAGCAAGAATAACGTTAACGTCTAATACAATACTAAGCACTATACTAAATGTTCTACTGTATATCTAGGTTCTAGTGGCTTCTTCTCTCTTTTTAAAACACATGGCGACATAATTACATACTTCGTCCACTACATAAACATTTGTGCATGACATCAAGAGTCTAAAAGTATCCTGCTTTGATATTGTCTTACATCTCTTGTCAAGCTGAATTGATTTGAACAGTCACTGACGTTCTTTTTCATACAATACACAGTCTAGTAAAAAATGCATTTCATCTTCTATACGTGAGTTATTACAAAATTTACATAATCTGTCAAGTAGAGGGGTACGGCTATGCCTGCCAGATTCTGTATGTAATGGATGGTCACTGATACGAAGTTTACACATGGCTCTACGATTTTTTTTAAATTTGGAATGTTTAGATATGGTTCGTTGTCATACATCTCTTTGAATGTTTTGTATGCCTTGATTTCCTACTTGTCCCTTTGTTTCTAATGCTGAATTGAATTTTTGGATAATATATATTTCAATCTTTGTCCTAGTTCATGAAGATGCAAGGGTTTGTTGATATAAATTGTGTAAAAAGGCAGGCATAGCCAGATTCCTCTAAAACTGTCTTCATGTTCCACAACCAACAGAGTATTTCACTACTTACAAGGTCTTTTTGTACAATGTAAGCTTCATACTGAAGACTTTCAATAGGAGCTTTCCGAACTAATCTATAATATAGTAACTAAACATCCTACAACACGCTTAAATCCATAAGAGAAAGCGACCTAGTTAGGGCAGTATAAGTATTACTCATGGCAAAATACTACAACCCCTGTGTTAAAAAATACCAACGTATAGCAGCTCCAGTTTGTACAGACAGTAATTGCCAAAATCCTTTGCCTCACGCTGTAGATGGTCAGTGAATGTCTAAGTCTTAAGGATTGATACAAATAAGCCTACCTCTGCCCTGGTAGAAGGGCGATGATACGCTGCACTTTGGTCATACAACGTGTCCTGCAGCCTACTCCATTTTCCTATTTAAGATCAAATGTGTTTTCAGCATACATGCATGAAAACAGTCGTTCCTGCGTAGCTCTGTTTTTAACTTGTCCTGTATCTATTTTTGTTTCACCGTTCTAAGATAATGAGTAACTTTGAGTTTGTTCTTTTAGTGTCTCATCTTCAGGGTTCACTTTTGTTGCACTGGCTTTTATCGTCTTGCCATACAATCTTTGGACATGCATTTGGTTTTTCTAAAGCAAACTGGTACATTGTGTGTCCTACTGTATACGTTGCCTTGTCGATTTCGGCGTCCAGCGTTAATGTAGAGGCGTCTGCTGATTCTGCATCCAGGTGAGGTTGACCAGGAAGAGTTTCCTTGATACCCTCTGCGGAACATGGCGTTGGTTCAGCATGTACGTCTGCCCTTACAGTCAGATGGAATGGTCGCTCTGAAGCGGACTTGTGATTACGATATTCTGCAGGAGGCGCTGGCCTGGGGTTCGTGTCGGCCTGTGTTGTCTGAGTTTTTGATTGGTCGAAAGCTTCGTCCTTTGTCATATTCTGGCCTTCTGTGCAAGCTGGCACCGATTCTGTACCCGACGCACCTTGCCCAGGGCTGGCGATAGCAGGTTTTTCCGTGCCCCGATGCCGCGGTGCCGGTACCACAGGTGTGTTAGTTTGCACTCCACACAGCTCCCTACAGGCTCGACGAAAGTCTGAGAGCCGAAAGCTGTAGATGATGGGGTTGACTATAGACGGCAACGTCATAAAAAGGAGGATGGACACGTGATCAGCGATAATTAGGCCATATTGGGACTTCTGTTCTTTACTGATCAGAGCTCGTCCCATTGCCACCTGGAAGATACCAGTGGAGACAGATACCGTGAAAACGATGGCATGAGGCGCCATCATTTTGAATGCCTTGGTCTGGAAGACCCACAAGTCGCGGTTCTCATCCCTTTCCTGTTGTCTCCTGGCTTCTTTGAACACGCGGAAGTAGAGCATTGGGATGAAGAGACAGACAAGGAAGTAGACTAGCAAGCCAATGCTTCTGAAAACGGTAAGTAAGGAGATACTGTTTATAGGGTCATACTCATGGCATAGGCCGTATTTAGGCAGTCCGCCGAAAGCCACGGACCCTAAAACGAAGATTAAGGAGTAGGCCCTAATCGTCACGATGCCCACAACCACACGCTTCACGTTGACTTTGTCGTGGTAGTGTAGGGGATCGCACACGGCATAATACAGGTCTACTGCCATCATGAGGTACGTACCAAACATGGATATCTGCAATGCGGGCGCTGCAAGCAATTTAGCCGAGCACCACAGATGGTCTCCGCTGGCATCTTGCCGGAAAAGTGCGTAGACACGGATGGGAATCAGGCAACTGGTGAAGATGATGTCATCTACGGCCAGATTGCAGCGAAGGTAGTGGCTGGGTTTCTGCAGATACTCTTTTTTCCAAACCAGGAAAATGAGCAGCAGGCCGCATCCTACCGACAGCGCCAGGCTGATGATGAGGTATGTCGTCTGGAGATCGCGAGATGTTGAGCCGAGAGATAGAACATCGTTGATTCCATCTTTTGCTGACGGACCATCGGTGTCTTCTTCCATGTTGAAAGCAAAATAGCAGAACACAGGTCGATTTGCAAGTAAAGGTGTTCAAAGAGCAATCGTTCTTTCCGGTTAAACACTGAAAGTTGGCAGTAGTATACTCAATGGCTGACTGATGTGCAATGACAGTGGAGAAAGACGGTCACTTTCTTCAGGGGCTGAAACGTTATATCTAAGCGAGAAAAATGCTGTTGTTAATTACACCCTTTGTGTACGATTATGCCCTCTGGCGTCGAGGGTGTGCGCATCAAGCGGCTCATCTCTAAATGGATTGTTTGATATCCAGTGTAGTTACCAACCTTTGTGCCTGAAGCTTTCGGCGTCATTCATGATCAGCATCAAATGATTTCGTAAATGAGCGCTTGTCGTCTAACAAACAGGAGGAATTTTTTAGTAACTACCTTTCCTGTTTTGATCTGTTTTTTTCTACCAAAGGCAGGATAAGAAACGCTAGCAATTATCAGAATGTCCTGAGGTGACGTGTAGCGCATAATGAAAAACATCGGAACGGTTGCTACGTGTCAACACATGGATAAGCACCCACGCACATACGAAAGTGAAGACTGGATCACCTTACAATAACTGAAAAATCAAATTTGTTATCTAGGCCAAAGATATATTTTCGACACTTAACACTTTACATTTGACTGAAGTGTCCTACACAAGCCTTCCTACATATGAACATTTCAGTGTACAATTCATAATTATAATATGATGGATTTCTTAATGACTTTTTCTTCTATCCTGGACTTCCTAACCCATCAAGACAAATGATGCATTACCATTCATTATCTCCCAAACTGCAAATGTCCTGAATCTAAAAACTCCATTCAGATTAACATTTGCAATTCATTTTTAATATAGCCATGTCATTTCTATTCGGTGAACAACGTGAAGGCAAGTCACGCGAAGTCCCCTTAAGTGCCAATTAAAAACTCCATATCTGGACAAAAATGCTCGCGGGGGCTGAGAGTGTGCAATACGTTCTCACGACACAACAAAGAAACATTCAAACGCGGAGAATATCGTTGTCCCGTATGAAAAGGTAAATTCTACTTATCATGCAGGAAAATGACGGAAAACCGGCGACTTTGCTTTATTTGACATCTCAACAACCCATGAATAGAGTATGCCGTATACAATATAGTAGATGGTTCTCTCTGTACAGCGTAAAAGTTCCGCTTTTATCTCGACTCATGTATAAAAGCAACAGATCGTCTCTTCACAATTAACCTGTACTGTACAACACCTTTGATGTTTGAAAACTGTATCTTACACATCATGAAACTGTATCTTACATATCATGAAAACTGTATCTTACATATCATGAAAACTGTATCTTACATATCATGAAAACTGTATCTTACACATCATGAAAACTGTATCTTACATATCATGAAAACTGTATCGTTCACATTATGAAAACTGCATCTTCAACATCAATGACGGTCATCAATGTTAAAAATCTTTCATTGACAGTTCAACTCTTTATCTTGGTAGAACCGTCTATTTTGAAGTGCACTTGTGGAGAAGCGTCCTTGTTGCTCATCAGACTGGTGTAGCACTTCTCGGCTGTGGGCCTCTTACTCGGGTCCGCCTCCCAGCACTGAACCATCAGATCTTTCCAATAGTACACCGGCTCCGTGTTCTCGGGAAACTTGGGTCTCATGTGGTTCAAGACGACAGACATGATGAACTGTTCATTGGTGAGCTCGGCGGCGTCGTATTTGAAGACCTGTTCCCCGTACCACATCTCCCACAGGAGGTGGTCGAACCCGAAAATGTCAACCTTCGTGATGTACTTCTCCTGCCGCAAAACCTGCATTGTCGTAAACAAAGATTTTCGGTTGAAGTCTTCATATTGAATACGGGTAGGTTGTGGCTACTGTCAGGATGATCCTGTATGCAGTAGAAATTTTTGCACAGCATACAGGATGATCCTGTCAGCATAGAAAAATCTACACTGCTGTCAGGATCATCCTGTATGCAGTGCAAAAATTTCTACTGCTGACAGGATCATCCTGTATGCAGTGCAAAAAATTCTACTGCATACAGGATCATCCTGTATGCAGTGCAAAAATTTCTACTACATACAGGATTTTTCCTGTATGCAGTGCAAGAATTTCTACTGCTGACAGGAAAAATTTTCAGCCAATCAGAGCTCGCAAAAAGATTGCCCGCGCGAAAGGACTCAGCGAGGAACATGGCGGCAGCCATGAAGGCTGGAGATAAGTTTTCCAACTGGGCGGATTTCCAGGCCGCCCTGTTACTGAATGAGTACCAAGAGGACAGCAGTAAACTAGAAATGACTCGTAATAATAGAGCACAACCACACCTGCCTGATGAAGTCATGGGATTTATTGAACAATTGGCATTAGGATCCAGTGGGAGGGGGGTGGATTCCTTCTTTTAAAAGTGCGTTTCTCAAGCTGTCGATTCGACGGATTCAAAAATTTCAGCATACAATAAAAAAGAGTCAGTTGTGATAACGAAACGGCTGTTACTTGTACGTTGTACGTTATCTAGTAGTTCAGCTCAATTGATAGAGGGCTCGGATGGGAGTATCAGTACCCAGGAGCATGTCAGAAATTTGGCACCTAGCATCGATGACATTTGAGTTAAAACATGACTATAATCACGATCCGAAATATGCCCCATGAATAGGTTAAGCCTAGCTGAAATTATGAAATCAAAATTGCCTGGTTTCCAGCTCATGCGTTCGCCGGATCCGATCGGATCGCGCTGATATCACCTGGTAGGTCCTTAGATACGCTGTGATGATGGCCGACATCTTGAAACACCTAATATTTGCTGTTACCGTAGCAATTACATATACTAGCTTCTGATTGGTTGCGAAAATGCATTGAAAAAAAAGGACGATCCTGCCAGCAGTACAAAACACTGCACGAAATGGCCTCGTTTCCCGGCGTATACGTACCGGGATTTTTCTGTATTTTTGTCGGATACTAACGGATACTGACGGATACATGCGGATTCGTGTAAGGTATCCGACTATTTCCGCACCGGTATATGGAATATTTCCTGAAGAATCCGAAAGTAAGGGATTTTCGACGAATACGGAGCCGTACACTGTACGGAAATGCCACCGATCCTGACGGATACGAACAGGAATTTTTCTGTATTTTTGGCGGATACTGACGGATACATGCGGATTCGTGTAAGGTATCCGACTATTTCCGCACCGGTATATGGAATATTTCCTGAAGAATCCGAAAGTAAGGGATTTTCGACGAATACGGAGCCGTACACTGTACGGAAATGCCACCGATCCTGACGGATACGAACAGGAATTTTTCTGTATTTTTGGCGGATACTGACGGATACATGCGGATTCGTGTAACGTATCCGACTATTTCCGCACCGGTATATGGAATATTTCCTGAAGAATCCGAAAGTAAGGGATTTTCGACGAATACGGAGCCGTACACTGTACGGAAATGCCACAGATCCTGACGGATGCCTACAGGGATTTTTCTGTATTTTGAAGAAAATGGTGAATACTGACGGATACAGGTGGACCCAACAACGAATCCGTAACGGATACGACTAAATGCTTGCATTCCTAATTTAACTATACCCAAAACATCATTTTGAATGACAGGAAGTTTGGGAAAGCCTGTATGTAACTTATGTATCATTTCATATCTCAACATAATGTATTTCTAAGTTCAAAAACTATCAAATACAATACAATACGGAAGTACTATGTGGCTAAATGATCCATTTCATTTGAGACAGGCTGAGGGACATCCACATACTCAAAGCACCACTGCATGTGCAGGTTAATGTCGGTAAATTGGGGTTGTGCAAGCACAATGTTCTGAAAAATTATGAAATGTATTACAATTAACACCATCACAACATTGTGGTAATATTTACTACTTTAAGTGCCCTTGGACCAAAATTATCTACATGTTCTAAATATTCCACTAAAGTAATAAAAGCCTTATTTGTGGCCAGCTCTTCGTCTAAAAGCCATCAGATACAATTATTTCAAATACAGAGGTTGAAAATAGAAAGTAACATTATACTGTCTGAAGAACTCCCATGATGACACGCCACATTTTAAACGTAAGTAGCATATGCCGTGGAACTGCATGTGTATAATCGTCCTCTCCCCATTCCCTGACTACATCTGAGTTCACTTCTTCCATGCACTCTTGGTAAGGGACAGGCAAGGCTGATTTCTTCTGTATCTGCATGTTGGACTCAGCTTGGAGTCCATCTTGTGATGAACCAGTTCCTATATGATAAAACCAAATGATGAATAAATATCAATTCACGTATTTAAGGAACATGTCACATGATTTTGACATGGGCTTCGTTTCATCACAGCAGCTACAAAAAACACGGGACAATGGATATCCATCATGCCTCTCTCAGCTAACATTAAAGTGTACCGATGATGGACTTACCAAAGGAGCCTGAGGTACTCAGCAGCTGAGCATCTGACAGTTGATTGCTTTGTTCCCAGCCAAGGTCCTCACAATATGTGCTGCATTTGTGAAGGAAGTATCTGCCGATGCTGTACTGGATATATATATAAAAATGGAAACAATGACAAATATTAAACATATCACATACTCGCATGTGTAAAAAAATGAATCTGGGCATCGTTGAATTGACTACGTAAAACTTACATCTATAACTTGAATATGATATTGATCAAACATGCACAGCTATAAATGAATGAAATAATCACTGAGGCACACTACTGCCTCCTTATAAGTTCTAGTTCACTATTCACAAACTGTGGGATCTTTGTGGGACAAATACCTATGACATTTTCTTCCCTTCCATATCTTTAAATATCTTTCCCTCCACTGCTTGCTATTTTGTATCTGAAACGTTAACCAGACACACATGTCTGCTGACCATTGGCAAGAATGAACAAATTGAAATTTTAAATTTCCTAGATCCTAACGCCGTAAAAGGGCAGGTCGGCTGGAGAATTCTTATGGTCATGCGAATGCGATGATATGTCAAGCCACAATAGGAGGATAACGGACGTCAAAACTAGTTAGAAACGGGAATTTTTCAATTTGTACTTACCAAAAGGGCAGTCCCTCAAAATGATGAATCAACTCCCTACCAGCGTTTACAAGGGGGGAGGGGGGCGATGAATATTGCATGCACGAAGAAGACAACGTCGCAATTCCGTGCGTTTGAGTTTACACCGAATTCCCTTCGACTCTCAAGCCACTCAAAAATCACTGGTCGACCATGGTAGACTCTGGCGATGCCATGTTAAGCACAGAAGGTGATGAAACGCCGTTCTTGTCTGTGCTGTTAACCGAAAGAAAACCGTTAACGTTTGTCGCGCCCAGAAGTGTCTTGTGGGTAATTTGGATATCCGACACGAATCCGTGTTCCGTACACGTCAGGATCCGAGACAGCTCATGACTTCTAACATATTGGCAAATCTGAACTTCTAACATATTGGCAAATACATAAAAAAATGAAAGATCCGAGTAGATATCGTATCTGTACCCGAAACGTATCCAGACGTATACGGCATCAGAATTGCTGGATCTGAGGTGTTCCTGGTATTTGTCCGAATTTGCTCGGAAACGTTCCGTATCTGTACCCGAAACATATGAAGGATCCAGACGAATACGGCGCGGGAATTGTCGGATCTGAGGTGCATCGGATCCAATCGGAAACGTTCCGTATCTGCTATGATGCGCAATTCCGGATCTGTTGGATTCGTCAGGAAATGAGATCATGCCGCGTGCCGTGCAGTGTGTATTTGTTGGTCAGGATCCGAAGCAACTACCGACAAACAATCCGAACATCTCTGCCATATTGACAAATATCTAGAAACGAAGGATCCGCGCAAATATCCTTAGGTATCCGACGCGCATCACGGATCCAGACGTATACGGCGTCGGAATTGCCGGATCTGAGGTGTACCTGGTAATTGTCTGAATTTGCTCGGAAACGTTCCGTATCTGTACCCGAAACGTATGAAGGATCCAGACGTATACGGCGCCGGAATTGTCTGATCTGAGGTGCATCGGATCCAATCGGAAACGTTCCGTATCTGCTATGATGCGCAATTCCGGATCTGCTGGATTCGTCAGGAAATGAGATCATGCCGTGCCGTGTGTACTTATTCGTCAGGATCCGAAGCAACTACCGACATACAAACAATCCGAACATTCCAAATATCAAAAAACGAGGGATCCGCGCAAATATCTTCGGGTATCCGAGGCACATCACGGATCCAGAAGATTACGGCGTCGGAATTGGTCGGATCTGCGGGCACTTCAGTATCCGAGCAGTGAACTGGGATTTTTCCGGATTCGCTCGGAAACGCCATGAGGCCCGATTCCGGATACGTCGGATCCGTCAGGATACGTGGCCATTTCGTGCAGTGAAAATTTGCGCTGCATACAGGATGATCCTGCCAGCAGTACAAAAATTTGCACTGCATACAGGACGATCCTGACAGCACTATCTGTAATATAGTAACTAAACATCCTACAACATACTTCAATCCATAAGGGAAAGTGACCTAGTCAGGGCAATATAAGTATTACTCATGGCAAAATACTACAACCTATACAATACATACAATAGCTCCAGTTTGTACAGATAGTAATGGCCAAAATCTATTGTCTCACGCTGTGGATGGTCAATGAATGTCTAAGTCTTAAGGACTGATACAAATAAGCCTACCTCTGTCCTGGTAGAAGGGCGATGATACGCTGCACTTTGGTCATGCAACTTGTCCTGCAGCCTACTCCATTTTCCAATTTCAGATCAAAATGTGTTTTCAGCATGCATGCATGAAAACATTCGTTCTTGCGTAGCTCTGTTTGTAACTTGTCCAAATCTATTTCCACAGTCTATTTTTGTTTCGCCGTTCGAAGGTAATGTGTAACTTTGAGTTTCCTCTTTAAGTGTCTCATCTTCAGGGTTCACTTTTGTTGCACTGGATTTTATCGTCCTGCCATACAATCTTTGGACATGCAGGTGTGTTTTTGTTTAAAGCAAACTGGTACCAAGTGTGTCCTACTGTATATGTTGCCTTGTCGATTTCGGCGTCCAGCGTTAATGTAGAGCCGTCTGCTTATTCTGCAACCAGGTGAGGTTGACCAGGAAGAGTTTCCGTGATACCCTCTGCGGAACACGGCGTTGGTTCAGCATGTGCTTCTGCCCTTGCTGTCAGCTGGAATGGTCGCTCTGAAGCGGACTTGTGATCACGATATTCTGCAGGAGGCGCTGGCCCGGGGTTCGTATCGGCCTGTGTTGTCTGATTTCGTGCTTGGTCGAAAGGTGTGTTCTTGGTCGTCGGCATCAGGCCTTCTGTAGAGGCTCGGACTGCTGGCGCCATTTCTGTGACCGGTGCACCTTGCCCAGGACCGGCAATAGCAGGTATTTCCGTGCCCCGATGCCGCGGTGCCGGTACCACAGGTGTGTTAGTTTGCACTCCACACAGCTCCCTACAGGCTCGACGAAAGTCCGGGAGCCGAAAGCTGTAGATGATGAGGTTGACTATAGATGGCAACGTCATAAAAAGGAGGATGGATACATGATCAGCGATGACCAGGGCATATTGTGACTTCTGTTCTTTACTGATCAGAGCTCGTCCCATTGCCACCTGGAAGATGCCGGTTGAGACGGATACAGTGAAAACAATGGCATGCGGCGCCATCATTTTGAATGCCTTGGTCTGGAAGACCCACAAGTCGCGGTTCTCATCCCTTTCTTGTTGTCTCCTGGCTTCTTTGAACACGCGGAAGTAGAGCATTGGGATGAAGAGACAGACAAGGAAGTAGACTAGCAAGCCAATGCTTCTGAAAACGGTAAGTAAGGAGATACTGTTTATAGGGTCATACTCATGGCATAGGCCGTATTTAGGCAGTCCGCCGAAAGCCACGGACCCTAAAACGAAGATTAAGGAGTAGGCCCTGATCGTCACGATGCCCACAACCACACGCTTTGTGGTGACTTTGTCGTGGTAGTGTAGCGGATCGCACACGGCATAATACAGATCTACTGCCATCATGAGGTACGTACCAAACATAGATATCTGCAATGCGGGCGCTGCAAGCAGTTTAGCCGAGCACCACATATGTTCCCCGCTGGCATCTTGCCGGAAAAGTGCGTAGACACGGATGGGAATCAGGCAACTGGTGAAGATGATGTCGTCTACGGCCAGATTGCAGCGGAGGTAGTGGCTCGGCTTTTGCAGATACCCTTTTTTCCAAACCAGGAAAATGAGCAGAAGGCCGCATCCTACCGACAGCACCAGGCTGATGATGAGGTATGTCGTCTGGAGATCGCGAGATGGTGAGCCGACGGATAGAACATCGTTGATTACATCTTTTGCTGACGGACTAACGGCTTCTTCTTCTTCCATATTGATAGCTAAGTAGTAGAATATACGTGGCTTTGCCAGTTAAGTTGTTCAAAAAGCAAACGTTCTTCCCGGTCCGGTCCTATCGAACCATCTAAAATTGTCTTCCACTCATTAACATATCTATTCAGGGTTTTGTTATAAAACTAGTTCTACCAGATCCTTCTTTAGTCACTAACGAGAGATAGCGGATGCTGTCTGAAACGTCTGACTGTTTCAAAATCTTATCCAGTTGCTTGAGTAACTATTTTTGGCGTATCCTATTACCTGGATGTCTGACCTTCATCAACGTTCTTCCCGGTCAACTGCACAGCTGTACAGAGAGAGAGAATACAACAGTATACTCAATGGCAGACTGGCTTGCAATGGAAGTGGCGAAAGACGGTCACTTTATTCAGGGGCTGAAACGTAATTGTATCTAAGCGAGACAAATGCTGTTGTTAATTACACCCTTTGTGTACGAGTATCCCCTCTGGCGTCGATGGTGTGCGTATCAAGCGGCTCATTTCTACATGGATTGTTTGATATCCCGCGTTATCAACCTTTGTGCCTGAAGCTTTCGGCCTTATTCATGATCAGCATCAAATGATTTCGTAAATGAGCGCTTGTCGTCTAACAAACAGGAGGAGTCTTTTAGTAACTACCTTTCCTGTTTTGATCTGTATCTGTTTTTTCTACCAAAGGCAGGATAAGAAACGCTAGCAATTATCAGAATATCCTGAGGTGACGTGTAGCGCATAATGAAAAACATCGGAACGGTTGCTACGTGTCAACACATGGATACGCACCCACACAAATACCAAAGTGCACACTGGATCACCTTGAAATAACTGAAAAATCAAATTTGTTATTTAGGCCAAACATATATTTTCGACACTAAACACTTTACATTTGACTGAAGTGTCCTACACAAGCCTTCATACATATGAACATTTCAGTGTACAATTCATAATTCTAAATATGATGGATTTCTTAATGACTTTTTCTTCTATCCTGGACTTCCTAACCCATCAAGACAAATGATGCATTACCATTCATTATCTCCCAAACTGCAAATGTCCTGAATCTAAAAACTCCATTCAGATTAACATTTGCAATTCATTTTCAATATAGCCATGTCATTTCTATTCACCGTGATTTCGAGCGTTGGTGAACAACGTGAAGGCAAGTCACGCGAAGTCGCCTTAATTGCCTATTAAAAACTCCATATCTGGACAAAAATGCTCGCGGGGGCTGAGAGTGTGCAATACGTTCTCACGACACAACAAAGAAACATTCAAACGCGGAGAATGTCGTTGTCCCGTATGAAAAGGTAAATTCTACTTATCATGCAGGAAAATGACGGAAAACCGGCGACTTTGTTTTATTTGACATCTCAACAACCCATGAATAGAGTATGCCGTATACAATATAGTAGAAGGTTCTCTCTGTACAGCGTAAAAGTTCCGCTTTTATCTCGACTCATGCATAAAAGCAACAGATCGTCTCTCCACAATCACCCTGTACTGTACAACACGTTTGATGTTTGAAAACTGTATCTTACACATCATGAAACTGTATCTTACACATCATGAAACTGTATCTTACACATCATCAAACTGTATCTTACACATCATCAAACTGTATCTTACACATCAATCTTAAACATCTTTTATAAACAGTTCAACTCTTTATCTTGGTAGATCCGTCTATTTTGAAGTGTACTTGTGGAGAGGCGTCCTTGTTGCTCATGAGACTGGTGTAGCACTTCTCGGCTGTGGGCCTCTTACTCGGGTCCGCCTCCCAACACTGAACCATCAGATCTTTCCAGTAGTACACCGGCTCCCTGTTCTCGGGAAACCTGGGCCTCATGTGGTTCAAGACGACGGACATGATGAACTGTTCGTTGGTGAGCTCGGCGGCGTCGTACTTGAAGACCTGTTCTCCGTACCACATCTCCCACAGGAGGTGGCCGAACCCGAACATGTCAACCTTCGTGGTGTACTTCTCCTGCCGCAAAACCTGCATTGTCGTAAACAAAGATTTTCGGTTGAAGTCTTCATATTGAATACATGTATCTTACCAACATACTATTCCGAGAAGCCAATCGTTCGATGTCCATACGGTGTTCTTACTATGTGAATGTCATCAACCTATATTTGTAGATTACTCCTTAAAGTTGATTCACTAATGGATTGATAAATGGGTTGATTGATTGATTGGTCGTAAAATATAAGTAAATATAACGTATACAGAAGCTAAGATGGATCAACACAAATGCATTGCAAGTTTTCCCTAATGCCAAGGCTTTACGTCTACTAGAAACCATTTACATTGAATTGTTAACACTTCATGAGTGAAGATTGGAAAACGATACCTCGGGGGCAGCATATAGGATGGTTCCGCACAGGGTTCCGGTGACCTTTTCCACTGCTTTCGTCAGACCTACGTCACACAGCTTCACTACGTCATCTGACGTCACCTGTAGGAAAATAGAAAGAACCCATCATGTTGTAGTTACTGATTTAGTTACCGTCATGATAGTCCATGTTCGCAAAATGGTCTTCAAAAGGTACATAATTTGAAGTAAATGCATAAATTATACACTAATCTGGAACTTTGGAACCCGAATCATTCGACAATATGAGTGCACGCTTGAATGATGGAAGTCAACTCAAATCAACAGTGAAACAATGTGATAATATAATAAATCTTGTAATTACCAGCACATTTTCCAGCTTGAGATCCCTGTGCACGTAACCGCACTCGTGAATGTACCGCAGTCCGTCCGCCAGCTGGGCGGCCATCTTGGAAGCATAGTTCAGAGCTGTACCTTGTTCAGCAGAGTACCTGTAGTGAGCAAGATTGGACACAATGACTGATTTATAGTCCACGCATCAATTGGCCAAATAGTGCACGATCACATTTGATATAACATATGTCTGAGGAAGGTCGGAGTTCCAACCGAAAATTCATGTTGAGTGCCCTTCTTTGTGTTGGATCAAAGCTCAAAACTTCACAACATGTATTCTACCAACACATTTGATCTTTCATTCGAATATACCTGATGATTGTTATTTTGTTTTGATTGTTATTTTGACACAACAGTTTTTGTGTATTAGGCAAAAACTGGGTTGTGAGATTTTATCAATTCACACTGTGATGGACCCCTATTCCCTTCCAGTGAGGCGGGATCATTAACGAGTGAAAGAGGGGCCACCTTGAGGGGGGGGGGGGCACCTTGTCATCATGCTACTCCACTAAAACAAAAAGATATGACGCTATCATGATACGTTATGCTTGGGCCTTTTGCTCCAGCGCGTTTATCATGTTTTCCTGCATACAACAGCTAACTATGGCAGAGGACAGCTCATCTACCTTGCTTGTTTCCCTGGACAATTCTTCGGGTGTCTGAAGAAGACCTCGCGGAGTGTCCACCTGCACAGGTCCAGCACCATGATGAACCGGACGGAGTCACCTGTCATCTGCAGGGCGCTGCCGAGGAACTCAACGATGTTCTTGTGCCTTAACTTCCTGTCAAGAAGTCAAGAAGTGTTTGTGACAGATGTGTGTGTGTGTGGAATACATAAAAAAGTATAAAGCTCTTAATTCGCAACTAAGGAGTGACCTTATAGTGACGTTTTGGTGACCGCCTGTCACCATCTTCAGGTTGATAATGACTTTTTCACTCTTCACTGCAGCTAGGTGTCACTGCTAATAATAAACGGGAAACAACGTCATTAATGCCCTGAAGAAGGTGACAGACGGTCAATGAAACGTCGGTTATGTTACTCCTTGTTTGTGAATAAAAAACTTTGTATTCATTCATTCATTCATTCACCAACCTGATTAAACTATTCATGGAAGAAAACAAATAGGTTCCATATTCATCTATGAGAAACTATGGATAACAAAGTTTCTTTTACACAACCAACGAGTTATCACCTAGTCGACGTTTCGGTGACCGTTACCGGAATGTAGTGTATGTTGTAGAGTATTGTTTTTTTTCGATACTCTATCTGCCTTATCTTCCTCTTTTGGGCTGCATTGATTGTAAGAAATTGTACCTCATAATCTCTTCCTCTTGTAGCACCTCCAGCGTGTTGTCGTCCGTCAGGGGACATCTGTTGACCTTCAGCGCTACGGACCTGCCATGGAGTCTGGCCGAGTACACATCGGCGAAGCTGCCGCTGGCAATGGGGCGAGTTCTGTCCCAGTCCTGCAACTCCCGGACCTGTACGTCGTAGGTCTTCATGTTCACAGCGCGGAACAACTCGAGCTGGCCCAGTAGGAGTTCTCCTCTGTTAGGGTTTTCAGGGAAAGAAAATGTTTCACGTAAAAATAAATTCCAATGGGAGGTAGAGGTTACATAGCAGTTGTTGCAATGAATTATATCCCAGCTATATTATGTTTTGTTTTATTGTTTACAGGGTCGATGTAATACGTCCAGATAGGAATGGTATGGGCCCCAGGAAGTTATCATTTTCCCCTGCATTGTTTGAATGATTGTTTTTCACCGTTCCATACCAAACACAAATGTAGGCCATCGGCTGTTGTTTCCGCAACACCAATGTCTAAACTATATGCATTTACTGTCGCGGTGATCTTATTTCGCGGAAGGAGGGAAGAGGATATTTTCGCGGTGTTTTAAGTTCACGATTGAAACAATTTTGTTGTATGTAGTATGCATTGAAATGGTATATTCGAGGTTTCATGAATTCGCGGCGAAGAGGTCAACGGAAAAATCAAAAAAGTAAAACAAACGCTTAAGTTTCACGATTGACAGCTTTGTTGTAGCAATGCCATGTCAAAGAAAAACGCCAATGTCTCACCTGGAGTTTTTTTCATTACTTCACTGTTATGATCTTTAATCTACAATGCGGATATGTTTTATGTCTTGCTCTCAGACCACATGAAATCTACTTTTTTTTTTTTCAAATATGAATACCAAGTCTAAGAAGAGATCACCTGGAGTTGATTGGTCGGTACATTTTGATGAGCTGGCTCCCCTCTCTAGTTTCTGTCCTCAGGTTTTCGATCAGCTTCTTGTCGGCGTTAATCAATTTTGGAATGGCGTCCTGAAAAACACATTTTGCTAGTTTTTGGCTGATACAGGTTTTCATGGCCAACAGGAAGCTTTAACAGAGACATATATCTCCAAGACAATTAAATATTATACATGTTGTTATTCAATCGAATAGCACATGAAATTGACCGGATAGAATTCATCGTTAAGGATCCGAACTCTGTATTTACCAATAATATCACATTGCAGAATATATGTCATCACAGAACTGGCGATTTGACTCTTTTTTAAAAAGGCGTGATTTGATTTGTCTCCATTTCGGGAACTTACTCCTCGACGGAAGACACTTGAGTTTTTACCTTCAGTTGGTCTAGATAGTTGTGCAGGTTTGACAGTTGCCCGACGACAATGTCGTGGATGTATCCAGTGTTAACATGGTTTAGGTACAGCTTTGTGCACTCCTCCATGTGGGCAACGCGATTCGCTCGGTACCTAGTCGAGGAAAAACAAGTTAGCCTTCAAATGTTTGTAAGATCAAACAGCAAGAGAAATCGCGATCGGGACATTACAGGAAATGTTATTTCTTCTATTGTATACATCGCACAAAATGAGTAGACAATACAAAGTAGAGACGGGCCTAAATTGTGCAGCTTATATCTACAGCATTGGAAAATAGTACGAAGCAAATTTAAATCTGAAAACAAGAGATAAAAACAGTTATTTAAGCCCAGATCCCTCACCCAAAGTACAAGAGGGACACGAAATAGCCAGAAAAATTCGTTACCATCAGGATTTTTAAATCTTGTTTCTGAGGTCGTGCATTACGTTAAATGCTCGAGCCCACAATTCAAACATCAATTAAACAAACAAACAAACAAGAAATTGGTTATCATTTCGTCAAAAACGTACTTGCTCAGTTCAGTCCATTCCTTGATCTTCGACTGGGCGGCCATACTCCCCAAAATCGGAAGGGCGATCACTCCTGGAGAACAAACGACACATCATTGATTAGCACGATTAGAGGTTGAAGGGTGACATTAAGGCATTTTATACGAAATTCCCGACTTACGCAGGTGAAAGCTGACGCCTAGTTTCATTTAGGGATGCAATGGATTGGACGTGAAATGTTGGTACCATGGTTGAAAGAAAGAGCCACACCTCGAACACGTTAAAACCCAACAACACTTATCGAAATGAGTAGTGGTCGTTGCCGGTATGAGTGGATCAAATCTTACTGTCTAGTTAACGTACTACGAGTCCCTAGGCGCTTGACTACACCTGAGGGGCGTTGCCTAGTACTCATTCTAGTATCTGACCACAAACAAGAAGAAAAAAAAACGCCCCTGTAGTTCCAGAGCAAGCAGCTAGGGAGCCCAACCCTAGACCACATCTTTTCTACATTACAAGCTATCTGACACCCAAAAATCAAGACCATAGCATGTCCAGGTCAAATGATACAAAAACAGAAGTTCTGCTGCAGTACCAAGGTCACATACCAGGGGGCCCAGAATCGACCTTGATTTTCGTCTTTCCTTCACCTACCGATATACTAAATATCATCATAATCAATCAAGAGGTTCTTGAGTTATGCTGACTACAATAGTCTGGAAACACAAACACACAGACAGACAGACACACACACACACACAAACACACACACAGACAGACAGATACATCAAAAACTATATCTCCATTTTTCATGGAGATAATAAAGGCTATCATGGTTTCTTTTCTAACCAATATACACGTAACGTATAAACAAAACTTTCTGCTGAAAGGTGCATCCTATATGTATCTTACCAGCGACGATAGCAAGAGGAATCCAGACCGGCGCCGTTAACCCGATGATGGCCATCTCCTTCGCGCTGAACTGTCCCTGGTTATTTTCAACAGACATCTCCGTGCCGATCAGGCCCACGTTGATGTCCTCCATGTTTGAAAGCTGGGAAATGAAAACATTTTAGTTTGTCATGTCTATGTGATAGTGGTAACGCCGTCTGAGAAGAAAAGTGTTGCAAAGAGTGAAGGCAGGAGAAGTTGTACTTTTAAGCTATTTGGCTTGAAGGGTATGTAGGTAGAGCTCACAATAGCTTGGCTGAGCTGAGCCCTGCGAAGAGAGCAAAAGAAATTGACTGTTCTTTTTTTCTAGAATGTATGGTGTTCCGAAGACTACTCCATTTGGTAATGGAATTTCTTTTATATTAACCTACATTCTGTAACAAAATATACAAAATATATATGTGTTGTACGTATTCTACTTACTAGGTAGTTATTTGAAAAGTTCAATGCTATTATGTATATCAGAGGTATTCTTATACGTCAAATACGATCAACATATAGAAAGTGCTACGTTACCTCGCCAGACAGCAGGAACGTCTTTTCGATCTCCATGAACTCGTCGTCTAGGATGTGGAACTCTTTCTTGAAGAGTTCGGTGATCTTCTCTTGCGCCATCTTCACCAGCTTGTGCTCTCGTTCCCAGGCGTTGACGGTCTCCTCCAGGCGTTTCTGGATGAGCTTCTGCGTCTCGTGCTCCAGGGACTCCAGATCGTGCACGTCCGGCGTCTCCTCCACCTTCCAGTGGCACAGCGTTTCCCTGCAACAAGAGGGCGGTTCAAGGAAAGGAAAAAGCTGGTGAAAAAGTGAACTAGTTAAGCGCACTGAAGAGCTATTCTTCCACTAGTCGTGGCAGAGAAGACAGGCACTATACACAGTTTTTACAGATTCATTGTGCCGGGGAAGTTCCCTAGCTCTTTTCGTACAATGAACATTGGGCCACAGATTAATCGTGAGTTATAACGTCCTGTCCTAAGGACTGTAACCCTATTCTGTAGCGTGCATGTCGGGTGAGCGACTACACCCGGGATTCGAACTCTCAACCTTTTGGTCCAGAGGCTGCGTTGCTAATCATTGGACTAGCACGATACTGGTTTGCATTTTAAACAGCACATGCACAGTGAGATGCATTGTGGCCAATATGTCAAAGGTGAAGGTCCCTAATTTGGAAGCAGCTTTTGTCTAGACCATGCTTGATACATGTGAGCCTCAAGCTCTGATCCGATAGCACGTCTCTGCTCAAAGCTATGTACGCATTGTCTCCTTAGTCGACTGAGAACATAGGTGAAAAGTGCCTTTCCAAAGCGCACAACTTTGTGGGCTGCTAGGGATAAAAGCCCAGAACCTTTAGATTCTAATTGAACAACCTTAACCAGATAGAAGAGCACCTTGCCATGTTTATATATATACTGACCTGACGGAGGGACTCGTCATGTAAGTGTGAAGCTTGTCCACGATGACGTTGGTTCTCCTTTTTACCTCTTCTTCCAAGGACCCCAAAATCTGCTGCGAATGTTGCTCAAACTTCTGAAGCCGCCTGGAGAAATAATCAATTCCTACTAAATCAGTCATATCAAAATAGTCTTGTTAACTGTTATCAGGACAATTGTTATCATGACAATGACAATGATAATGATGAGATAGATTTGATATGGCCACAAAACAAATTGGTGATGGGTAACGGTTTGACAGCTGTTCTAAACGTTACTTACACTTATACCATTAATGTGTACTCTCCAAGCAGAGCTAGGGTTTCGGCTGGTTTTTGACGTGTTTTAGGCGTTTTTGTCATGCCTTCTACTTTGTAAAAACGATGACAAAGTAGAAGGCATGACAAAAACGCCTAAAACACGTCAAAAACCAGCCGAAACCCTAGCTCTGCTTGGAGAGTAATTAATGTGTACATTATGATATCACATATTATGATCTGTGCCGGGGTATTTGTGTTCTTCATGTAATCATACATTCTGTACCTTGATATAGTCCGGGAGCGCTCCTCCTTCTGTTGAGTCGTGGCCCTGGCGAGATCCAGACGGGCGCGCACGAAGAACAGGATTCTCTTCAGCAGGTATTCCAGCCAGCTTCAGGAAAGATAGATTGTCGGGTAAGAATCAATGCCCCGATTTACACACAATTTTTGGAGCTGACTTGGGACTGTGTGTGAGGAGCTTTGGGCTGCTCAATTGAAGTTTTCTTGTATCTACAGATTCGATGCACCGGCGAAATCCCCCCCCCCCCCAGGTATTTTTGACAGGTACCCATGAACATTGGGCCACGGCTTAATGTCCGATTATAAGGACTGCGACCCTCTCTAGTAGTGTGCATGTCGAGTGCGTATTCAAACTTCCGACATCTTTCTTCAGAAGCAGGGTTGCCAACCACTCGACTACACACGCTACTTTCAATGATACTTAAGGTATAAATGTGAACGTAATGTCATACTTGTAGTGTGCCAGCAGTCTCGACTTGAGCCCCTCTGGTACCAGTCGGTGAAACCCGTCCAACAGTTGCCGAAAATCCTCGGTGGGCCCCGCCCCTGCCTTCATCATTCTGGCCGCCTGTGCAGTAAGAAGGAAGTACATAGTGAAACATTCTGACATTGCTCTCACATCAGACAATGTTGATGTTGACAATACCTTTTTCCTTAGTCGTGTTAATACTAGTGGAAAACCTCAAGACAACCGTACACACCCACGCCACATCTTCAGCAAAGACGCTGTGGCCGCATAGTTCCCGTTTTAAGAACTCTATTCAAGCCCACACCTGTAGAATAATATGAAACTCCGCGACCAGAAAAATCTTGTACATCACAGGAAGGCAGGGAACTACATGTATTCGGCTCCAGATGTCTTATTGAGGGATGACTGCAATGTCGGTTAGCTGATGAATTAATCCACTCTACTTTACAGTGCTTGGTGTTAATCGTGTCATAAATCTTCTCACCTGGATAGTGGATAAGTAGAACACCTGCGACTCAGGGTCGAGTCCATTCCAACAGTTCCTCAACTTCTCCACCATCTTCTCCTTCACTTCCGCCTCCTCTTTCTTGGGGACTTGGTCCCACTTGTTGAAGATGAAGATGGAGGACTTCGGGTGAAACGCTCGCAGCTCTTTTGTAGACTTCTTTTCGATGAGAGTCCGTAAGAGTTTTTGGAGCTAGATGAGAAATATCATTTGGTTATTATAGTATTTGGTTATTATAGTATCATTCCAATTGTGATATTGCTACTATCGCAGACAGATAGTTGATTTAGCAAAACTATCACTAAATAATGTCAGTGAGTTTCGGCTTAAGAATGAGGTAAATGCCGGCAGATATTGGCGCATTTTACGCACAAGTTTTCTGAGCCGACTCAAAGTCGACTCAAAAACACGTGTGCAAATTCTATTCTAAAGATGGTGTTCTTTAGACGAGCGTCTCCCTTGAATTAGCACGCGAAAGAAAGAAGCAGACCAATAAAGTGAAGGAAGTAAAAGAAATTCGACTTAAGACAACTCACCCTATCCTCCTGCACCCCTCCTGCGTTTGCACTGTTGATGACGTAGATGAACGCAAAGGCCTGTGGGATGTACTCCATGACCTGTTGCGTCATCCTTTCGTTCTCCCCCACCCCCGGGCTGTCAACGATGAAGATGTCTCCCTGCGGGCATGGAAGAGGTCAGAATGCAGTGAAAGAATTCAGACCCTTTATAGGGTCGGGGTTAGGGCTAGGGTTAGGGTTAAGGTTAAGGTTAGGGTTAGGGTTGGGCTTAGGGTTGGGGTTGGAGTTAGGGTTAGGATTGGGGTTAGGGTTCGGGTTAGGGTAAGGGGTAGCTATAGGTGTAGCGGTACAGTTTAGGGTTCGGTTACTTAAGTTTAAGTAGGGTTAAGGTAAGGGTCGAGGGTTATGGCTGAGGGTTATAGTAAGGCCATGGTTACGGTTATGTTCATGTTATAATAATGGTGATGGTAGCGCCCAGTTTCAAAATAGCTCTTAACTGTACTGCTAAGGATGTTACTTTTCACCGAAGGCTGTTAGTTTGTAAACAGATTATGTAAATTATCCATTTTTACGCCACGCAGCTCATACCGATGTAAACCTTGTGAAGAATTTACCTGCAGGATCGGTATTGGCCAGAAGATCTCTATCATCTTGACCTCCGACGGCAGGTCCCGGTCCCCCTTCTGGTGCACGTACTGCGCCAGCTGGTCATGGTACGGCACGTCCGGAGTCAGCTTAAACTCCACCACAGACCGCCCGTCATCGCCCGGCTGCCACCTGGGGGGAGACAGTTACCAACGAGATAGCAATGTTTTTTTCTACATATAAAAGTGTTTCTATATATTGCATACGTTTCGGTGATTATCCGTCCCTTTTTTCACACCGGGTAGAAACAGTTACCAACGAGGTAACAGAGTTTCTCCTACAGATTGAAGTGTCTCTAAACTTATATAAGCACCTTCTTCAGACTGACTGATTCTGAATTGCATTGCAGCTAGGTGTCGCTGCTGCAGTGTGAAGAATGCGGCCCCAAACGTGACTGAGTTCCTTACCAGATTTCCATTCATCATCATTGTCCTCCACCTTGTACCGATCATGGTAATACCTCCATCTAATGAACACTAGCAGCCAAGACTTTACCACCATCCACACAAACAACAGCAGCTGAAACTGTACGTCTAGTCACCAGACCGAGACCAGAGTGTGCTGATATGGAATACGCACATGTGCACTTTCACCCGTTTGTCGTGGCCGTTCTTCAGCTCGCAGATGACGGAGGTTGATGACAGGTGAGAGTACGGCAGCACCTCCTCCCCCAGCAACAGGTTTAACAGACTGCTCTTACCTGCAGACGTCTCACCTGAGAAGCAAAAGAGTCCCAGCTTTGAATCATTGACAAAGGTAACGGTGCCTCTTAGGGCATGCATGTACTAAAACACGTTGTATCGGATCAAGAATTACAATTAGAACAATACACATTCGTTCCAATTCATTAACGGTTACAGCTTGTCACTTGATGCAAAGTGTTAAAGTGTGATTTAATTTAAGACAACAAACACATAAAGTATCAGAAAACCAGATTGTTAATGAATTTGACCGATCAGTCAAATCTTTGGTCGCTCAGTGGTCGCTCAGCGGTCGCAGCCTCTCGTGTTGGGGGTAAACAGTTACTTAATTTGAAGAAGTGTCAAATGACAAATCGTTATGGTTGTGTCTTTATAAGAAACGTATGTATCGTACTGACCAGCGACGAGGATGGGGCAGTCGCCTTTCGACAGGTTTTCTATCTGCTGCCTCAGCTGACTCTCGTACCCAGGGATGTTCGCTTCTGCTTCTTCTTTCGTCTGTTCGTCAAGGTTCGTCAGAAATCTGTAAAGGAAGTGAGAAGGTTTGCTTGCTTGCTTGTTTGTTTGTTTGTTTGTTTGTTTGTTTTGTTTGTTTGTTCGTTTGTTGTTTGTTTGTTTGTTTGTTTGTTTGTTTGTTTGCATTGAATTCCCGGTAAACTGCCTCATGGTGTAACACACCAGCTTTGTACTGAACAGTGTTAACTGCATATCCGGACATATTTGTTTGATCCACTCAGGTTGTGGCTGTTAACGTGCTGCTGATAAACAATACTCTAAAAGCAGAACACGATTCGAAAAATTGTGATCAAATGCTCCGTTTTATGGCAACCAGCCCAATCAACTGTCCTAAAATTGAAACTCCCATACCGACATGTATATGGCATTGAGAGTGTTGCATTTTTGATCGATTTGTCCCAAACACACAAACTTAACCGCTTATCCAAAGCCACGGTCAATCGTTCGGTAAAATTCCCGATGAAAGAATGGGAAGGTGTTTTTGTCTTCTTTACATACACACATACGCTCAAAATAAGTATCTGATTTCTAAAATGTGTATTCCCAGTAGCAAAGTATATCGAACAGTGATTTTCAGCCCATCCCGCCAGGGAGCGCTCGTAAGTATCAGTAACCTGCAGCTAACCTTGACAGTTCCTCGCAGGTCTCGATCAGTTCCCCTCGCTTCCTCTTGTCATCTTCTATCAGCATCTTCATCACGGACGTAGCCTGGACGAATACGGGGATAAACCAATGGTTTGACATATGGATTAAAACATAGTAAAACATGCCTCATAAATAGGCATGCGTAACTTGAGAAAATACTGATATACTGAGAATACAATTAACTTCGCCTGGTTTTGATTTCGCGACGGGGAGAAAATGGACTGTTTGGTGTGGTTTTAAGATCGCGTTTGAAACAATAGTAGACAAGGGGGTAGGAGGGTATAACCTTTGCTGTGGTTTTAAGTTCGCGGCGAAGAGCTTACCGCGAAAACCGCGAACATGAAACTACCGCGAATACTTCTGCATTTACAGAATTTCAATTGCGATGGGATAGGTACGCGAGATATAGGATGCATTTGATATCCATGTAAGATAATAATGTCTTTGATTTATGCTAATAAATGGCATTTGATCTATTCTCTTCCTGAAGCAGTATATTCCTAGTTTCAGAAAAATGCATTCGTCATTATCTTGGGTTGAACTGCAGCAGAGTACACAAACTTGTGATTTAAAAGGTTGTAAAAACATATATTTGTCTGATTTCAGGAAATTATGTTAACTTTGTCCTGCAGCTGCTGCAAAGAAATTTACATTGTCCCATGTACCCAACCACAATACCCAAGTCCATACTTTGACTCTGCCTGGTATCCACACCATTATGAGCTCGCCGCTATTTCTGCGGTGCTGTGGGTGTTTCCGTCCGCCCAGTTCACCAGCCTGAGCGCGCCGTTTTTTACGGGTTTGGTTTCACTTTCCATGGGGCGGCGGTAATTAGAAATGCCGCCCGTCAAAAATAGGTCTATATGCTTAGTAGACCGGGGCCAGTAAAACACCTTAGTACCCGTGGAGACTGGCGACCAGGCTAACTCTGCTTCTTTTACAATCACCTATAACCAAATCAATACTGCCGCGCTATTAGAATTGATCAGGCCACAATAATGATAAGGCATCTAGAGCACACAGGTTGTTTTCCGAGCTCACCGTTTCCTGTTCCTGTAGTCCCGATTTCGCCGCTTCCTCCTCGCGGCACTTCTGCTTGAGCAGCTCCTTGAGCTCGGGAACGGTGTCCAGTCCGTCATAGTTGATCTCGTACTCCTCCAGGAGATCGATGACTTTCTCCAAGTCGTCGTCTTCGATATTGTCGACATCCTCCTCGGTCAAGGTGAACTCCTGCCCGGTCGCCATTTTGAGTTCCACAGGTCAATGACCTCGGTGTAGATATTTCAGTGTGATGTGTTGTCCTGTGAGGTCGAAATGACACAGTGTTAGTCCACAAATCTACATATAATCGTACATATTTATCAATACTTATGCATATTGCCCAGTTTAAGTTTTAGTTTGTTCTTGAAAAGGATACGCACACCTGTTGAACAAAACAAAAATACACACACAAATAAAAAGACATACCGTGCGCAATAAATAAGTGACTTTGAGTGCACTAGTGGTGCCAATTTCTAAAATGCAAAACTGAATTTATTTCTATTGAAGTTAAGTGAAGTCTCCTCCACTCTATTGATTTTAACCTTAATCCCGTGTTTGTAATTAGTAATTCATTTGCCCTCAGTCAGCCTTCCATTTGTTGTCCCGCCCACCTATACGTAGGTGTGTAGCACAGTTGCCCAGGCCGGGTCATGGACAACCCAGGTTATCCGATCAGTCAGGCGGACATACGATCGATAAGTTACGGTTTCTGATGTTTAAAGTGCGGTAAAACAAAGCCACAGCGGTCGACAGCGGCCACAGCGGTCGACAGGTCAACAAAGTACACAAAAGGCGCAAGTCTCACGAATCTAATGATATAAATCTCACTGCAGGTTAATGTGTACATGCTTGTAACAATCGACGCGTCCAAATGGGCTCGATAAGGGTAACGCCCAAAGTAGTGAAAACCACTTAATGGCAGAATCATTCTCAGGGGGAGCCTAGCTATACATAGTGTGAAGTACACACAGTAGTTCCCAAAAGCGGTATTCTGCCCGTGAGAAGATATCTAATAGCCCTTTTAGCCAATACCCTCACCAGGCAGCGCCTCACCTGCCTTTATTAATACGTACCTTAGCCAGATGCTGGAAATACTTCAATGGTAGCTCGTACCAACCTCCATCGTAGGCACCACTGATCAACAGATTTCAACGGTATGACCGTCCTTCCTTCAGATCTTGCCGTGTACCCTGAACTCTGACCGACCAGGTATGTGTTTGTGTGTTCGGAACTGAGCCCCACACCGCATGACTATCACGTGGAGCTGATACAGCATGACCCCGTGCACCATGACCCCAGCGGCACACCTACCGTACTGCTCACAACTCACTTCCGGGTTCAGCCGAAACTGAGAACGGACGACGATCTGACATGAATACGAGTTTTTCCCGCCTACAGAGGATCTTAGCCAGCTAGAACGTACTACTGGTTGTCGATCGGGAGATTTAAGGTACAATTGCAGATGTATTTCCCTATAACAGGCTATATTACGAGTACAATATTCTTGAAATCCATGGGTCCTGGCATTCATCGTCAGCGACGCGCGGACGCGAAATAGTCACAAGTTTCATCGTCCCCAGTATTCTCGTAACAATGAACATGTTGTCATACACAGATTTTCTCCATGTACAGTGAAGTAAAACATGTTGCATGTATGTTCTGTCCAGGCAAGTCATATAATGAGGAAGAACATACACAGTATCGAGAACAAATTAAATGTGCAGTATCTTCCGGAAGGAAAATTGCATTCATTTTGTCTCCGTCACTCACGGTTGAAATCGCAAACATCAGAGAACTTACTTACTTGTTTGTATCTAACAGCGTGCCTTGTGCCTCTGACTTCGTATTGTTCTTCTGTGGCGTCCTACATACAGAATTCCAACCGCACGCTGGTACCGAAGCTTAATGCATTCATTTAAGGTTTCGTTCTATGAAATGTTCCAGAAGTACGTGGACCGAAACACTGTCTCTCTCTTTGTTCGCTTCAGCCCGGCCGGAATGTACCACTTTTAAATTAGTAATTCACGGGGACGCCGTTGTCACAATTTGCTGAGATAAAGTTTGTATCTTTCTGCTAATCATAAATACATGACATCACGGTTTGGTGCAGAAATCCACGTATTACCCTTATTGATATGGTACAGGAGGGGGACCTAAACTTTGACCCTAATGGCCTAATGATGCATCAAGGTTGACGGGAGGGAATTTTGAACCCGCCCATTGTTCGTATGGAGCGGAACCGAAAGCTATACTAGCTTCCAAGAAGTGCTCTCTGCCATTATTCTCTCAAGTTCTTCCACCCCAGTCTTTTGAGATGCCGCCTGAATATCAATTTCTTTCATATGGGGGCGGATGGGCTGGTGTATAACAGACAGGGACATTTATGATATCCAAACGTCTTTCACGGTGATGTGATCCAGAAACTTATCAAAAGTTACACTTTCTTCCCGTACTGTTACTGTTTCATGTTTTGCTTCTTGTGTTAAGTGATGCTGCTTGAATCAGTGTGTTTTGCGTTTTGCTTGAGTGCAGCATCGCTATGTGATGCAATTAAAAAAAAAAAGAAACTTATTAAAGTACCCGACCCATGTTCCAACGTATCGGTCAATTTTGTTATCTCCTATATCTATTTTACATACTGCCCCTTTTGACTCGATATTCGACCACTCATCTTTGCCAAAGTGAAAACGGAGTTATTGCAATCAGTTGGCGTGTTTGTTTCTTGTTGTTGTTTTGTTTGTGTTTTTTTTTGCTACTGCTATGAGTGAGATATGCGGATATTACAGAGTGGCAAGGTAGGAGTGGTGTAAGAGGGCACAATTCGGCACATGTTTTTCAAGACTTAGACGTGTTTAAGATCAAGAGTGGATCTTGTTACAACGGAAATATTTACTCTATCGAACTTTCACTTTGAACTTCTCATGCAAGTATGGCGGAGGCTGCCTCGAAGGGCCCTGGGGACGAGATGGCCCCTCCTACTGAGGGAGCTGGGAACGAGAAGACCCTCCCTACTGAGGAAGAAGTGGACGAGATCGATAAACTGGCAAAGGCCGTCAAGGTGAAATGGGATAAGTGTTATGTTATAAAATCCGTGTATTTAAATTTATATTTTAGATATATATATATATATAAATATATGTATTTCAATCCGTATTCATGTCTATCTATATTTTTCATCAATATCATCTTTTGTGAAATGTGAATCCAAGGACTACCTGAAAAACCAAGTTGTACGTGACTTGGCAAAACAAATAAAGTGAAGTGAAGTTGATTAGTTGCATGGTGTAACATAACAACATGTCCTCTATTGTTGCATCTACAGCTCGCCAAGAAAATGAACCTTTCATTGAAAGGTTTGAAGGGTTTGAATGACATCAAGCACAGACTGAAGTTACATCTCCTGGAAAAGGCGGGAAAATCGCGAAAACCTGGCGAAGTGAGACCCTATACACATTCTGTGTAATTGTTGCCCCGGCAACCTGTTGCTGGCTCTCTCATCTTTCTTTCTTCGTACACATACTTTCGGTAACGTAAGCTTTATCAATCATGAAAAATATCATTTGGTCTTGACGTCGACGTCTCAAATGTTGATAACTTTTATATTACTTTCCAACATCTCATGCGAACGGTTTGTCTTTTTCAGTGTTAGGGATAGAGTTCGGGATAGAGGTAGGGGTATGGGTAGGATTAGGGTAGAGGTAGACTTGGGGTTAGGGGTAGGAGCAGTTGCCGGGTTGGGGTTATGGGTAGGGTAGAGGTAGACATGGTTGGGGTTAGGGGTAGGGTCAGGGTTGGGGTTATGGGTAGGGTAGAGGTAGACATGGTTGGGGTTAGGGGTAGGGTCAGGGTTGGGGTTATGGGTAGGGTAGAGGTAGACATGGTTGGGGTTAGGGGTAGGGTCAGGGTTGGGGTTATGGGTAGGGTAGAGGTAGACATGGTTGGGGTTAGGGGTAGGCAGGGTTGGGGTTAGTGGTAGGCAGGGTTGGGGTTAGTGGTAGGCAGGGTTGGGGTGAGGGGTAGGCAGGGTTGGGGTTAGTGGTAGGCAGGGTTGGGGTTAGTGGTAGGCAGGGTTGGGGTTAGGGGTAGGCAGAGTTGGGGTTAGTGGTAGGCCGGTTAGGGGTTGGGTTGAAGATAAGGGGTTGGGTAGGGCTGTGGCGTCTCCTTCATCATTACTCTCTATGTGGATATGAACTTAGGTCATCAACATGGTGACGGAGATGAGGTCACGTGACGAGGAGAGGAGAGAACATCTACTGGGACTCCTACAGGAGGTGGAGAAACGTGCCATGGGACTCATGATGATGAAACAAGAGGTACGAGTCAAATATGCGGGCTCATGATGATCAAAAACCTTCTTTTGTTATTGATTATCCTTAACCACTCACACAAGCGCCCACGTGAACACAGAAATACACGCGGACGCGCGCAACCCCCCGCGGCACACAAACAGACGGTCACTCACACACACAGACACTCTCAAACACGCTCACACAAAGACACACATGCACACACACACACACACACGCACGCATATGTATACGTGCATACACATACATACACGTGACGACACACACACATACACACAAAGACACACACAGAAAACACATACACACACACAAACACACACGCGCGCACTCACACACACAGACATATATTTACACACATAACGTTACAGAAACACACACACACGCATACATACACACACTCAGTCACTCGCCACACTCACACAAACACAAACACAAACACACATGGCTTTGATATCTAAGAGTTGGAAAGATTACACCATGTCTCAAGTTCAGACCAGTCATGTTGAATGTTGTGTTTTTCCATCAGCTGGATGACCAACTGGCCGATCAGCTGGACAGAAACGTGCCAAACTTCATGGCCAAGTTCAAACTCCACAAGGAGAGGATGACGTCACGAAAGTGCCCGATACTCGTCGCAGGTTAGCGTGACTATTAGTTTTACTTAACCATATACTGTTTGTATGATTTTGTAGCCTTATTTGATGAAACTCGTACTGTTGCATTTTGATTCTACACAGTCAAGCTGAAGATGGTACCACTTCATGGCACATAATAAATTCGAATTATCTTTGTCTTAGCCCCATCCCTACAATCGTTTCACAATTCCTTCGATGTGGTGGCATTAAACCCTGTATCACAATGTGTCAGGTTATCATTTTGACCAAAATTAAAAGTCGATTAACCGCCATGTGCTCGGATGTCTTTGACATCTTACTTTGCTTTTACTTACATTTACCTTATCCTGCCCTCATCCTGGGGAACTGACCAAACCGGTGTACCCCTGCTTGTCAATGAACTGTAGGTCTTCTCTCATCACATAGAAATAAAATCGTTGACAATAATACAAATTTCCTACTCAGGAGAGACGTCTGCGGGAAAGAGTTCGCTGATAAACCTGCTGCTAGATGAAGAGGTCCTGCCGACCTCCCACCTCAGCAACACGTACACCATCTGTGAGATCAGGTACGGAGACGTGCGCACAATCAAACTGCACAGGAGGGACGGAACCTGCGAGGACAGGGTTCTGGAGGTCAGTGGACTGTCTGAAATTCTAACAATTTGTTCACAATGATAACCTCTTTTCATTTACAGCCCCCTTTTTCCACTAGACGGCGACCACTGAACGACCGAACAGGGACTAGAATTGGATTTGTTTAACCCTTAATTTCATAACTGGGAGATAATGCAAGATGTAAAAGTATGATTTAAAAGAAAACAAAAGAAAATGTTTTAATAAAGTCATTCTTCCTCTATCGAACTGGTTGAGCGATATCGATCTGTCAAAATTTAGCCGTTCAGCGTCACACGTCACCAGCACGTGATACGCGCGTCTCAATGAAATGCAGAGCTTGATCACACCACACCATCGCCTTACATTGCGATGTATCATTTAATCTCACACATACATGTACATTGTCTACGTATGAAAGACCTCCTATATTCTCAATGCTTAATATCTCCTTCATTTTGTAGGAAGAGGATTCCCTGGTTAATCTGCTGAAGAAGTATGTAGAGGAGAAGGGTGACCGGGACCAGCCGACGGACTATCCAAGGGTGGAGATTCTGCTGCCCAGGGAGTTTCTCAAGGTTAGTTTTGAGACAATATGATACCTCTTCTTATCCCCGCATCGTAGATGTCTTTACTTGAATGAGTCATTTGTTCAATCTTCCAGACCACGTAGATTAATTAAGGGAACTTTTTTTGCCATTTTTTTTTTATTCGCACGCTCGCATCCGTTTTGGGATTCCCAGAGGATGTCGTCCATACAGTCAAATAAACACGGCCTAACTAACATCATCATACTGTATTCAGGATATCTACATCGTGGACAGTCCTGGGATCGGGGAGAAGGAGGAGATCACCAAACAGGTGAAGGAGTACCTGACGGAGGCCTTCGCTTTCATCTACGTCATCAAAAGTGACAATGCCGGCGGCGTACAAACCGACAGGGTAGGTGGAGATCAGATTAGGATAGACACATCATCAGTTGAAGCTATTCCAGGGTTTCCTTTGCATAAAATATAATATCTTAAGAAGTAGCACTTACCTTAGAACTAAGGTCATCCTAAGACACATTGGACAGCATTGGACAGCATTGGACAGCAAGATCTAGAAATGGTTGACACAACATCAGGTGAAGTTATTCCAATGCTATGTGTTGGCCCAAAAGGAAGGGTTCCTTTGCACGAAGATGACACCTAGGAAGATGAACCTACCTTTGATCTTAGGTCCTCCTGTGCCTACAGACACATTGGGCAGCAAGATCTGGAAATGGCAGACACAGCATCATGTGTGGTTATTCCATGGTTATATGCTGGCCGAAGAGGAAAGATAGCTTACGTTGTCCTTAACTTAGACCTTAGGTCCTTCTACTACTAGTTCTAGATCCTGTGTCTACAAGCACAATTGACAGCAAGTTTCTGTCTAGTTCTGTCGGCCGTCGCTCCCTCGGCATCTTTTCATGGGGTGTTGGCTCTTTTCATGTCCACTGGAAAGATCCTGTGGCAGGTGTTCTTTGGTCTGCCTCTAGCCGTTCTACCGCTTGGTGGCATGGCACCCAAGTCATAGCAGGTTTTGACCGCCAATGGCTAGGTTAGCATAGGGTGTGCCCTGCCAGTTACAACAGCCAGGGCACATTAGAACATGATATTAGGTATATTTAATGCATAATCAATGGCCACTTGTCTTGAATTGTCTTCAGCTACAAGCCTTACTAAAGGAGGTGGCCACGATGAAGACTAGTGGCACAGAAGACATCCCAGCCTTCTCCGTGAAGACTGCAATCTTCGTCTGCAACAAGTGGGACCAGGTACGGCAATATCGTGCTGTTGTATTGCCCGGTATTTTGCAAATGCATTCCACAATTTTGACGTATGACTCAAAAGGCACCTTGCCGAAGTGTTTTGTATTTGCCCAACAGGACACTGTAAAATTCTAAAATAGCGGTGTTTCCGAATTCGAACCTACATAACGGGTCCTTTTCTTGTGTTTTGACAGAAAGAATTGGGGTACAAAGGCTTGGTTTAACAAGTTTCAGTGATAAATAATGTTCAAGTACTTATATTGACCTTTCTTTAAATCGTAAACCTCCTTTGATAATAGATTAGACTAAAATATTATTGGAGTTTATTAATAAATGGATCAAATAAGAGTGTATGCTCTCCATGTCTTAGGTTCCTATAGCAGAACGGAAGCTGGTGAAGGAAGACACCATCCGGAAGCTGCAGGCATGCTGGTCCGGCTCCTCAGACCGGCAGGTCTTCTGCATGTCCACGGCAGAGGCACAGCGCCTGCGCGACCAGGGTCACGTGTCTGCCGACTTCTCGCGGTTTCTCGACGGTCTCGAGAGGCTGATTCCCGAGAGTTTGAACTGGAGGATAGAAGTCTCGTACAGGTTAGAGAGTCAATTCGAACGCCGTTTTCATTAGACCAAAATACCAAACTGGGACAAAAGATACATAAACCTGACGTTTTGCTGCAGTACCAAGGAAAGTATCCAGGCGGCGCATAATCAACATTGACTTTGCCTTTCTAAGACATACCCGCCTACTAGATATTATCAAAATCCATCCATAGCTTCTTAAGTTATTGCTGGTCAAAATGCTGGTCACACAGACAGACAGACACACTGAAAATAATAAGCATGGGATGCAAATCAATGGCGTTAAAAATCATTTTAGCGTATTTTTCTATATATACTTTGTGCAATACATTGTCATCCATTAGAGTCAGTGATTGTTGAAGGGAATAGTCATTTTCCGATTAGTCCACAGAGAAGCCTCGTTACCCTCGAACACATTGATTTAAGTTCTAGCTACATGTATCCGACTACTAGTATCTCAAAACACGAAGCACATTTCCAGGCCTGGGAGCCATCTAATTACAGGTATTGATTACATGGAATCAGGGAAGCGAGTGTAGGAGCCCCGGTAGAAATCGGATGGCTAACATTTTCCTACTTTAACAGGTGGCTAGACTACTTTCTGTCTCGGACCATCTACCACTTACGTGCGTACGTACAACAAGGAGAACAGTCACGTGACGAGAGGAAGGCCAAGTTCGAGCTGGTGAAAAGTCGTCTGCACGCTCTGGGTGACCAGGCCGATGACGTCATGAAGATGCTGCGGTCTAACGTGGACAGCTGTGTAGACGTTGCAATGCAGTCGCTTCGGGTAAGTCGGAATGAAATCTACAATTTTCCTGACCTATTTTGGTACGGTACTATCATGCATATGTCTACAGGTTTGTTTTGGCCTTAACCCTTGCGTCAGGTGAGCGGCGAATTAAATACATTGATCACAAATGTACCTGCATGAATTTGGGCAGTTGTTCCTGTTACAGGAAATTTATCTAACAAATAAAGGTGAATCTGAGTAACGTCTCTAGTGTATGTTCGTCAAAACATTTGCTATCGCCACTCGCTCAGCCAAATCGCTTCGGGTAAGTCGTGATGGGATTGACGATTTTCCCAAAACAATTTCGATACGCTTCTAGAGTACATTTTATGTACCTACAAGAGTGGCCAAGAAGACCACTCATGGACTGATACAATCAGGTCTATATGCCACTGGACAGGTGGTCGCCTTTTTATTCATGCTTGTGTAAATGGGAAGATTATCTAAGGGACCGAAAAAGTGGTCACATTGTCATTGGCCAAGAGGTCCTTTTATAGATAGGGGCAGTACAGGTTTGAACGTATATCCTTTAGGCAGCTAGAGGTGTAATCTTCAGAATTCATGAAATGGACTGGCCTTTTCTCTCACACCTAATCATATGCAAATGAAACATATATTCATACATACATACATGCACACACATACATACATGTACTTACATACATACAATCATGTACATACAAATGTGAATATATAGTACATAATGTATTTTGAAATTTGATCCATAGTTGTGTGTGGTTTATAAACTCAATTCATTTGTATACATTGTATTGAATTCTCCTACCTGTTTGAAAGTACAATGCCAAACTTTCTTCCAACACAAAAGTATACGCGGATCAAATTTTCAACGAACACGGATCAAATTTTCAACGACCACTGTCGCCTTCTTCAGGGTCAGTAAAGATTATTGATCCCGAAGAAGGCAGTGGTCGTTGAAATTTTGATCCTTGTTCGTTGAAAATTTGACCTGCGTATACCTTAAGTTTGTGTTGAAATAAAGAAATAGCATTGGACTATGAGTACTACATACACAGATGAGCTTTCACGATGATTCTCCTACCTGCTGATGAAATTGAAACAGGAGCACCTGACCAGTGACCAGGTAAAGCGGACCGTGACGACCTGGACGGAGGCGGACTTGCCCAAGATGGAGGGCACCCTGAACATCATGGTGAAGAAGATCAAGACCGCCATATCGCAGCGTATCCAGGGAGTCCTGTCTGACTGGGAAAAGGATCAGGCATTCTTCAGGTAAATGTGGTCGTTTGCATGTAAAGTTGTAGAAGACCTTTCAAAAGTCGCTGTACTTTTGTTGTGTCAATAAAGATTGTTGTCGTGATCAGCAATCTTCTTTAAGGAAAATATAACAGAGAAAGAGGCGTAGTAAAATATTGTAACTAATGACACATTTTTCAATCAAAACGCTCATATGTGATGACTGCCAATGATGTTTAAAGTGTAAGGTCACATTTTAGTATCTTGCATCCTTCAGGTGCCGGTCTCATAACCCTTTTTAATGCCGTAGGGGCAGCGAGTTGTTATCAACTGTGTCTAAGACACGGTATTGGCAGACGAAGCCCTTCCACCGCCTTTTACCTAAGTCAGGTACCCTTTTTTTGCACCAGGGAAAATCGCGTTAGATGCATTTCCCAAGGACACAACGTCTAACCAGGAATAAAAGGAATCAAACCCGGGACCTCTCGATCTCGCCTCTACCTGTCCTAACTCGAAAACATTCCCATTTGCAGTCGTGTTAAGTGCCTTATTTCCCAAGGACATAGCGTCTAGTAAGGAATGCCAGTATCTGAACCTGAGACCTTTCGATGTCGCGTCTACCTTCCCGGAACCTCTCGATCTCGAGTCTGCTTGTACGTAGTCCTAACTCAAAAACATTCCCATTTCCAGTCGGCAACGGGAGGTACTCATCGAGCTTTTCGCTACGGCATTCCGCACGAAGATCGAGAGGCTGATTTCCGATATCTAGAGTTTGAACTGGAGCCAAGCATCCACTTGCCTGTAGCCGTAAATTAATAGCATTTCAATTTCCAGTCGCCAACGCCATTGCATTGAGCTTTTCCCTAGCTACGGCATTTCGTACGAAGATCGAGTGGAATCTGCTAAACATCGAGGGGACTATAGACCAGTTTTGATATCACCAGGGCAATCAGTTGTCCTAACTGATAACCCTTCATTTTGCAGTCGACAGCGTGAGGTGCTCACCGAGCTCTTCGCTACGGTATTTCGAACGAAGATCGAGCTTAACCTGCTAGACATCGATGGGACCATAGACTAATTTCAATATCAGCAGTGCAGTCCGTTACCCTAACTCAAAAACCTCTTTATTTCCAGTCGCCAGCGTAAGGTACTTATCGAGCTCTTCGCTACGGCATTCCGCACGAAGATCGAGCGCAACCTGCTGGACATCGAGGGGACCATTCACCAGTTTCAATATCACCAGCACAATCTGTTGTCCTTACTGCAAACCTTTCCTTTTGCAGTCGCCAGCGGGAGGTGCTCATCGAGCTCTTCGCTACGGCATTCCGCACGAAGATCGAGCGCAACCTGCTGGACATCGAGGGGCCCATAGACTAATTTCAATATCAGCACTGCAGTCTGTAACCCTAACTCAAAAACCTCTTTATTTCCAGTCGCCAGCGGGAGGTACTCACCGAGCTCTTCGCTACGGTATTTCGAACGAAGATCGAGCGGAATCTGTTAGACATCGAGGGGACCATAGACTAATTTCAATATCAGCAGTGCAATCTGTAGTCCTCACTGAAAACCCTTCATTTTCTAGTCGCCAGCGGGAGGTGCTCATCGAGCTCTTCGCTACGGCATTTCGAACGAAGATTGAGCGGAATCTGTTAGACATCGATGGGACCATAGACTAATTTCAATATTAGCAGTGCAGTCCGTTACCCAAACTCAAAAACCTCTTTATTTCCAGTCGCCAGCGGGAGGTACTCATCGAGCTCTTCGCTACGGCATTCCGCACGAAGATCGAGCGTAACCTGCTGGACATCGAGGGCACCATAGACGGCACGGCGGTCGTACCGATGGAGTCTGCTGCGGACTGCGGGGTGGAGGAGGAAGAGGAGACAACGGACCAAAAGAGGAGCAAACTGCCGCAACTATTCATCGAGCCACATCTGAGGCTGAATACAGTTGGAAAGGTACTACAACAGCATTTAGCAACTCTCCAAGCAGAGGTTAGACTCCCGCTCGTTTCGGAAGTCTTTTAAGAGTTTTTATCGATTCTTTTATTTTGTCAACCTTTCGTTTGACCTTTTGATGAACAAGAAATGAAACACACACTCATAAAAACACATAAAAAGTCGTTCCATACAAGCCTCAAGTTCTGCTTGAATAGGAGCATTCACCAAACTGCTAGCCCTTTGTAATAGTCACAGGCTAGTTGGGAGCCCTGACTGTGCGTTCTGAACAGCCAAACAAATAAATAGATAGATAGATAGATAGAAGTTTGGGTAATTAATACATGTAACTGATGATGCTAAATGATGATGCTACCTGATCGCACCTAGGTTACCCTGGGCGTGACGTCCCCCATATGGCTACCCATCGGCGTCGTGGCCGCGTTCTTCGGCCTGTCTGTGTACGGGATAGTCGAGCTGAAGAGGATTGTGGAACGGAGCAGGGAGGATAAGGAGGTCAACACCTACCAACAAGACAAGTAAGTCTTTTCTTGATATCTAAGTGTTAGGTGTAGACATCATTCTGTAGTTTTCTTTTCTGGGACTTCTAATGAAACACGTAGCTCGTGTATCCAAATTGTTTTGTTTTTTTGTAACTGTTTAGAGAGGTGCAATGGGAAGAAGTTTCTATCACTAAACTTTGCATCTTTGTATCAACAAATTCATTTTCTCTTCCAGACTTCATTTGTTGCTAGAAAATTAGCAGAAAATGGCCAACCATACTGAATGATACACCAGAGAACTGTAGGCTGCAAAAATAAACTTCTATTCATTATATTTGGCCAGATTTCGACCATTTTCTCAGCAACCGATGGAGTATTGTAGAGACTAGAAGGTCATTGACAACAAGCCACGGTGTAACATGGAAGCATCTTCGGGTGTACGAAAAATATTCTTTCGTTTCTTTTTCTTGACTCCAAACATAACTTCTTCAAATTTCTTTATCATCATGCCATAGGTATGGTTACCTTACATGGAAGCATTTTCGGGTGTACGAAGAATATCTCATTTATTCTTGCGTTTCGTTTTCTTTACTCCAAGCATAACTTTCATTTCTGTATCATCCTGTTGTGTAGGTACGGTTACCTAAGTCGCATGGCTCTGAAGGAGCTGGAGCAGTTTGTCCGGAGTAACGAGCTGCGGGATTACGTGAGAAGCCAGCTGAAGCCAGCTTACTACTGCCTGGAGCAGCTGCAGGAGGTCGTCCCGAAACAGATCCAACTGGACTTGGACCTGGTCAGGGACCTGAATGAAGACGCTAGGGATGAAAAGGTAAGACACTAGGGTTGAAAATGTAAGACGCTAGAGATAAAAAGGTAAGACGCCAGGGTTGAAAAGGTAAGACGCTAGGGATAGAGAGGTGTCTTACCTTACCAGCTGAAACCGGCTTACTACTGTCTGGAGCAGCTGCAGGAGGTCGTCCCCAAACAGATCCAACTGGACCTGGACCTGGTCAGGGACCTGAATGAAGACGCTAGAGATGAAAAGGTAAGACACTAGGGTTGAAAATGTAAGACGCTAGAGATGAAAAGGTAAGACGCCAGGGTTGAAAAGGTAAGACGCTAGGAATGTAAGGGTAAGACGCCAGGGATGAAAAAGAAAGACGCTAGGGATGAAAAAGAAAGACGCTAGAGATTAAAAAAAATCAGACGGTAGGGATGAAAAGTTAAGACGTAAGGGATGGAAATGTCAGGCGCTAGAGACGAAAAGGTAAGACGCTAGGGATGAAAAGGTAATACGTTAAGGATGAAAAGGTAAGATGCCAGGGATGAAAAGGTAAGACTCCAGGGATGAAAAGGTAAGACGCCAGGGATGAAAAGGTAACACGCTAGGGATGAAAAGGTAAGACACTAGGGATGAAAAGGTAAGACGCTAGGGATGAAAAGGTAAGACGCTAGGGATGGAATAGTAAGACGCTAGGGGTGGGAAGGTAAGACGCTAGGGATGAAAAGGTAAGACGCTAGGGAAGGAAATGTAAGACGCTAGGGATGAAAAAGTACGACGCTAGGGAAAGGTAAGACGCTAGGGATGGAAAGATGAGACGCTAGAGATGGAACGGTAAGATGCTAGTGATGGAAAGGTAAGGCGCTAAGGGATGGTAATGTAAGACGCTAGAGATGAAAAGGCAAGACGCTAGGGATGGAAAGGTAAGACGCTAGGGATGTAAAGGTAGAACGCTATGGATGAAAAGGTAGGACGCTAGGGATGAAAAGAAAATACAATATAGAGATGAAATGGTCGGGGGTCAAATAAATTTTGTAGATTTGTAGAGATTGTGATATCACGTTGTTGTTATCATTGGTGTTTAACGGTAGTAACCTTGTCCTTGCTGTTCCAGGTCTACACCATATATTACTCTCCACTTCTCCAAGTCATGGACAACTTCCATCGAAGGCTGAAGGCCTTTTGGGTCCAGGAGCTCTGGGCTCCCGACATCGACCCACAAACCGTAGCCTTCGCCACTCGGGTATGATTTATTTCATTGTTGATTTGTTTGTTTGCTCCCTTGTTTGTTTGAGGATAGTTTGACTGAAAATTTTTTTAGCTATAGTGGATTTCGTTTGACGTTTTTCCTTGTGAGTTGGGTGTAATGTAACTAACTCAACTAAATTTGAAGCACGCGAATTTCTTTCTTTAAATTCAATTGGCTTGCATGTGTGTAACACACATGGATGAAGTTAAAACTAAAGTCTTCCCACACCATAAATGTGCTATGGTAGCGCCCATCTCCATTCCTAAGCCCTTTGGCCACACAACTTCGAGCAATCATTACAGCAGGGGTGGTGGTGTCGTGTGTGTTCAGCTTAACCAACTTACTGTTTCCCAAATTCAGAGTGCTAAGCAGAGAAAGCAGTCGGTACACTATATTATTGTGACTGCATTGCTCATTCAGTTTATGTTAAGTTATCCTTTTTTATCCTGATTTTGTAAGGGCAGTCACTTACTCAGTTCTCTGATAAGCTAAGGCCTGGCTTTGTTACCCCCTGCATTGC